>CAJQZP010001037.1:11077500-11482500 GCA_907164705.1 Parnassius apollo
AGCCCCGGATTACTTACTTATTCTACTGAGGCAGTGACCTGAAGTTGATTGTTTAGACTAGATTATACTAGACAACGTCACTGTTTTTGGTGTTGCGTTATGTTTTACCGGTAGACAGTACTTCTACTCCCTTCCTTTTCCTTTTCGGGAACCCCTTAATCGTGTTACAAAAACTGCATCACCAAACGTAAAACAAAGCTGTCAATCTTATATGTTATCTTTATCGGTTTTATATTATATTTCACTAAGTACTTGGTTGAGCCATGCTGCAGCTATATTATGGTTGTAGCATGAATGAGTTGGACCACGCTCTATCAGAATATCAGCGTAAAAGCTGCCGTGTTTCGTATGGCGAGTGACCAAACCGGAGACCCTTTTTACTGGAAACGAGGCCTTCCACCTTAGTCATCAGGGGTAGCAACGTAACTGCATTTTGATTCTTAATCAAAGATGTATGTAGATGTCTATGGACCACAGCCTCTACTTACCATCGAATCTATTATGTGCTCGTTTATCATCCTTATTCTTAATAAAACTAGGAATTAATTAAATAAAAATTTTCCTTTTTTTGTATAAGTCGACGCTTTTGTAAAGCAATGTTGTCCTTTATAGGCATTACCTGTATCAATTGGTCCCATGTCGGTCTGGAAGTAACGTGATGAACTAGGACTCTAGGATTTACTAGTCCAAAATATGTGAATTATAACAAAAAAAAAATATGCCATCTGTTTTACTTGCATTGCATGGTGACAAAGGTGATTAATGAGGGTCATTAGAGCAATATATAATTTAAAACCAAAAGAGTCACTGAGACAAAAATTTAAGGAAATTAATATATTAACTCTGGGCTCTCAATACATTTATGAAAATGTAATGTACGTACACAAAAATAAAAGTAGTTTTGCGAAAATAAGTGATATTCATTCTGTAAATACTAGGAACAGACACAAGCTAGTAGTACCAGTTACTCGACTCCACCGAGTCAGTAATTCATTTTTGGGGCAATGTATACGCTTTTACAACAAAATCCCAGAAAATATACAAAATTTGTCATACACGAAGTTCAAAAATGTTATTAAACTAAGTTTGTATAAAAAGGGTTATTATAATATTAAGGAATTTATGTATGATAATAACCCCTGGGAAGGGTGATCGCTACCAAGCTATTTCTAATTTGTCTCGTGTTGTTTATTGTAAACATTATTGTAAGCTATTATTGGAAAAAAAAAATAGTCCCGTTGTGTTTCTTGCTGGTTCTTCCCAGGACAGAGGTTTTTTTTTTGCGAACCAGTGGTAAATGAAAAAAGTGACTTTCAATAAGTATTGTTATAATCTATATTGAATAAAAAAGTTTCTGTTTCTGTTTCAAAATGGGTTATTTTTTTGTAATTGTGTGGGCTAGTCACCTATCAGGTTTTTGACAATTTTCTAACTAAACCCATAATTATTTTGTGATTCAACGTGGCCATAATAGCTCCCTGCTATTTAGATTCTACCAACGCTTTGGAATTTCTGGTGTGACGTTACGTAATTGGAGGAATATTAGTCCGGTTTCAAAATAAAATGTATCCTTGACTCTATGTCACAAAATTGATTTTTATTATTTTGTAGTAATCGGATAAATGTTATCTTGTACGATGAAAAAAGCGTCGTTTATGATTAAAAATGAAGCGCATCTTTGCGCAAAGTGGTTTTTGCATTTCATTAACTTTGTATCCGATGGAGAATACAAAAAAGGAGCTAAATGCTGTTTCTAATTAGGCGTCGTGATTGAGTTGCGGGCAACATAACGATATTACGAGTAATTTATTCGTTCGCTTTCATTCAGTTTTCTCAGCGGTTGACAGGGATCGATTTAAATCGGTTTTATCAGACCACTTTTAAGTCCTTCTGATGTTCACGAGTATTTTCATTATCGTGTTCCTTAAATGGATTGAGGTTAATCAGAATGAGAGAGAGATTTAGACTGGTTTATCGTGTTTGGTGAAATTCCTAAAGCGATTAAATTTAAAATCTGCTCATCTACAGCAAACGCATGTCATTAAATAAATTGATTTAAAAGACAAAAGTAGATTGTTTTGACTCATAATTATGTTACACTACTAAATAATATATCATAAACCAATATACCGTTACCGTTACCGTAACAGCATCCTTATCAACTTCTGAACTTTTTTTATAGGAGAGGTGGCAAACCAACATACAGCTCATCTGATGATAAGTAATTACCGCCGCTTATGAACAACAGCAACACCAAGGGAATTGCAGGAGCATTTCTGGCCTTTTAAAATGAGTAGGCTCTTTTCTTGAAGTTCCCTAAGTCGTATTGGTCTGGAAAAATCTCTGGTGGGAGTCGATTTCACAAGGAAGTTGTTGGAGGAAGAAAACTTCTTTTAAATCGCACAGTGGTGGACCGCCAGTCATCCAGCTGGTATGGATGGTATGTAGCACGATGCCTAATTAAAAACTTAGGTCTTCCCCATAGATTGCCTCATAGGGGCCTCATATCCCCTGTATTGGCCATAGCAGTCACACTAGCAGGCGGACGCTGCTGTCATCTTGTGTTCCAGTTTCCCTCTGTCACCTTTTACGAACCCTACGGGACGATGTGGGTTAGTAAATATTATGACACCGCCACTTCACGGTAGCGATTAAACCAATATACGAGAAATATTTTTGATGATTTAAGGCGGTCACAAAAGTTGTCATCATTTTAATTTGTGAATTTTGTTTAAGGTATTCGATTGCAGACAGGTGACTACAACCAGCGGGATGTTTGAAGCTCTCTGCAATCATATTAAATATAGCACAAACAAAGGAAACATAAGGTTAGTAAATTTTTCAAAAACAGTAAAATTGGCAGTTTTAAAATTCATAAAATTAAATAATTATATCAACTACAAAATAATCTAACAGAAACCTTTTTAATCTACATTTAATAAAAATACTAATGAATCGCAAATATTACTAGATCTATTTTTAAACAACTTACTGTTCGGGTGTGTTTAGTGAAAGATAACAATAAAAGCCTGCGTTTTCCTAATGATTACAAAAATGTAATGATTATATTGTATTTGATGATTGCAATAATTAAGATTACAGTTTTAAGCAATGATTTTCGGAAATAGTTTTTTTTTTAGAAAACTTCAAATTTTCTAATGTAAAGTAAACAGTTCAGTTCGATGTCATCAGCATTTTATTTAAACTACGAAATTTTATTTTAGGTCAGCTATTACTGTATTCCCACAACGTACGGACGGTAAGCACGATTACAGGATATGGAATAGCCAGTTAATAAGCTACGCCGGCTACAAGCAACCGGATGGCACAGTACTGGGAGATCCGATGCATTGCGAATTCACAGAGGTTAGTTGGCTTAAGAGAAAAAATGAAGAAGCAATAAATGTTTTAACACAGATGACAAATAAGATAAGATGGCAAGGCCTAAAAGCTATTTAATGGTTGTAACAAGAATGGGTCAGCTCGACTGGGGTGGGACGACGCTCTCATAGAATACCAGCGTAGATGCTGCTGTGTTTCGTATGGTCAGTGTAGACTGGAGACCCTTTTTACTTGAAACGACGCATTTCATCTCACTCCTCAGGGGCGACAACGCATCTGTATTTTACTTCTTAATTGAGGATAAATGTAGATGTCTGTGGGCCACAGCATTCACGTACCGTCAGGTGGGCCGTGTACTTGTTTGTCACCCTTATTCTATAAAAAAATATTTAACAACGATGACAAATATTAAGTAAAAGTCTAAAAGTAAGTAAAAATCAAAGTTACATTAGGTTATAGGATATATATAGAAATACTACAATACGGTAAGTCCCATATATTCTGACTTGTAAGTTACGCTATCGCCAACAGCAAGGAGCACGTAACGAAGCACTAAATTGTAATATAAATATTTTCGATTTAAGGTTAGAGGTCAAGATACAAGGATTTATGTCCTTTGTCAGACTTGCGGTACTAGTATGACTAACACCATTGCAGCAAACATCGACCAAAAATCCACCGCTGACTGCTGTATATTGGACTTTCCCATTTTAAGACCTTCATTGCGCTTGCCGGTAGAAAGCTGTCAATCGCGAACCTGCCTTCCCAATTTCCCGATTCTTTTTCATATTTATTCCATACATGAAATCTTACTTTAAATTATTATTTGATTTCTACTCGATCTCAAACATCACTACAATATATTTGATGAAAAACTTTTCTCATTTCTTCTTTATTATATGTATAGAATATAACATTAGTATCAAAGTAGTAGTAGTTAGTCACAAACGAGTAAACACCTGATATTTAGTTGCTACATCAAAGTACAATTGAGAGATAAAAAATTCAAACATTACTTTAACAAATGAGAAAATTTAACAAAAGAAATACGATGATCTGATGAAAAACTTTTCAATTAACTCTCTTAACTCCTTTCTACTTTATTATATGTACAGAATATAAATATAAGTTTAATATTGGTTAGTCACTAACAAGTAAACACCTGATATTTAGTTGCTGCATCAAAGTGCAACTAAGAGATAAAAATTAATAAGAATATTAACAAAAAGCTAAATTAATTTAAAAAATTAGTTTATATGGAAAAACAATCATGTTCGTGGTAATCGTCAAATACATACTGTGGCATGTAGTGCCAATTTTTCGATTGTTAAATTAGGTAAATTAACATCAAAAGTTATTCATATGATAAAATACAACATAAACAAATAAAACATTAACGTTGTATAAATAAAATTGTTTACTTCCCTTTTATATTTGATCAGGCTATTTATTTAATGGATAACTGTTATCTGACCAAATTAACCCTTATATGAATAAATGTATATTGTTAAATCTTACATATTTTAGAACTGTTGGCAAAAAAGCTGTTGCGCTGAAAAATGAAAAATTTCAATTTACTTACTGTAAGCCATTAATCACTCAAACTTGACTATTCGAAATCGGCTGCACCTGGCTCGTTATATTTACAACAACTTCAATCTGCCATTTTGATTTTATGAATATTTATTAGTCTATGAATCTTATACCACATTACGTTTAACGTTAAAAGCATTTTTTATAAAAACAAATAATCTTACAATTTTTGGAGTTATGGTGTATCAGTTTAAATACACCGAAGCTACTTTAAAAGTTACTTAAATAATTGCATATTTTGTTTCAATGTTTAGATCTAGAAATTTTCTGTGCAACTGACAATATAGTAATCATTAATAGAAAAATATCATAAAATATTTAAATTTGATTAAAGGGAAAAATTCCATACTCTAGTGTTGCAATATGTATGTAGCAATTTATACTGCAACTAAAAGATGTTTTGCTTTTGGGAAAGAAATAATTGTTGCTTGTACATGTGTAATAACTTAATTAATTTAATTTGAATACAACCAGTGAGTGTTGTCAGTGATGACTGATGATATATGGATCTGAGATATGTTCTTTCACTGGTAGCCGTATAAAAATCACTAGCTCGCTCAATAAACTATAGAGAGGGTCTGCTCAAAATTTATCCGCTTGATAGCTTTCGTAATCAGGATATCCGCATTAGAACCAAAGTAACTGACAGATCCCTTCCGATTAGTAAGCTGAAGTGGCTATGGGCTGGCCATATAGCTCGAAGAACCAACATCCGATGGAAAAGAAAGGGTCTCGTGTAATAACCTCGTACCGGTAAGCTAAATATGTGACCCCCACTAGATTGAGTGGAGACCTGGTAAGGATGCAAGAAGTTGATTGATGTAGGTGGCTCAAGCATTAGAAAAAAAGTAAAATAATTATATTGTTCAGTATAGGCCCCAATAATACCTACTTATGAAACGTTAAGTCATCAGTAAGAAATGCGTTTATCACTGGTTTAGAAAAAATATGTCTGTGCGGTGAAGAACTTGCAAGAAAGCCATTTTTTTAAATATTATTTCACAATATATGACGTTGTACAATTAATATAAAAATAATTCGAATAAGTATGATAAATATTACTTGATGGTAACGTCTTGCTTTGGTAGTCTATGGCATACATTTTAACTTTTTCGTCTTGCACAGTGGGCTGCGTAAGAAGCCGTGTCTTTGAAGCATTACGCTACTAGATATAGATCTCTCTCATAGTATGTTTATTGATATTCCCCGATGCAAGTGAAATTAAGAAAGCTGTAAATTTTATTACTGATATTAGCAATAAATTAAATTTATTACCGCAAATATATTTAACCTATTTACTAAGACCAGGTGCATTTATAACCCAAATTCAAAAAAAAAGAGAATATTCTCAATTCGATTGTATTTTTATGTGTTACCTCAGAACTTTTTTCTGGGTGAACCAATTTTGATGATTTTTTTTATTTAAATGCTGGTGCTTCGTTTTACCAAGATATGAATAGTAGTTTTTGAGATATCCTTAGTATTGCGTATTTAATTGACTTCGACTACATTGACGATGTTCTCATTTTGTTTATATTGAAGTTGATTCTACAAATTATTAATTTTACCACTTGTAACTTATTCAGTATAATATTGGTAAGCTCATAGGTGATATTACAATAATCTGAATGCTCAATAATATTGCAGTTGTGTCTCAAGCTGGGATGGAAACCGCCCCGAACCGCCTGGGACATATTGCCGCTGGTGTTGTCTGCTAATGGAAAGGATCCGGACTACTTTGAGATCCCTCGGGACCTTGTCATGGAAATACAGATGACCCATCCGACGTAAGTCTCTCGAGGAGTCGTATCTTTTATCGAACTTTATTACGTTTCAGTGACAGAGGATTCTTTAAAATTGTGTTCCTACAAAAAAAAGTGGATACATTCGCAATATTTTACTTTACATGTTCATTTCTTGCTTGCATGTGAAAAATATTAATTTTAACGTACTTATTTTCATCATATAGGTGGTACTCGTAATAAAATAACTATTTTAAGCTTATCTGATACTAAACCGATGATTTGTATAGATGTCTATGGGTCGCGGCATCCACTCACCATTGAGTGGACATGCTTATTTAGCATACATCTTTTATTAAAGGCTTATTTGAGAATACTAAATTAGGTATCGTCATTTTCTTCTTATCATCAGATCAAAAAAGTCCACCGCTTGTTGGAAGAATTTTACATGATCATTTTACGAGTTCATATTACATAGTAGTAGCGGTGTAAGAATATTCACCACCCATATCATCCCGTAGGTGGCGATAAATGCGACAAAGGGAAACAAATCAGAAGATGAGCAGCAATCTTCCTAATAACGAATAAAAGTAAAAAGCAGCGGTTGCCAACCCGATTGCCAACCGTGGCAACTATGGCAAATATTAATTGGCCATCGCAGTTATACTAGGTGTCCTGCACCTTTGACACTACTCACGAACACTGGTCGTGGTAGTGTATGCCTAGTAAAATCGAGATGATGATGATACCGAAATCTTTCGGAAGACCGATATTGTGATAGATTGTCCTACGCCGCCAACTTAAGGCAAATTAACATTTATATATATCCAATCACCTTATTTTGTCGTATTATAAAATAAATTTGTGATGAGCTAGTAACTAAATATATTATAAATCTTTCTATTACAATTACACTATGAAAAATGTAATACGATAAAGTGTAACGATTATATATTGCAATCAACATTATCAATATAAGACGTCAACAAAGTATTACATGGCTACTTATGAACAACACGTCAACGTCAACCGCTTTCCATCAAGAATTTATGCCCACATAAAAAGGCGGAGAATGCATGTTGTGCCGTGTAGAGGTAAACGTCGCAAAAAGACAACTACAGTCCGCCCATACGAAGTAGATTGCTTATCGTAAAACTGTGGTCCAGTGATCTCCAATCTACGTTTATGGCCTATAAATCCAAGCCCATTCAATAATGTATCGCCATTGATAATGTTAACAGGCGTTAATGTGTTATAAAAAGGCGTGATAAATTCGATTGAGAGGCACGAGTTGAGACATCTTTCAGGCCAGAAAATATATCGATAATACGGGCATAAAAATTCAATTATAATAGCCATGAACTTTTAAGAAAATTGAATCGTTACATGTTTTATTTTAAAGATTATTATATTACTATTATTATTTATTATTAATATCCTCCAGACTGAATTTTGTTCACGACGGCCAGCCTCAACGGAGACTAGCAATCGGCGCAGGACAGGATTATAGTGCCCAAGTGTAAGGGAATAGAGTGCACCTGTTTTCAAATCCTGGCTCCGGGCTGCTACTGAGAATTTCCTAATGGAAAAACTCAATAACTGATATATTTGGCCCGACCCGGAATTTGAACCCGGGATCTCATGATTAGCAGTCGCAGTACTGCTACAACCACTAGACCAACGAGGAAGTTTTATATCTATATTAAACTTTACTGCTGAACATAGGTAGTGGCTACGTACCAACCAACGTACCAGCCATAGCAACTACCTACCTACTGGTAGGAGAGTTGGCAACCATACTTTTTATATTTTCTAGATGTTATTAGGATGACGTTGCTGCTTTAAAGATAACAAATATGATGTAGGCCCTCCTACTTAAGCTCAAACTTATTAGTTTCACATTTCACATATAAGTGATACTTCTGTTAATTTTTCCTAAGTGGTAATTACTCACGTTTTTGAACGTAAATGAGCGGACTAGATTTGCGTTATATTTGGATGACGATTCTGTGAAATCTCACTTAATATGTAAACAACTAGTCTTTGTTCGGTTCGCTGTGTTGAGTCTTGTTATTGTGTAATGCAGACCGGAAAAATAATTTAAATTAACTTTGACCAGAATTTTTACATAGTAGTGTCTTATGAGATTTTAATTTGAGTCATTAAGATCAAAGTGGGAAGAGTTTCAATAGCAATAAGAAACAAATATATACGAGTATCTACATCGTTTTATTAATTGCAGTAATAATTCTACTGAAAGAAGAAAGAAAATGCATCATTCCAAGCAAATAACGTCTTAGCTTGTGAATTCTACTTCTTTCGACTAAGATCAGATATCCATAAAAAGTGTCTCTAAGATTCGGAATATATATAGAATTAGGACTCTACATAAAGATACTGTACAGTTCATTAAGACACCAAAATTGCATTTATTTATAGCTTTATACGATAATAAACAAAGATTATTTTATTTCGATTTACTTTTCTTCTTTCTCAATCAGAAGATAAAATCACTGCTAGACTCTAACCTCTCCCGTGGTTCCCTACCAATTATCATAGTTGGCAGGAGGATTAACTGATACCAGTACTGATCCTGTCGCAATATGAACTCTAATCCTTACCGCCAGTCTTTTTAAGGCGACACCGCGAAAAAATGCATCTCCTTTCATCGAATAGTATAGGACTATGATACCACTACCGAAAGTGGAATTTTGATAAAGGTAAATTCATGTTTTGATCTTGAATTTGCTTGTTCAAAAACAGAATTGTATACTTATGACTCAATCATAATTACTTGAGAAAACACCTCTAAAAATCGCTATGGTAGATATTACAACGAAATTACTTAATCTATATTCTTGGGAATTACTCATATACGAGTATATTCATAATATCAATATTCATAACTTACTTGCTCATAATTTTGATTACTTAAATCAATAATTTAAAAAAATATTTTAAGTTTCTGACAATAATTTCTAAGCGGTCTTAATCGTCGCGGGCGCTACGCATATTGAGACCTTAAGACGGCGTTTTTTTAATTTTTATAAAAACTATGTATTCACTCGGATCAGTACGGCGATAGCCCGGATCAACTTTTTCGATGTGTCGTCTCAACGTAAGCGAAATGGTGGTTTGGAGGGAGTCAAAGAATCTTTCTGACTTTTTTCGTAGTCGCCTCTTACGCTGTAACCGCACAGTTTTACTCCGAACACATCCTCCCCACGAAAGACACTTCTGGATGCTTTTTCAAGATTAAAATGCTAACTAAATTCTTTATCGACATTTTTCATACTGCCAAGCAACTTAGTAAATGATAGGCCAATATCCTTGCATCAGTAATGAAATTAAATGAAACGAAACTTCTGTTTTTAAAATAAGAACTAAATGTTTATATGTTGCTTCCTCCATCTCCGGTGAATTTCCTGGTCACTGTACCGCATGCACGTTGGTAATATTAGCAATGAGAGAAGTTAGACAGTCTCCTTTGCTCAAACAGGCAAATAAAACCACGCAAACGACATCCTCATTTGTTCTTATAATATCAGGACGTGCATGCTTCCTTAAGATATTTTCACGCCCAAGCATAATGTAAATTGCAAAATATACTGCAATGCAATAAATTACCTACTTAGCGTAACATCATCTACGCGAAACCACTATAATTTCCAATTTCGTATGAATAACTCAGCCTGAAACCTGTGGAGAAACAAGTGAAGGAAGGAAGGAATGCTTGCGAAATTTTTCTTCAAGTAAGGTATACAAGGTATACCTTGCAAAAATTATTTAGATTTGGACATATTACTTGATTGTCCATCTGTGAGAATTAGACAGTGTTGTAAGCTATCAATATATTATAATTCCAAAAAAATCACCGTACCTACGTAACCAAATATTTACTTGCATTGATTTAAGGTCTTATTTGTTGATATTTTGACATGTAGGAATAATTATAGTAAAATGATTTATTATATAAAATATAAAATATATATATATATTGTATACTTCTACCTTTCTGCGCAAAGAGCTGTTCTTTACAACGAAGTGCTAATTGAATAATATATTAAACTCGATAAATTCCATAAAATAAGTTTTTTTAATGTATAGTATTCATGTAAATATAAAAACCTTCCACTATAATATAATATAACTTTTCGCTATAATTATTTTATGTAAGTTACTAGCTGATAATAAACGATAATAATGTAAAATCCATATTCAGTGATCGTCTACATTGCGAAATGAGCAACTTAACTATACTCAATTTTAAGTCAATCGGGTGTATAGTTTTAGAGATATCGCGATGAGTCAGTCAGTCAGTGGTATTTTCCATATATATATATATATATATATATATATATATATATATATATATAAAGAGAGAGAGAGAAAGGAGAAAGAGAGGGAGAGAGATTAAATGTAACTACGTTACTAAGTAGCGAGATATCTGGTACTACGATCGCCGTTAGTCTAACAAGTTAGTGTGATATTAACCGCAACTTCTCTCTACAAGGGGCGATGTTCATACCCATCCGTGGACTGTAACGTGCTGACGATGAACAAGATATGATGTCCTAATTTAGAACCTTTTTGCAGATACGAATGGTTCGAAGAACTAGAACTACGTTGGTACGCCTTACCCGCGGTCTCCAATATGCGATTCGATTGCGGGGGTATCGAGTTCACTGCGAACGCTTTCAACGGCTGGTACATGAGCACTGAAATAGGATGTCGCAACTTTTGCGACAACAATCGTCTTAATATGCTGGAAGTGAGTATCGTAGTTTTAACTTTTACTTTTAAGTAAACTAGTATATTTACTAGTTGATACATCTCCTATTCTATCTCATCAGTCTAGGTAATATAGGGGTGCGTCCATCGCTGTTTTTCTCTAAGCTACATCAGAGCTAGTACAATTAGAGGTGTGCATTCCATTTTTGTCATAAGACGTGACTATGCATTTGTATCCTTTTTGTATGCAGTGCTGGCGTTCATGTTCACGTTGTGTTCGTTTGACACTTCAATAAAAAAAATTACACCTGTAGGGTCAACCAATTTTTTCTATCCCTGGAACTTCCTACTAATTTCTAATGCAAAGCGCTCCTAATTTCACCAAATTATGACGTTGAATATGAAATATCGGGTAATTAAAAAAAATCAATTTTTTCAAAATTTTTCGTTAGCGATATCTCATGAACGGATCAACCGATTTCATATTCATATTCATATTATTTATTGGGTCCATAATGTTACAGTTAAGGTGTTGAGAACATTTTAAGTTTTAACTTAAAACTATGAGATCATTATGGGTCCTACAGGGCACGGCAATTAAGAGAGAGGAGGGCCATTTTAATGAAACATTAATGATGAATACACTATATTATAATATAGCAACCGTAGGTATTCTAGGTAGGCATTTAAAATTTGTCATTTCTTTTAGTGTGTAGTGGTGTTACAAATTAAAAATTCTTTTAGTTTATTTATAAAATTAGTGTGTTTTTCTATTTTTTTTTATCGAGTTCGGGAATTTGTTAAAAATTTTGATTTTGACCAGACCGGAAACGATCGACGTAGTTTTTAAGGTTAAAAGCTGATTTGTTTTTTGAATCGATCAGTAAAGTCGCTTAAATGTAATTAAAAAAAAAACAGTTTACATAATGATTTCTTATATTTACGCGGGTCGTCGAAACGCGTCGGGAATTAAAAATAAAAGTAATTGAAAGTAAAATAAAGTAAAACATTTTCAGGGTGTCTTCCTGTGACCTCAAAACGTTAAGATTTGACGAAAACTCAATTTTTTAAAAACGGAGTAAAAACAATAACTTCCCGATTTTTGAAAATTTTCTTTTTCTTAGTGAGAAGTTAAAACATTTGTACGTTACTTACATGTTGTGGTTCACTTTGTAGTTTGCCTTTCCGCAAATAGTGTATTTAAATCCTCTCCACGATATAGGACAAAGTCTTTGTGTACGGATAACATTATTTAAAACTATAGAAAAGAGAAAAAAAAGAATATATTTTTTGCCTAAAATAATTTTTTTCATAAAAAGACTTGTGCTTTTATTACTGCGTTTATACTAAACGTCTCTATGTTTTGTTTCCCTGAAATTTCATTTCAATTATGTTTTATCTCAGGCAAATTACCAACAAAGGAACTTGAATTTAACATTTTAAATGTTAGAGTAAACATTTGTTTCGCCGAAGGAGATGAACAAGCGCAAAGAATTTAAAATTCTCTTCAAGAACGGAAAAACTCGGATTAAATTTCCAACGACTGACACAAACTTCAATTTACTTGTGCTGCATACCAGTGTTGAAATCTAAAGAAATAGGAGCTTAGTGATATTTGTATTAGAATATCCTCTTACTACTAAAGCTCAGATTTTTAACGTATAAAGGTAAAGTTAAAAATACTTCTTGGCTTCTGACAGATTATATAGTATACCTATACCATCTATTATATAGTATATCTATACCATCTATTACAGCCTCGTTATTCTAGTAGTACTAAGCGCAACTGCTGATAATGTGGTCCCGGGTTTGCATCCCAGGTTGAGTTCAAATCAGTTATTGGCTTTTTCCATTAAGAAAGACTCAGCAACAAGCTTGCAGCGATTCACACTCATGCAATACGTAAAGCTGTTTCTCTTGCGCCCTCTCCTTGCCCGTCTCTACTCTCGTGTCGTGTCGGGTTGCCGTTTTATCAGTTTATGAGAGTGAGAGAATAGAGACTGCTTGTGCGCACGCTCGTGCACTGTACTCCTGAACTGTACAGATGGCTTGTGGCCGCCGTGAACGGTCTGAAATACATTATTAAACCATATCATATAATATGTTATAATGGGTGCGTTTGGCAGAAAAAAGCGCTAGTAAGCGCTTGTAAGCAAAATGGCGATCGTAAGCGGTAAGCGCTGTCAAATCGTAAGTAGCCATTTTCCTCTAGGACACGATGTTAGTTTTAACCGGGGAAGCTAACCTAATTTAAATATATTTTTGTGAAGTAATTCATATTAAAAACTTACCAATCATGAATTTTTAATAACATGTATATGTCTATTCATGTCATTATATTACTTAAAACTAATATTGCAAATAACAACTTATAAACTCTACTTCAAAACAAAAAAAATTAAATAAGCAAAATGGCGGATTGTGTCAGCGCTACTGAAGTAGCAATCGTGTCCTGGCCGAAAACTATTTTAGCGCTAGTAAGCGCTTGCTAGCGCTTTTTTCTGCCAAACGCACCCAATGTAAATTAACTAGACTAGTGACGGAAAACTGTGCCTCATGTATTAGACACCAGGTATTACAATTTCCAACCTTTGTGACTGTGTCTGAAACATTAAATAGAATATATTTCGATAATAAGTATGAAGTCCACCAACACGCATGATAGCAAAGCGGGAGAATCTTAACAAAACCCTCTCAGAAATGGAATAAGGCTTATGCCCAGCTAATAATCTCACTGTATATAGGCCGGTACTCGATTTTATTTTGAAAAACTAAAATTATAATATTAATAATAATGTCCTCCCGACCGGATTTCGGTCACAGCGGCCTGCCTCGGCCTGACTAGCCATCGACGCAGGACAAAATTACAGTGCCCAAGTGTATGCGCAAGCACAGATGCACTCTCTATTTCGTCACTTTCATAATCCGATGGAAAGGTAAGCCGACACGATCGGAGAGAGATCAGGCGCAGAACCAACGGTTTTACTTGCTTTCCGAGGCAAGGAGGTGAGACACCGCCAACTTCCTGACTCCGGGCAGCTACTGAGAATTTCTTGACGGAAATACTCAATAGTTTATTTTTTGGCCCGACCCGGGACTCAACCCAGAACTTCATGGTCAGCAGTCGCACTACTACAACCACTAGACCAACAATAAAGTCAAAAAAGTTAAAAACACTAAATCTTTAGCAAATGCATATTAAAAAAAGCTTTCAACATTCATATAAAAATAAATTAATCTTATCAGGGGAATTTATACTATAATATATTAAATGAAATAACCGTTTCAAATTGAATGTGATTATATTATAAATACTCTTTGAAATAAAAATATCTTTGCAACTCTATTTAAAACCTACATACTCTATTTATAATTCTAAGTATTAAATATTATGTTTGCTTCCAATTTATGATAAGATATTACAGTCTTTCGAATGATAAATTTTAAATAACCAATTAACTAAAAAGTGCTAGTACAATATCAAAATATTTATTTATTTACTTATTCTTACTTAAAACTTACATAACGCATTGGAATATAAATAAATTTAATGCTGAAAGAATGCAGTAACCGTACATAGTTTAATCATTACATTGACTTAGGATTGCTTTTTTTTTAATTTTTTATTTTTATTTATTGGCTTTTTAAGCGAAACATACAGTACAATAAAAATACATAAAAAACATATAAAAGTAATCCTAAAACCAATGACATATTAAAAGCTTGCAACCACAATATGTTTAAAGATTTTAAAAAAATAACTAAATATGGTATTTATAATTAAACATTAAGTACTAAGCAGTTAAAAGTAATACAATACATACAGCCTATAGTAAAGCTACCAATTATAAATTAAGTTTTACAATTTTTTTATAACTATTATATTTAAGGTGAAAAATATCTAGTTCACAATATTTTAAGTTAAAATTTTTACATGTACAAAATTATTTGAAGCATACTTCGTTTTTAATTTACGTAATGCAAAAAGAGGTTTATTTCGTGTACTTAACCGGTGACACGCAAGATTTACTTTGCTTAAAAGTAGGGGAGAGCGAGATAGAGTTAGAGATAGAGATAGAGAGCGATGATATTATGTAGCAATTTGTACAACATTTGATCTCTTATATCACGGCGTTTTTCGAGTGTATTACTGTGTAAGCTATCAATAATGGAGTCTACAGAAGAATTATATCGCTTTAAGTGACGCAGAAACTTATTATTGATTGTTTCGATCATTTTAACACAAAATTTGTATTGAGAATTCCAACATGAAGAACAATATGATCGCACCAGTGAATTAAATAGTATAATTAATGTAGGGTTTTTAAAATCTTTTAAGATACGCATAACAAAACCTAGCATTTTATAAGCTCTTTGAGTTATGATATTAATATGTGATCTCAGTAACAACTTACTATCCAACTGAACACCAAGATCACGCAATTCATTTACTCTCTTTAGTAAATTATCATCGAGCTTATAGTTAAAGACGATTGGATTCTTTTCCTGGTAAATGAAATAATATTGTTGCGCGGCTAAGTTGACATCTGGCACTAGCGCCATCTAGTGTCGGGTAGCAGAGCGAAGAGAGAGCTTTCCAGAAAATGACATCACTAATCTTTCAACCGACAGTGCCATCTAGTATCGAATTGAAGAACTAAGCTTTCTGGAAGCCCCAAACTCGAACTTTCTGCGCTTGGTCGGTTGGCGCGCGTATTTACTCGAATATTCTGGAATATTCTGGATGTATTCGTGGAAGAGCCCTATATAAAGGCGCTGCAATACGCGATCGGGGAGGTATTGAAGTTGGCGAGACAAACGAAGCTTCGGAGCGGAATAAAGTGAATTTTTGTAATTAATTATTGGTGTTTTAAGTTTTAATTTGTGTAAAGAAATTAAAGTGTTAATTTAGGTAATTCTATCGGCAATTTTTATTGTCACGAACCTCAAACTCGTAAAAATTGGTGTCAGAAGTGGGATAAAATCATGACGATTTTACCTAAGGAGGAAACGGAGGGTGTCCGTACCCGAAATCAACGCCAGCAGGAGATGGACCATAGAAGATTTGGTGGTGCAACGCCGCAGACGTCGGAGGGCCAGCCGCCGGCTGCAGGCCCGTCAGTAGCTCCTACATCTGCAGCACCTGATTTAGGTGCTCTGATGGTGATGCTGCAGGAACAGGCTCCTCGACAGGAGGAACAGGCTCGCTGACAGGAGGAACAGGTCCGTCAGTTGAAAGAGCAGCTGCAGAGCGGACAGGATGAACAGGCCCGCCGACAGGAGGAACAGGTCAGTCGTTTGAAAGAGCAGCTGCGGGGCGGACAAAAAGAACAGGCCCGTCGGTTGGAAGAGCAGATGCTCCTCATGAAGGACCTTCACGCTACCTTCGGGAAGGAGATAAACGAGGTGAAGGATAGGGTTGCTCAGCATGATAACCGCCTGTCGGAAGCTGAAACCCAAATCGCGAAAGCTGAAACCCGAATCGAGAAAGCTGAAACCCGAATCGACCAATTGAACAATCGGGTTGACAACGTGATGGCTGACGTGAAGAAAACGCTGGATGACCTCAAACTGGGAGATGGAATTACAGCTCCCATAGTAGCTGCAACACCTTCGCTACGTGGGTTCAAGGTGCCACCGTTCGACGGGACTTCTTCCTGGTCGGCCTACAAAATCCAGTTCGAAGCTGTTATGAAGGCGAACGGCTGGAATAAAAGTCATGCCATGACTGCTCTCACACTAGGCCAGCGCGACCAGGCCTGACCAGTTCTGGAAGCCCTCGGTGAGGAAGTGACTTATGAGCAAATTCTTGAGGCATTAGAGGCGAGATATGGCGACGCTCACCTGGAACACGTCTTTCGTGGGCAGCTTAAAGATCGCGTGCAGCGCATCGACGAAAACCTGCAGCAGTGGGCTCTAGAGGTGGAGAAGCTGGTGCGAAAAGCATACCGGTCTGTACCTGCGCTCATTGAAGGGAACCTGGTGCAGACATTCATTGACGGCATCCGCGACCTGGAAGTCAGAGCTGCTGTGAGGCTCGGGCACCACGAGACGCTTAAGGACGCCTTGGCCCATGCACTGGAGGTGGAAGCCGTGCGGCAGGATCATCGTTCCCATCGCGGCAGGGAGGTTGCAGCAGCTACAGTTCGCGACCGCAACAAAGGATACAGCCCTAGGTGCTATGGCTGTGGGGAAAAGGGCCATCTTCGATCCAGCTGCCCTAAGCGAACCCTAGAAAGGGAAGGTGAACGATCTCAGGAAGGGTAGTGCGGCCAACAGTACCGCCCAGCAACAGCAGGGAAACGAGTAAAAGCCAGAACTGCGGGGCGGGTGCTGGCTGATGTTAAAAGAGCCCCAAGGATCTCGATCTCACAAACCCATGATGGGAACAGTCTAATCATCAAGAGCGAGGTCAACGGAATGCCGTGTAAACTGACCATAGACACTGGAGCCTCTCATACGGTTGTTAGTTCCCAACTTATAAGTCAGTTCCTTGGGGACTCCGCATACAACCGAGAACGCATTAATTTGGTAACAGCCACCGTTCAGCGTCTACCCGTCTGTGGAGAGAAGGCAATGGAGTTGAAGCTAGGCAACGTGATCTACATGCATAATGTCATCGTGGCTGATATAATGGACGACTGCATCCTAGGCCTAGACTTTATGAGGAATAATTGTTGTAAGATCGACGTTAAGCAAGGTGTTTTGAAATGTGGACAGGAGGAACTTTTTATGGAAGGTGCGTTACCAGGGAATGTGTACAGCATTAAGAAGATTGTTCTTCCGCCGAGATCGGAAACGATTGTTCCGGTTAGTCTTCCCCGAAACGATGGGCAAGCTCACTGTTGTGTACTTGTGGAAAGGGTAAACAATCACCTTTCATGGAAAGTAGCTCGAACCTTGGTCAGGACCACTAACATCTCAGGTGTACGTGTGCTGAACCTTTGTGACCGGGAACAGATTATATAAAAAGCCACGCTAGTTGGTACTTGTGAGGAAGTGGATTGGTTACGGCGGTGCCAATATCTATCGAGTGAGACCCCCGCAAAGATGCACAAACGAGAGTGACCACACTTTTGGAAGACTGTCGCAGCGTTCTCTCCACGACCGAATTGGTCAAGGCGAAGAAGTTGTTACTCAAGTACGCCGATGCATTCTCATCAAACGATGCTGACATAGGAAAGACTGGCTTAGTTCAACACAAAATAAACACAGGAGAAGAATTGCCTATCCGTCAGCGGTCAAGAAGATTGCCAGTAGCACGTAAAAAGGAAGTGGAAACTATGATTGAGGGAATGGTGAAGGATGGTGTTATTGAACCTTCCTCTAGTCCATGGTCCAGATCACCAGTGGTGCTGGTGAAGAAGAAATGCACTCTTCTACCGCCGTCTGAACGACGTTACGAAGAAGGACAGCTATCCCTTGCCAAGAATTGATGACACGCTGGACATGCTTACAGGAGTAAAGTGGTTTAGCACGCTGGATCTAAAAAGTGGCTACTGACAAGTTGAAATTGACCCTAAGGATAAGGACAAAACTAACTTTCTCGACGGGAAAGGGTCTGTGGCAATTTAAAGTAATGCCGTTTGGGTTGTGCAATGCTCCAGCAACGTTTGAAAGGCTGAAGGAACTTGTACTTACCGGGCTAATTGGCGTTGCCTATCTGGTCTACTTGGAATGACATCATCATCGTAGGTCGCACTTTTGAGGAACACTTTCAAAACCCGGAACGCGTGCTCATGAAGATTCAGAGTGCCAACCTCAAGTTGAGTCCGAAGAAGTGTTCACTATTCAAACGGCAAGTTAACTTTTTGGGGTATGTAGTATCGGAAGAGGGCATCCGCACGGATCCAGAGAAAATCGCCGCGGTCAAGGATTGGCCGGTTCCAAAAGACAAGACGCAGGTTAGAGCATTTTTGGGTTTGTGCTCCTATTACCGGCGGTTTGTGAAGAACTTTGCAGATATAGCCAAACCTCTGCATAAGCTAACCGAGGAGAAGCGACTTTTCCACTGGGATGAAAGTTGCAATATCGCATTCCAGGAGCTCAAGGACCGTCTGTGCAAAACACCTATTTTGGGATACCCTGATGCAAGCAAAAAATTTATAGTTGACACAGACGCAAGTGATATAGGACTTGGCGGTGTGTTATCTCAACGGAATGGTGACCAAGATGTCGTGATAGCGTACTTCAGCAAGTCGTGGTCAAAACCGGAAAGGAACTATTGTGTCACAAGACGTGAATTGCTAGCTGTGGTAAAGTCGTTGCAACATTTTCAGCAAATATCTTCTGGGACGAAAATTTCACTTACGAACTGACCATGCTGCACTAAAATGGCTATTGCAGTTTAAAAAACCCAGAAGGACAAGTTGCGAGGTGGATTGAACTACTGCAGGAATACGACTTTGAGATCGAACATCGCAGCGGGAAATCTCGTGGCAACGCAGATACATTGTCAAGAAGACCATGTCCTGAAGATTGCAAACATTGTACTAGGCAAGAGAGTAAGGAAGTGGTATCCGTGAGGATGCTCAGGGCAGACCACCTCAGCAATGAGTGGAAGGACAGCTTACTAAATGCACAGCAGGAAGATCCGGACATCAAGCCGATTCTGGAATGGATAAAGGCCAGTGCTCCCAAGCCCAAGTGGAGTGACGTCTCAGCGATGAGTTCGACCACTAAAAGCTATTGGGCCCAGTGGGACAGCTTGCTGCTTCAGGATGGAGTTCTGTGTCCTAAATGGGAAAATGTTCGGGGAGACATCTGTAATTTGCAAATGGTTGTCCCTAAAGCTAAAGTACCGGATGTTCTACAGCTGTACCATAATGATTGTTCAGAAGGCCATCTGGGAGTTAAACGAACTCTACTGAAGATCCGAAAACGGTTTTACTGGATCGGTCGGTGGTCGCAAATGTACAAGTTGTGCGGCTGTAAAGGGACCTCAGACTCGTAGTAGAGGTGCATTGAAGTTGTACAATGTTGGTGCACCATGGGATAGAATAGCCATTGACGTGGCGGGACCGTTTCCGGAGAGTGAAAGCGGTAACAAATATTTCATGGTTGTGATGGATTACTTCACTAAGTGGCCAGAAGTCATCGCCATTCCAAATCAAGAAGCTTCAACAGTTACGGATAATCTAGTTCATGAAGTCTTCTGTCGTTTTGGAGTACATTTAAAGATTCACGGCGATCAAGGAAGGAATTTTGAGTCTCAAATATTTCCAGGAAACTTGCCGAGTTATGGGTACTCACAAAACAAGAACGACTTCTTATCACCCGCAATCTGATGGAATGGTAGAACGATTTAATCAGACATTGGAGAGGTACCTAGCAAAAGTTGTAGACAATCGGTAACGAGATTGGGACAAGCACATACAACCGTTTTTGTTGTCATATCGAAGCGCTGTTCACGAAAGTACAGCAGTGACACCAGCTTTCGCAAACTTTGGAAGAGAATTACGGCTGCCTGCAGACCTGATCACCGGGATACCACCTGATACCCCACGCAGTATAACCGATTATGCAAATGACTTGCGGAACAAAATGAATGACATTTATGAGCACGTCAGACAATCGGGCCAACAAATGTCTGAGAAGATGAAAACCCGGTACGACCGCAAAATGACAATAAAGGTTTCGACGAAGGTACTAGGTGGTTGCACGAATCGCAAAGGGATATCTCCTAAGCTTCAAGCTAAATGGGACGGCCCGTACCGGATTGTAACCAGGATCAACGATGTAACCTACCGGATACAGAAAGGCGCAAGAGGGACTCCTAAGATCGTCCATGTGGATGGGCCTGGCGCCTGGCGCGTTATTATAGGGCCGATAATGCTCGGGACGAGCATGTCTTAGGAGGGGGCAGTGTTGCGCGGCTAAGTTGACATCTGGCACTAGCGCCATCTAGTGTCGGGTAACAGAGCGAAGAGAGAGCTTTCCATAAAATGACATCACTAATCTTTCAACCGACAGCGCCATCTAGTATCGAATTGAAGAACTAAGCTTTCTGGAAGCCCCAAACTCGAATTTTCTGCGCTTGGTCGGTTGGCGCGCGTATTTACTCGAATATTCTGGAATATTCTGGATGTTTTCGTGGAAGAGCCCTATATAAAGGCGCTGCAATACGCGATCGGGGAGGTATTGAAGTTGGCGAGACAAGCGAAGCTTCGGAGCGGAATAAAGTGAATTTTTGTGATTAATTATTGGTGTTTTAAGTTTTAATTTGTGTAAACAAAATTAAAGTGTTAATTTAGGTAATTCTATCTGCTAATTTTTATTTTCACGAACCTCAAGCTCGTAACAATATTACATTTCCTGATGTGATATACTCATTATCACTTATAGCCTGTAATCAGATATGTATAATATGTAAAATACGTAGACCAGCGCTGCCGCCCGTCGCCCTCGTAGCATAGACAAAATGTTTTATGGCATACCTGGGAGGAGGCATATGTTCAGCAGATGACCTTTTTATAATTTTAAAGAAACAAACGACCTTACAGTCTATTTGGTAGTAAGTGGCTTCAGCGGTTCATGGACGCCTGTAATCAATTTCATGCAAAGAATGCTACGATGTGTTGCCACTTCCGAGTACAGAGAAGTAATGCCTTACAGTCTGTAAATATACGAACACTCTATACATCTTCCTACCAGAACACAGCAATTCAGGCACTGCTGCTTGAGAAAAAGAGTTTTATCACTTAGACAAAACATATGAATGGTTGTAATGATGATGATGATAACACATGATTATCGATACTTTCCTTTGTCGAGTCTCGCAACACCTACAAAATTCGATGTTAATAGTGATGGATTTTTAGCGCCACCATTTATATGTAGATACAACCATTAGCAGGTCACTGTTTATAGAACATTTTATGTTCATATCTATAGTTAGTATAGTTCATATTACGACTTTTGAATTCGGTATATATTACAAATGATTTTTAACAGAAAGTTGCACAGAAAATGGGTCTGGATACAAGAACGCCGGTGAATCTGTGGAAAGACAAGGCTCTAGTGGAAGTGAACGTTGCGGTCCTACATAGCTTCCAACAACAAAATGCTACAATTGTGGACCACCACACAGCCTCGGAGAGTTTTATCAAGCATTTAGACAATGAGAATAGATTGCGGTAAGTACTCTCATTTTTAAACTACTTAAAAAAAGATAAGGGTTGTTAATTCAGTTGTACTTTCATTTATTTTCAAAGCATGTAACAGGAAGTATTGTGTAGTAGGGCTATACTCCTTGGGTGTCGTGAGAGGCGACAGACGGAAACAATGCAGGGGATGAGCTCCAGTGTTTTTTAATAACAACTAGAAAAAAACTGCGGTCGCCAACCCTCTTATTAAACGTGGCAACTATGACTAGGGTTGCCACTTTTTTTAACAAATATAGTATTTTTCCCAAAAAAGATGCAAAACTATAGTACATTTGAAAAATTCAGGAAAAAAATTACACACATATTTTAATCTTTGTGTATTTTTCCATATGTATTGTTGCTCTTCGCTGTGGCCATCAATGATTTATTACCTTTAAAATATAAGAATCTGATCAATTTAGGTTACATTAAAATAAATTAACAACTCATTTTTAATTAGATTAATACATGTTCTATTACTGTTTTCTTTCCGTTTCTCATGGTGGAAAACATTCTTTCCGTAAAACTTACTTGTTCCAGACTTACAATCACAGTCAATTTAAAAAAAAACCCGACAGTTTCAACTTCACGCATTTAGAAATAATGTAGTACGAAAAATATCGGATTTTTCGTACTACATTATTTCTCTATAATATATAGTAAATTTCACTGAAATATAGTACGATACTATATATTATATATAGTACTCGTACTCGTAGGTGTATGCTTTAACAGTGGACTTGAATAGGCTGTAATGATTGATTGAACGAACCAAAATCTAGGAGTCAATAAATGAATATCGTGTAGGCAGCAATATAATAACGTCCTTTAGAGTGTTCCTATATACTTAAATTCAAATCAGGCTTGCATATAATACCCGCGTAAAATAGCAGTTTAAGCTATATAGTATGTGTAGAAAATCGTAAACATTTTTTACTAAAAACGGGGCACTCCATCTTAAGCGCAACAAAAAATACTAAGCAACGCAACTGCATTTTGAGAATAGATATAAGTGTCTAATGCGCTGTAACATCCATGCTCCATCAGGTGGAATGTGTTCTCATTTGTCATTCTTATTTACATTTTACGTGGTAGAGACATGCTGCAGCTATATTACGGTTATAGCGCGAGTGGGTCGGCTCGACCGGGTAGTACCACATTCTCAATGAGACAATGGATAGTAGGCATTCCATCTTCCACAGGAATGATAACGCATCTTCATTTTGATTCTTAATCGAAGATCTATCATATATGTTTCACAGTATTCATTTTCCATTAGGTGGACTTTGTGCTCATTTGCCCTTCAAGAAGTGTATAGATGTCGCTAGCGCTGCAAACGCTTAGGCTTGTATTTAAATTACCATTATAGTTACCGTTACAGCCTATTAAAGTCCACTGCTGAACATGGGCCTCCCCCATAGATTGCCTCATAAGGGAGATACTTGCCATAGTTGCCACGCCTGGCAAGCGAGTTAGAAATAGCAGTTTATTTTTATTTTTCGTTGTTTGGACGTTGCTCCTCATCTCCTGATTTGTTTTCCTCTCTCGCCTCTTAAGACACCCATGATATGGGGTAGTGGATAAACTTACACCGCCACTACGAGGTGCATGTCTTACCAGGTCGTCACCCCATCTAGTGGCGGGTCGCCCTACAATTTGCCTACCGGTACGAGGCTGCCACTCGAAAATATTTCTTCCCTTCGGTAAAAAATATAAAGTTCTGGTGTGTGTGAGTGACAGACCTGTTCCCGTGTTTAAGAAGATGGTTTTTTAAGCAGATGGCAGCACCCAGCCATCTTCTTTATTGAAATTAGGATGTTTCTTATTATTTCAATAGCCTCGCGTATCATCCTTGGAAGGAATCGCTGTTCTTTTGCGAGGATTTGTAGTCTATCAAATCTGATATAGTGACGGAGGCGATCCTGTAGGTGTTCAAAATTGGAAGTCTGCAGTCTTTAGCCGTGGTTAACTGTGACATTGGGAATACCACACGACCTGGGTGATCATGGGTGCTGTAAAGTGCTCGAAACGTGGAGAATGTAAAATAATATACGAGATTTTTTTTTGTAAAAAATATTTTTATTTAAATTCCGTTTTTGTTACGGATGGCAAACTTTAACTGATAAAAAAACGATTGACACGCGATTTCAGCGCGTGTTTCTTTTGTTAAAAAAGAATTTGAAATTTAAACATTTATAATCGGCTAGGAGCGTAGCATTGTGAATGTTACAGTGTACACTATGTGTAATTACGTTAAACAATTTCAGTGTTTTAAGCGAGAATCGAAATCGAGTTGCTCATATACTGTGAAATTTAAAGCGATCGCCTAGCACCTGCTCACATCTCTTCAAACAATGATACACATCACACGTTTTTAGGTCTTTATCTTTCAAACTTGACTTAACTGTCAAATGACCACTGTTCGAAAGGGGTATTAAATTAACACTCTTTCGGAAAACCTAAATCCCATATGGTTTTTAATCTACAATACAACAAGAAGCTATAAAAGCATCAACGCAACAACCTCGAACCTCGAAGTCAGACGTATGGATCAAATAAACAACGATACACATGTGTCGGAGTGGTTACACAAACAAATATTGCCCATATCGTGTGATTGTTTGTGTAGAACGATTTACAGAATATTTAGACACGTCCAACTTTAGTCGCAGAAGTACATCCAAAGTCACAAATATTGATAATGAGATATTATTAAAGGAGATCTTATCAGATTAGCAGTGGTTCATTAATACTCTTTAATTTTCATTTATTTTTTACGAGCACAAATAGTCCACCTGATGGTAAGTAGATGCTGGTCCATAGACATCTACATCTGTCTTCAATTAGGAATCAAAATGCAAATACGTTGTCACCCCTGAGGTCTAAGATGGAATGCCTCGTTTCAGGAAAAATGGATCACTGGTCCTCTACACTCGCGCTGCGAAACACAGCAGCATTTGTCGCTATTTCATGCTGTATATTCTGTGAGAGTGTAGTTTCTCCCCGATCGAGCCGACTCATTGGTGCCACAACCATAATACTATAGCTGCAGCGTGGCTCTAACACGTGTTAATGTATTATTTTTTATAAAATGATACGGTATTTCATGGTTCTGGTGATGATGAAGGATATAATTTACAACAAAATGATAACTCCTTGCATTTGATCCATATAATCGGCTCTATTGATTAAAACCTAATAAATAAAACAGGCTCTTTATTGTTTCACGTTTTTATCGGTTCGATTCTCAGCTCTGAAAAGCAACTTTTAAAATTAATTATTGTATTTATGAGCTATTGTAAATAGTTTTACATGAATACTATCAAATATATTCGTTTTCTTTTTTTAAAACTCCCTCATAAACAAGAGGAGGCCGGTGCCCAGCCGTGGGACGTTTTTATAGGATGTTACTTTACTTTACATTTTTTATTAAAATAGAATTAAAATTAATCTGTTGTCATAGCTCTGGTTGTCCAGCAGACTGGATTTGGATTGTACCGCCAATGTCATCATCAATTACACCAGTATTTCATCAAGAGATGGCACTGTATTACTTACGACCCGCCTATGAATATCAGGTAAGCTATTTTAAATGTTTTGTTGAATTAAAAGTATTTCTTTGTAGATTTCTTAATCAACTATAGTGAAATGTATAAACGAGCAAACATACCGCCTGATGGTAAATGGATACCAATAACCAACTGCAAGCAAAGGCTATCTATATGTGCGATGTTACATCTGAAACTTAAAATAAAATTTGTAAGGCCTTTAATAACAGTGGATCTCCGTATATTTAATATTATGCGTTATGATATAACAATGGACTTACTTGTTGCTTGAAAGTAGAAATATCTTGGTAAATGTGTATTCAGAACGACTCCATCATCATTCTCTAAACCATTTCCCATTATCTGGGGTCGGCGCAGTAAATCTTCTTGTTCCATTCCTCTCTATCAGCCGTCATTTCCATACTTACTCCTTTCATTCTCATATCACTCTTCACACAATCGATCCATCTTTTATTCGGCCTTCCTCTGCCCGTGTGTCCCTCCACAGAACGACTCCAAGATAGAAAAATAATTCTACCACCCAAAGACGTTATACGAACATTATTATAAAGATTCTTCTTCTATAATATGTTACAGTCCTGACTTGTGGTTATATTCTACCTACCTATTTATTAAAAAAAAATACTTTCACTTCCTTCTCACTTGGATTACCTCATGTTCGTGGCAGCGTCTTACATACACAAAGTTCTGATTGACAAATATCCCCCAAAACTCCCCAGAACTACTACTTGAAGGCTATACTTATTCCGGTGGGGATTTTAACCTGCGGTCCCATCACGCCACAACTATATTCTAAGCCAATGCGCTTCAAAGCCGTTGTTAATCCTCCATCCTTTTGGTTACGGCAGCCAGCCTCAACAGAGACTAGCCATCGGCACAGAACAGGATTATTATAGCGCCCAAGTGTATGCGCAAGGACTAGTGCAGTTTCTATTCATTCACTCCCCATAGTCCGAGTAGTAGTTGGTAAACCGACACAACCGGAGAGACATCAGACAAAGCCAATGTAGTAGGACAAATACAAAAACCAATGCAAATAAAAACTAAATTCAGCAAAATAAAAACATAAAACATGTTGACCAGGAACCAGCTTGGAAGACGCATCAGTGGCAAAAATCGAAGCCGATAAGTGGAAAGCGGGCTATTAACAGAAAATTTCACTTCAAGCAAATTGCACGCGCCGTCAAATTCACATCAAAACTATTTGGCAGAGCTCTCTCTAAGAGGATTAAAGCAACGGTTCTGTACGCAACCGAGACTGGAAAGTCTGAGCAGTACGCTAAGGAGCTAGGGGTCATTTTTGGCCATGCTTTCAATGCTCAGGTAATTAATAAAATTATAATGAAAGTATAAATTATTATGTTTTATTGGTTAATTACGTTAATAGCATCAGAAGTAACGATATGTATAATACTATTATATATACTGTTAAATGTAAGTTAAATGTGTTATGTAAGGTTATTTTTTAACTTAAAGGTACACTCTATGGCGGATTATGATATAACATCTATAGAACATGAAGCATTACTACTTGTTGTGACCTCGACATTTGGAAATGGCGATCCACCAGAAAACGGCGTGGTAAGAAATCTTTCGCTGTACCATTTTCATATTAAGTAGCTTCCTGTAGTCAAGAAGGCAAAATTTATTGTGTAAATTGAGTTATAGAAACTTATTTACAAATACTTATTTTAAAAAACTTACTAATAAATGATGCTGTCGTGTAATGGCGGCGTAAAAGATTCCAATAACCCATATAGTATAACCCCGCGCGGATGCAGGGACATTTGAACGCGGTGTGAGCGGGTGGCAACAGCAATTTTTAAGAAGAAATGTAGGCACTTTTCTAAAAACAACTCAAAAAAATTAAAATTAAAATTGCTGTTGCCATCCCGTCCGCAAACCGTGGTTACTATTAAAAATATCCCCCCTATGAGCAATCCGTGGCGTTGGGTTCAGTATTGAAATGAAAATGAATAAGTTAACGAAAGATTGATGTCGATGTCTCGGAATCAGATTTTATGGCATTGCTCGGGGGAGGTGTATGTTCAACAGTGAATTTGCGAAGAGTTGTAATAATAAACGAATCAGATTAAAGTTCACTACTTTAACTATCGTACAGCTAGAAGTTATACTTCTCTTTTTCTTCGAACTAGAACCCATTAGTAGATGCTCTGGTTCTTTGCGAAAGAAGTCGAAAGGCTAATGTCATCGAAATTCTATCAGCTAGAGAATACACATATTTGGACCAAGACCTAAAACTATTTAGTTAAAGCTTTAAATATTACTTAAAATAAAACACTACGCTTTCTACGCTTTTATGGTTTTAGGCGTTTGGTGAACATCTGTGCGAAATTTTATACGCTGATCAAGTTGCAGGAGAAGAATCCACTGGGTAAGTTTTATGATTACATTTTATTAGAAAATGTAATCATTTTAGCTATGTTATTAATGACAAAATTTAAATATATTTCAAGGAGCTCACACGTGCTGACACCAAAGTCTTTTATTAAAGTTAACAGTCAACTTGAACTTCAACGCTTTGCCTCTAGTAATCCGAAACAACTGAGCAGATTGGAATCCCTAAAAGGTAAAAGAATGATAAACTTTAGTTATTCAAATGTTCTGCCTTCTAACTAAATTATAATTTTATAGGAAGTGCAAATGATGCCACTTCAATTGATAATTTTGGTCCATTAAGCAATGTGCGCTTCGCCGTATTTGCTCTTGGATCAAGCGCTTATCCAAACTTTTGCAACTTTGGCAAATATGTGAACAAGTTGCTTGGTGATCTTGGTGGTGAGCGAATTCACGAAATTGCCACTGGAGATGAAATGTGTGGTCAAGATCAAGCTTTCCGGAAATGGGCCTCTAGCGTATTTAACGTATGTAATTCCTATGTTTGTTTGCAACATTTGTCTCTTAAAAACTATTATAGTATTTTAATTAATCAATATTTATTTTAAATGACAAGTATTTAAATAAAATATATTCTTCCATCTGGATCCTAAAATAAAAGTAATTTGGCAAATGTTTAAAAAAATCTAAATTTTTAATTCAGGTAGCATGTGAAACTTTCTGCTTAGACGACGATGAGACTCTGCAAGAGGCAAAAAGAGCTTTAGGCTCTGTTACGTTAAGTGAGGAAACAGTAAGATTTACACGTCCAACTGGTCGCCCTTTAGCATTACCGGCAGCGTTGCAATCTGCATTGAACCGACAACTAGTGATTTGCGTTGTCAAAGCTAACAAGGATTTGGGCGATTCTACGGCGGAAAGATCTACAATATTTATAGATTTGGAACCAAAGGTATTTAAAATTGAATAAGTTGAGAAAAATATTTTACCTAATGTCATAATCGTATTCATTGCATTAACTTTCATTTTACAGAATGAAATCAAATACGATCCGGGAGACCACGTTGGTATTATTGCTTGTAATCGTAAGGAGTTAGTTGATAATTTATTGGCGCGATTGAAAGACGTTAGCGATTATGATGAGCCCGTGCAATTACAACTAATGAAAGAGACTCACACTTCAAGTGGTAAGAGCTCTTTTATATCAAACTTCGTTATTAACTGAGTTAACTGGCGTCATTACAACATATTGGATTTAATTTGATCACAACAAAGTTATGAGATTAAAAATAAAACTAAGAAATTGTTTTTTACAAGTTATGGTTTATTTTTACAAAAAAATTCTAGGACCTGTTAAATCTTGGGAGCCACATGAAAAACTACCTGCTGTAAGCGTACGAGAACTGTTTACGCGATTCTTAGATATAACTACTCCACCAACCACAATTCTTTTGCAATATTTAGCGAAGACTTGTGAAAATGAAGACGAACGAAGGCAACTAAACCTTCTGGCAACAGTAAGTAAAATATTATAAAATGAAATAATGTTAATCCTTCAAGATAATATTTATATTTTTTTTTAACTAGGACCCCGCAGCCTATGAAGATTGGCGTCATTTTCATTTCCCGACACTTTCTGAAGTATTAGATCAATTTCCATCGGCCATGCCAAGTGCATCTTTGTTGGCTGCCTTATTATCTCCATTGCAGCCAAGGTTCTATTCGATCTCATCTTCTCCTATTGCTCATCCAAAACGATTACATCTTACCGTTGCTGTGGTTACGTATAGAACACAAGGTAAGCAATAGACACCACATAAAAATATTTGATCATTATAGATTACGTAATATATAATTAATAAAGTATCGCAGATATATTTTAATTTATTGCTGTCGATGTGAAATCGAATGTTGCGAATGATAAAAGTAATAACAAGGACGACATTTTGTTTTCAAGTTTTTTTTTTTCACCTTTAAAAAACAAAATTCATACATTAGGTAATAAAAATACGTTGATATTAGATAAACAAATGAATGACCATGGTTTTTGTTATATTAGCGAACATAAAAAAAAATCACGTTCATATCATATTCAAACAGATGGTGAAGGTCCTGTCCATTATGGTGTTTGCTCAAATTATCTTATGGATCGTAAACCCGGCGATGAGATTTATCTATTCATACGAAGGTATATATTTATTTTTGATAATTGTTTTTAGTTTTCATTATTTCAATTTATTTTAACGTATAATTTAATTTCCAGTGCTCCAAATTTCCATCTACCACAAGATTTATCAGTTCCTCTTATACTGATTGGCCCTGGAACTGGTATAGCACCATTCCGAGGATTTTGGCACCACCGTAAAGCTCAACTAAACTCCCGAACACGTTCTTCCGCCGGTCCTGTCTGGTTGTTCTTTGGTTGTCGAACAAGAACAATGGACTTGTACAGAGAAGAAAAAGAGCAAGCACTTAAAGAAGGTGTACTGTCGAAAGTTTTTCTCGCACTATCACGGGAGAAAAATATTCCGAAAGTAAGCGTTATTTAACATTGTTATATTATTACTCAATTTATTAATTATTTTCCGCGTAATTTTGAAATGGTATGTTTTGCTATTACTCCATAACCCTCTTACAAATCAGAGGAGGTCATTGAGATGTACATAGGGTGTAATAGGATTTATAGGGCTTAATAATAGGGTTTACGTGGTAGAGCCATGCTGCAGTTATATTAGTAGTATAGTTGTAGCACGAATGGGTCGGCTCGACCGGGGAAGGACCACGCTCTCACAGAATACCAGCGTCAAATAGTAGCTTAATGCTGCCGTGTTTCGTATGGTGAGTGTAGAGAATCGGAGACCCTTTTTACTGGAAACGAGTCATTCCACCTAAGCCCTCATCTTCATTTTGATTCTCATATGTAGATGTCTATGGGCTTCAGCAACCACTTACCACCAGGTAAACTGTCTGCTCATTTGTCATCCTATCCTATAAAAAAAACTTTGATAACTGACTCTTCATTAACAACCTCTTTAATCTACCACGTATTACACTTATGTGTGTACCGCGTCAGTTGGGATCTACGACTTGACAAATCTAGCGAATCAATATTTTTCCGCACTGGTGATGCTTTGCACAATAATCAATGTTTGATTTCATTTCTGTATTTTCTTATAGATAAACCGATATTAAATTTTAACAGACGATAAACAACGTTCACATATGAACCTCCGAATGTAGGCATAAATTAAGATATTTTATTTAGTCATAACAATTAAGAACATAATTAATAAGCATTCACTTTGACACAGACAATTTTAAAATTTGTTTCACAGATGTATGTACAAGAATTGGCAGAAAATGAAGGTTTTGAAATATACGATCTGCTGGTTAATCGAGGCGCGCATTTCTATGTCTGTGGTGATTGCAAAATGGCCGAGGACGTTCATCAGAAGTTAAAAGGAATAATCAAAAAGCATGGCGGAATGACCGATGAACAAGTTCAGAGTTTTATGTTTTTACTTAAGGTATTTTTATTTGACTATTAAATCTCAACAGGTAAACATCACATAAACGTTGTGTAATGCGTAAAATGGAAACGGTTAAATTAGAAAACGCTATATGAATTTAATTAGCTTCCTTCCTATTTTATGATAATAGGTCAATAACACAAGCATACAGTGCACGTTTATACTAATTATTTAACTACAATGTTGCAGCAATTAAATAACTTTGTTTATGCACATTATGTGATTTATTATTTGGTAAAGTAAGCATGTTTGCGTTTTCCTCATAACTGACGTGAGGCAGTTTCATCATGTCAATGCAACTTCTTGATAAAGCAGAGTCTAATGTTATATGATCAGCATCATTACTGCCCAGCACAATTTCCCTGCTGAACAAAGCCCCACCCCCATCCCTTTCCCTATTTTACTTACCGTTACAAGGCTGATACTCGAGAACCTTTGTTATCCATTTATTGTGGGCTCTTCGAGCTATATGACCAGATAGACCATTTTCACTTCAGCGTACTCATACATTGGGCTATGGTGGTGGTAACTCTATATTCGGTCGTTTCTACTGCAGATATCCTCATTATGTAGTTTATCATGCAGAGAAATTCCTAGCAAAGCCCTCTCCATAACTTGCTGAACAACCTTGAGCAAAAAAAAAACATGATTTCAATGGTAGGCTTTTTCATAGTCCACATACGCAATACAAAATTGAAGATTGTAGTTCTGAGACTTCTTTACAAATTTCTGATGGTTATGTAGGTGGCTTATGGTAGTAAACTGCCTTGATTGACTAGTAGTCGTAAATGCAACTGATGATAATGTGGTCCTGGCTTCGAATCCCGGGTACGGTCAAAAATCAGTTATTGAGTTTGGTTTGGGTTGAATTCTCAGTGGCTATTACTCTCTAGCCTCGGAATACACGTAAAGCTATTAGTCCCACGCCTCACTCTCTCCCATCGTGTCCGATTTTCGTCTCATCGGACAATGAGAGTAAGGGAATAGAGAGTGCACTTGTGTTTGCACATACACTCGGGCACTATTATCTCATCCTATGCAGATAGCTTGTCTTGGAAAATGTCGCCATGGCCGAAATTCAGCCTGAAGAACATTATTATCATAGACATAAACTAGTAGTATTTAATTTCTTCACACTGTTAATGCAACGTAAACGTTTTCACATAACAGGTTCTTTTAAAATGACTCGCAAAAACAGTACTACTCAGAAGCAGCTCAAAAGGAAAATTTCAAAAAAGTGTATAAGACAGATCTTTAGCAAAGGCTCTTGAGCCTTTGTTCTACACTGTGTATTCTTCAATACGAGATATATTGAAGTTGCTTACGTCTCGCCACATGTATTTAGGGATCTGCCTAGTCAGTTGCCTGCATGCTATCATGTCTGTTGAAGTCTGCCGCTTCATTTCCAGTCATGAGATTGAGAGTATTGTCGAAGAGTGTTGGTGGCTTGTGGGTCGGATGGCTTGGGTTTTTCTGCGATGAATCTAGAAGAACTTAGTTCCGATTATATAAGAAGTTTACACGAATTTGCCATTTATGGTATCCACTGTTTCTAGGCACTGAAAACGATTTTGTAATTCGAGCGAAAAGTCAAATGTTTGATATTGTGTTTTAATATTTGTTGGTTGAAAATTTCTGTATTATGATAATTTCCTCAAATACTGCAATATATAATACTAATTAGGTATACATATTAAATATTTACTAAGACTTGATAGGTTTTGAAAAATATTTTTATTTATGTTATGTAGGAAGAAAATCGCTACCACGAAGACATATTCGGCATCACACTACGTACTGCTGAAGTACACAGCGCTTCTCGGGAATCAGCTCGAAGGAACCGCGTGGCTGCCCAACCATGACGTCGGTCCTCGCGCTTCCGTCCTAATTCAATTTGCTCCGCATAAATTGATGTTGCTTAACTACCCTTTAAATATATTAAATTAATCAAATTAATCAAATTTAATGATATGTTCAGTAATCGAAATCTAACAAATATTTCTATCAATATGAACTATTTCGCCTTGATTTTTAGGGAATTGTAGAATAATATTTTAATACCGTGAAATATTAATGACCCAAAGTAATTAATTTTATCTACTGAAAGATCATAAAATATTTATTTTTAAATCTATTGTTTTGTTTGTATATATTATTTTTAACTATTTTCTATGGCGGTTGTGCATTATGATGAGTATTATTTTCGATATGATTTATAAAACAGAAATAATAAAATTAACATTAAATTGTTAAGTACGTTTAAGAAAATACTTTAATAATTAATCTACTTGATTATTCAGATAAGTATATTATGCAGGGATTAACAATCATTATACGCACAAACATTTATTTAAGCTTGCTTTTAAATTTTCTGTTTCATTTATCAACAAAAAGACAAGAATGAAGAGCGAAAGACAAAAGGGTATTATATTTCATAATTTCATATTCCTTAGTTTAAAAATTGTAAAAGAAAATCTTCTTGATATATTATGATGTGTATTGTTTACAAACATTACTTTTAACAAACAACGACATTGTATTTTTTTAAAAATGCCATAATATTCTACATCATATCTCATGTTCTATAGTTTTAGCAAAACTTGTAAATATTTTTATCTTGCATCTTCTAATTTAGAGGTTACAAATTGTAATTACATGCACTTAAGTTATTAAAAAATCAACTTTTATTAAATCATTAAAATACATGTGCATTGCATTTTGCGTTCTAAGTTTAAGTCTATTAAAATAATAAAACTATGAAATTTTTATTTTTATTACATGAAATAATTAAAAACAATCATTCTTTGCCTGTAGAAATTGGAAAAAATATCTCGAAATGCTGCAATTTTACGTGAATGTCAACTTTGTGATCTGTGTGAACTTTGCTAGTCGTAAGAAATGTATTCATATTTTCTATTTTCCATATTTAATGTTTAATCAACATCACTACTAACAAATATTTCTGTGTTAGTATAAATAAATTTTGTAATCAGTAATCATGTCTTGTAATTTTAATAATAATATTATATACATTTTATCGAACAACATTTCCTCAGAAATGTATTCAAATACACATTTAAAACTTATTCATGTCCAAAATAAAGACACAAGCCACATCTTATTACGTATTTGCACCACTTTTACTATTAATGAAAACTATTTGGCTGTGCTATGATAACAGATGATTGCATGTCGCTGAATTTTATGAATATTTGTCTGTTATTTATCAAATAAAGTTCCTTCGTATTCATTAAAAACCCTTTTATTTTTTCGCTACTAAACATCCCAACCGACACAAAGCAACAAAGACGTGATAACGTCAAGGTCACCAGCGATTTTAGGCTGGACATAATATGTTTTTTCATTAATACTTTAGAATTTCACATACTAAGCGTGCTAAACAAGAAAAAGCTTGTTTAGTGCTAATGATGTATTTTAGTTTTTTATACGTGGTAGAGCCACAGTACAGCTATAGCAGCATGATGCTGTTGTGTTTCGTATGGTGAGCATAGAGAACCGGAGAACCAAATTAATTTGAATCGGCGCATTCCATCTTATTCCTCAGGGGTGACAACGCATCTCAATTTTGATTCTTAATAGAGGTTAAATGTGGATGTCTATGAGCCAGATTATCCTCTAACCATCAGGTTGACTGTGTGCTAGTTTGTCATCCTAATTCCATTTAAAAAAATGTACCATCGTACTATGTAGGCTTTGACAGCCTGGTTGGTCCAGTGAACGTAAGTGCGACTGCTGAACGTTACTACTATCCGTTTTTTCTGCCAAGAAATACTCAATACCGGCCCGGAGTCTGTGGTGTACTTTGTGCCTCGGAAACCGCTTAAAGTCGTTGGCCTTTCACCTGATCTTTCTCCGGTTGGGTCGGAATGCTGTTACAACGAACTTTAATAGTGAGGGAATGGAGAGTTGGAGACTGGCCGTTGTAGACCAAATTCGGTCTCGGACATTATTATATTTAATTAAGTCACGGCTTCTGTATTTAGATTTTACGACATTATTCAGTCATCAGAGTTTACTGCGTTACTCATAGAAAAACAACCATACATATTAACATTATTATCGTTACGTAACGTTTGTCTGAATTCAATGGACTGTCAACGAATAACTATTATGTATGAAGGTACGAAACGTATACGAGGAAAGTTGCAGGCAGCAAATTGATATAAATAAAGAAAGTAAAGAAATACAATAAAATAAAATAAGTATGTTTGTTCTAATACTAATTTAACAATTACAGGTAATATAAAACACAGAAGAATTAGAAAATATTTTAATTACACACTTAATTTCAATTTACGCATAACCAATTTAATATTTAACATATTATATACATACTAGCTTGCCAGGCAGACGTTGTTCTACCCTTTTCGACGACCTTTTGTCATGTCCCATTAAAAATCCTTAAATACGCCAAAAATATTGTGGGTAATAATATGCGCAATAATTATGGGCAAAAAACTATCCTATCTCTCAAGTTGGACCAAACTGCACACGGTGTGCAAATTCTATTAAAATCGGTTGAGTAGTTTAAGAGTCCATTGCGGACAAACAACGTGACACGTAATTTATATTATGTATTAAGATTAAGATGTACACTTCTAACGTAAACTGACAAGCATTTCTGAAAAACAACTTCTTTTACAAAAAATAATAAAATAAATTAATAAGAAGAAAATCTATTCATACACGTCCCACTTGTTGTGTTTAGGTTATAACTTGTTATTTTTGTAAAATGAAATGCTTAACTTCCTCTTAATTCTAAGCGGATTTTTTACAAGAAAGAATCTGTTGCGCTATCCTACTGCCGTTGACAAACGTCATATTATGTTCTCAAAATTAATTTCAATTTCTTAGACATGAACGTTGCCTCCACGACACAAAATTTCTAGTGGTGGCTGGCACTTGAATTTTTTTATATCATAGCCAGGACTTTCCACCACCTGATGATTAATGCTGCCAGGGTTTTACTACTATCCCACCTGATGGTTAATACCGCAGCTGAAGTTATCAAACAGCTTAAAAAGCATATTCAGTATTGAATTGAAAGACAAAATCGAATAGAAAGATAATGTTGACAAATTATTTATTCCACTCCTTTCTGTACGCAATACAAACGAGAAAGCAAGCCGTTTGTTTAGAACACGTGGAATGTCGACAACTAAACTTAGCCTCGCGGGGCTTGGCGCTCGCTGTAAATTTCACAGTACCCGAGCAAGCCGGGTTCAATCCCCACCGGCATCAATGAGATTGTTAATTGCAATTTTAAGTGCTGATTTGCCACGTGCTCCGCAAACCTGCATGTCTGAGAAATAAAATAAAAAATATTTCGAAGATATGTAAAGTTTTCCAACAAAGGGGAAAACGCGGCAGATGTTTCTTTGCCCTAAAACCCTCTCAGGAATGAGGGGAGGCCTGTGCCCAGCAGTGGGACGTATATAAACTGTAACTTATACAAAATAACAAATGAACACCTTTTTACTTTGATATACAAACACGCATAATTGAAAAAGGTTCATTTAAAATATTTGACCTCGATTAAGAATCGGTGATAAAGAATGAAGAATGCAGATGTGTTGTCACCCTTGAGGACTAAGATGGAATGCCTCGTTTCCAGTAAAACTGGTCTCCGGTTCTCTACACTCACCATACGAAATACAGCAGCATTAAGCTGCTATTTTACGCTGGTATTCTGTGAGAGCGTGGTGCTTCCCCGGACGAGCCATTAATGCTACAACTATAATAGCTGCAGCGTGGCTCTACCACGTACAAAACATTGGCAACATTTTTAAATTCTTTGGCGACAGTGTTTGAGATTAACCTTATATTTTTAGCATACATAATCTTATATTATTCTGAGACATTGGCAGTACGAACGAACGACATAACTTACCTAAACAATAAATCTTAGAGTAATTACATACATATGTATGCGATAAATATTCGTTTGACATTGACAATATAAATGTAAAAAATGTATGCTTTATTTAATTTAATTTAATGTATTTGTAACACACATAAATGTTAGCTAAGTGCACTTCTTCTCCGTATAAACTTTGACTTTGCCGAATATCACACTCTTAGAATAGATTACTAGTTGCGAGGCTGAGCTTCGCGGGTTCAAATCCCGCATGAAACAACTATTTGCTTCACCGACAAATAATTGTTCCGGGTCTGGATATTTGTCCTTCTGAAATTTGTGTTTATAAACTACCTCTACGGTCAGGAAAAAATACGGAGGAGGGGTATGGTTTCAAAAAATAAATAAATTTGTGCGATGTAGTAATAAGAAGAACAAAAGTTTGTTTTGAAAATTTCTTGGTTCATGAGCAAATCGAGTTCAGTTTTCACCGGTATTAAAGAAATTATCAACTGCAACTTTAAGTGTTGAAGCTGCTGATTCACGTATTGGGGCAGGCGGCGAACTATTTAATTCCACCAAACCCTCTCAGAATTGAGTCGAAGATTTATTTTGTTATTTTGATCTTTTATATCGCAGTGTAATTAGTTATGCTATTTTATTAATTATGTATATTACTTTTTGGAATTAGGACCAGTTCTCATAACGTTTTTTACCTAATAAAATCAAATCGATCGACTATGATATCCTGCAATAATAATGTTTAATTTGAATTGTATCTTGAAGATATTTATTTATATAATATTATTCTTAACATTGAAATACTTTAATAACCTGATGTATCATTAAATGTTTAAGTTTTCTCAGTTTATTATGTCCTCTAAATTTCGATCTCAGCGATCACTTAGGAATAATAATAATTATAATATTAGATTAATGAATGAACTAATAATCAATGTGTGAAATAATGCTAAACTAGCTTACAGCCTCGCCTCAATCGGTGTAGAACAAAAAAAACTCCTGCAGATATTTAATAGTGGTCTTTAGAAAAGTAGTTCAAATATCGAAAACTGTCCGATATGGGAAAATATTTAAAATAAAAATTGAATGTATATATTAATTTACGTAATAAGCATTTAACGCTCATTGTTTTATTACAAAATGGTGTTGAAGTAAAAGAAAAATGGTAAAAATCGATTTCGTATCAAAGGTTTGCGAGATAGAAGTTTTATGTCACGTCATCAGCATTTTTTGTAAACTTACAAGCTAAAAGAGTTTTCTTCAAAACGTTTTTTTTAGATAATCTTCGAAAACCATTTCTCAACCAAATATTCTGCAACCAAACAAACAGAAAAAATTTAATTAGTTATTTATTTATTTTCTATATTTATTTATTTAAAAAAATATTGGGTTGTAGAAAGCCAGTACAATTACAAGTTGTGACGCATTCCAATCTAGTCCTCAGAGGTGACAAAAAATCTGTAGATTTCTTCGTTTAAAGTTTAAAGTTGGCAGACCCATGGAGAGCTGTAGTAGTCACTTACCATTATGTGGAATTTAAGTTCATTTTCACTTCAGTTCTATAAAAAGTGCTTCTTGCACTATTGGTACTGATAGCCTGCAAACCATCGCCAGTCTAGGTAAAGAATTAAACGATTGCCGTAAAATTTCGTACTGCGCGAAAAGTTCGCCGGCACCAATGAAATTCTCAATTTTAATGTCAATCGCCGATTGTGCACGGAGTTCAAAAGAATAAAGTCAGGTAACAAAAGGAAGAAAAAACGTTTCGATACTATAGTATGAATTCCGCAACATGCATTGGGCCAGCGCACCGCGATTGCACCTAAACTACCACCACTCTACGCAATTGCAAATTTCATACCAAAACATCAGATACGGATGTGGAAGCCACACAAAATCCCTTCTGTTATATACAGTGACTTAATATCATATTTGTTACTGTTACCTAAACGCGAACTGTCAGGAAATGGCAACTTTTTACTGCCGCTAATGTTACCTTGATCAGGGGTGCTGACATCCGGTTACTACTGCGCTGCTCGCGTGACGTAAGTTTGTTGATTGTTATTTGCGGTCCAATGTTTAGAAGCCCGGCCAGTTGCCGAGACAACCGCATAATCTCAGTTCAACTCCAGACATACCGGAGTATACATATATATTATGTTGCTTCTATTATTCCAACCAGTCCGCGGCAAAACAATTTCAGTGATCGTATTACCGATGTTCTAATTTATTACTTTTTTCCCAACGTGAAATGTTTAAGCACTGTAGCATTAAGGAAGAAACAGACAGCACTGGGAAGATGGATCGCGTTAATGGTGATTACAAAAACTCGGCCTGTCTGTTCCAAAATGAAGTGGTGGCTGAAAATGGTCAAAAAGCGGTAAAGCCGAATTTACGTCTAAAAGTGCCAATTCCAATGAGGCTCAAAAACCATTTGGTTTCCGAGGAAAATTTTGATGTTCTTCATTCGCATGTTGATGAAGTTTCCAGTTTTGTAAGTAACATATTTAATTGATATTCTCAATAAAATAAAAGGTCTTGAGATTTTTATACTGAATTTAATTTTTATGTAATTATATCTCATTTTAACTTGTAATTAACCCATATAATAATTGAAATGCTTCATCTGTAGGTGATTTTGAAGCATTAATCTGTATATTTAATTCAAAATATTGAACAAAAACTAATTGGCTACAAAATAAGTGGTTGCATAACTAGGTTGCCATTTTTTAATATAAATTCTATTAATAGTTACCTATTAATATAACATTTTACATTTAAGAACATAATATGTTAATTGAATTATTAAATAATTAATAATTTCATATTTTACTTACCATGAATTAATATAATACTAAGACTGAAGAGTATTTCAAGTTTTAAGTAGAATAATGAACGTTAAAATTGAAAAGACACTAGAATCGTATTTTAAAATAATATTAAGATTTAAATAACACGCATAAGTTTAGATGATTTTAGTGAGAAATACATGAAAAATTTATATTATCATCGGTTCTAAAAATGTATGCGTAATTTCATATTACTCAAACGTCGTTAAAAGGGGAAAACTGAATTACAAGATTCCATTACACTCATACGTGTGTACGTATTGTATGTATATATGAATTTATTAAATTTAATATACAAGTACATATATCATGTAAATAAAATAATTATGAATATTTCTAAACAACCATGAAACAATACGACTACACATGTTGATATTCTTAGATAATTGTTTATAAAGCATTGTTTACACATTTAGTTATAATTAGAAATGATGCTCATTGAAGCTACATTTCATGTTCATCACCTTTGATAATGATCTTAATTTTGTTAGTGTAATTTATCTGCGTTTCATGTACGATCTATGTACGATCTATCGCGTTAAAATGTTTACAGGTTTACGTACGTTTCTACGCTATGTTGGCAAAATTTTCGACCTGGCGTATCATAACAAACCACCAGGTTTTTAGAAAGTGATTGATTTTTCGATTTCACAGTTTTGATTTCCAAATAAAATAAACAACGTTCCGGCTTTTATAACCACCAAATTAAAGATTTGACTCACACGTGCTACGCGTTATTTAGTTGCATTTATTTAGATTTTTAATAAACTATATACCTGAAAACTGATAGGGAAGATCAGTTTTCAAGTGGTAGCCCGTTCCCAGTAAATAAAGTGTAGAGCGGCCCCCACTAGATGAAGTTAAGACCTGGAAAGACATGCAGGAATTCGATGGAGGCAGGTGGCTAAGGAGCGTGTTTTGTAGCATCGTTTGGGAAACCTATATTCATCGGTAGTCTTAGGAATTATGATAATGATGATGATAGGTTTATTTTTACATATTTCATTTAAATTATAACTAAAAACTGAAAATGATAAAATAAAATTGTACTCTATCCTGATTCGAATGATAGTCTTTAGTTTCAACGAAATATATGTTCTAGCTAATATATAAACAGCTAATTGACTACCTGATTGATCTAGGGGTTGTAAACGCAACTTCTGATGATGAGGTCTCGGGTAGGAGTCCCGGGTCGGGCCAAAAAAAATCAGTTATTGAATAGCTTCTCAGTAGCTACCCGGAGTCAGGAAGTTAGCGATGTCTCACCCCTGTGCCTCAGAAAGTAACGTCTTTGATCTTGCGCCTGATCTCTCTCTAGTCGTGACGGTTTACCGTCCCATCAAATTATGAGAGTGAAAGAATGGAGAGTGCGCATACACTTGTGCACTATAATTCTGTCATCCGTCGAGGACTAATCTCCGTTGAGGCTGGCCGCCGTGACCAAAGTTCAGTCTGTAGGACATTATGATTATTATTAAACAGCTAATACCGGTCATGTGGATAGAATGAATAAGGAAAGAGTGACAACGAAAATTTATGTTGCAGAAGTGAATGGCAGAGTCGGAAAGGGACGTCCTAGGCAAAAATGTATCGACCAAATTGGCGATTTATTGAAAACGGGTCAAATTAGGAGTACCCTTAACCGACGAGCATGTATACGTAGGTGTATGGATGTGAAGGAAGCGAGAGAGGTGTGTCAGGATCGTGCCAAATGGAAGTCTGTAGTCTCTGCCTACCCCTCTGGGTGACAGGCGTGAGTGTTTATGTTATGTTATGTTATGTTATGTTAAACAGCTAATCCCTAGGGGGGGATAAGTCGCTCGCGACCGTAGGCTTCGACCGCCTAATGCTAGGCCCACCCTACACGTTTCCCCCGGGTGGTGCTAAAAGAGCGACAAAGCCGAAATAACAAACTCGGCTCCTCGCCTTGTGGTAGCGGCGTAAAATATACCACCCCCTAGTTTATGCACCATGAGTCATAAAAGAAAGGAAATTGCCCCAAGTTCCCGGCACAACTTGAATCGGATTGCAGGAGGTGCGATCAGAATCTCCGGGAGGAAAACCGGCGACGAGGTTCGCCACCCGTCACGTTCTGTCTTCCGGAGGGGCGAAGAGAGGATTTTAGAGGCCCGTCTAGCTACGCTGAATGTATGTGGAGCAATGAATGATGAGGTGGATGAAGTAATATGAATAGGATGTATGATAGAGGATTAGATGTGTTATGTGTAAATGAGACGAAGCGGAAAGGAAAGGATGTCACTACACATGGCATGTATACCGCGTATTGGTCCGGTGTAGACGAGACCAAGCGGGCATGCCAGGGAGTAGGTATCATCCTTTCAGAAAGAATGGGTCAATGTGTGAAAGAGTATGAATGTGTAAAGCCCGAGACTGCTATGAATACGAATGAAAGTAGGCGTAAATAAGTAGCTTGTTCTTGGGATCTACGTCTCAGACATGCCTAAGCCAACTTATATCCGAGAGCAGTTTTGGAAGATGGTAAGGATGTTGTTAATGAAACGTAAGGGAAATTAAAATATTTTTATGTTAGGAGATTTTAATGGAAAGCTTGGGGTGAAGAGACTTGGCTATGAAGGGATATTGGTAACGTTTGATAATAAAAGTATAAATGAGAATGGTGAAAGCCTCCTCAACGTATGTGTGAAAAAATCTTTTTGTGACGAATACTTTCTTTCGTCATAAGAAGATTCACACGTATACGTGGGAAATAGGTGATGATGATAGATTTCATAACTGTGGAGGAAATAATGAGTAGTGAAGTGGTGGATACAATATACCGGGGGTCCAACGTAGGGACGGACCACTACCTGGTCTTATGCCGAATTAAGGGTTTATTCAAATAAATAAATAAATTTATTCACAAGAAATATGGTACAAAGATGTTGTTATAAAAATAATAATGATTCACATATTTCACCAATTTTGGTATATGAAAACTTATTTACTAATTAACTTATGGTTAGAATATACAAAAAATTAAGTAAAATTAAACATGCATCACTTTACAATCAAGCGTTGGCGGCATCGGACTTCTGTGTCTACCACTGCGTTACAGCGTATAAGAATAGAGAGGTTACAATATGAAGATGTGAAAGACAAGTACACATTTAGACTGAGATAAAATATAAGTGATCTGGATGAATTGTGTGTGAATGAGTCAGACTTGCAGAATGTGTTGCATAATGTTAAGAAAGGTTTAATGGATGCAGCTACCGAAATATGTGGTGTTTAAGGAACAAATGAAAAGAATGATAATACGTTATGGTGGGATGATGAGGTACGTATGCAAGTTGAAGCAAAGAAGAGAGCATGGTCAGATTTACTAGCAACCAAAGCTGGTAATTCTGGCGGTATGAATGATGAGATTGAAAGAAAATAGGCAGAGTTTAAACGTAATGATTTCTTAAGTTTACGCGAACACTACACATTGAATAAAACTACTATTTACGGATTTTATCGCGTTTAATTCCAACTTTAATTAATTTTTATTATCCCGACGTTTCGGGTGCTTTACAGTACCCGTGGTCACGGGGTGACTGAGATGTTTGACGTACAATGTCATAGTTAGTCCGGCTACCTTCAGTTTTTGAATATTAATTTTTAGTCCGATTAACGCAAAACAAGCTTATGGTATCATGAAGTATTGCAGTGGTATGCTTTGGTTTGGTTTTAATTTTGTTAATTATAGGAATCCAAGCAGATGGCAGCACCCATCTATCTTCTCTATTGAAAATTGGATGTTTTTTTAATTTCAATAGCCTCGCGTCATCAATCATCCTTGCTAGGAATCGGTGTTCTTTTGCGAGGATTTGTGGTTTATCAAATCACCATTAAATTAAATGGTGGGGACGATCTTGAACATGTTGGCAGACTCCAGACTTCTCGGAGCGTCGGTGCTTCACATCAGTTATATGTTCCTTCACGCGGGTTTTTATAGATCTTTTTGTTTGACCTATGTAAGAGAGACCAGATTCACAATCTAGCTTGTACACACCTGCATCTGGCTTGTACACACCTGCATCTGGTAGTGGAATATTACATTTATTTGATGGTAAAAATTGACTAATCTTCTTCGGCAGCTTCGATTTTATTGGACGCTCGCTTCAAGATATAGACAATCTTGTCCGTGACTCTTCTGACATACGGTAGTACAGCAGGCGCGCGCTTGACTGTGGCCGGATTCACTGATTTGATTTGATCATTAATGTGATCGGTATTTCGCTGTTTCTCGTTTGTTTAAAGTTTCGATGCAATTATTAAAATCAAATGTCGCTAAAATTGTCTTTAGTTCACTGGACAAATTGTCTATGGTGTTATTTATGAAATGTAAATCGAACCATTTCTGCTGAATCACCGTTCGTTACAACTTTTTACTTGCCTGATTTAAGATCTTAGCGCTTCCTCGAATGTCCTTTTTTGTTGATATTTTGACACACGTAGGAATGAGATTATGGTCTCTGCATCTCTAAAAAATTTAAAGATGTTATATATCTTGCGCGCTTAGTTTTAAGATCTTCTAATCGGCCAATTTTATTTGCTATTACCAGTTCGTACTGGTTCACATAATGATTTCTTACGTTTACGCGAACACTACACATTGAATAAAACTATTATTTACGGATTTTATCGCTATATCTGAGCTGAATCTGAGTGACAGGGTGAGAAACTGTGTGTAAAAGAAGAGTTTGGTTTGCAAGATGATGTTGTGACCAGGATTAAGAAAGGAATGCTTCGGTGGTTTGGTCATGTAGAAAGAATGAATGAGGAAAGACTGACAAAGCAAATATATGTTGCAGAAATGAATGGAAGAAACGGAAAGGGACCCCCTAGGCGAAAGTTAGTCGACCAAATTGGCGATATATTAAAAATGGGCCAAATTAAGTGTACCCTTAACCGACGAGCATGTGTACGTCGATATATAGATGTGGAGAGGTACGTCAGAATCGTGTTAAATGGAAGTCTGTAGTCTCTGCCTACTCCTCTAGGTGACAGGCGTGAGCTAATCCCTAAGCCAAGCAGTAACTGGGTTACTTGTATACTTACACGAAATTGTCTGTAGGAGTCATCATGATCATAATGTTTCAAAGTAGCAATTACTGTATCAGCTTAAGAGATATTGCAATTTAGATTCAAGATACCAATAATAGAGATCATAGTTACTAGAACGGAGATTGCACGATCATTGCTATCACTTGCTCAGTTCATAATAACGGCTCTTTATAGTTAAATATTGTGGAAGTACAGCAAGTAGAATATCACTTTGAGATAGGTACATAGATACAAACTATGTGGCAGAGTGCCCAATCCTACTTTCAAATAACGTCTCGTTCTTCTTTACGATCCGTATTATTATCGACAAAGTTAACGACAAAAATTGCTTTTAAAATCTTTTTCGTTTAGCAACTAAAGATCACTTAAGATAAAACAATATTATGTCATCGTAAGTTTTTTGGAACCGGTATTTAGTGCTTTTTTTCATGCACTTTCTGCTTTGTAGAACGAGTCATATGGGAAAACCAAATATTTTTACAGGTAGATCTTTAATATGAAAACCAAACAATCTCGTAAAATACCCAGACCGAAGGTGCGAGATATCTGCTACTACGCAGACAACTAGGTCATTCAGAGTCTTAATCGTTGTTGTCGTTACTATGAGTAAGATTATTCTTTAGAATTTATTTTAATCGGGTTTTCAATTACTACCTATGTAAAGAATTAGTAGCATTTTTTCCTAATGTTCTTAGCATTTAGTCTTGATTAATATTTGTGACATGAGTCGTGGGGTGGTTGAACCCAAACTGTCTGAAACGGTGACGGGATAGTTACTTAACAAACGTAGAGTTAGTTAAGTAATACACTTAAATAACTATAACAGTATCCGCGACTTGATTAAGATTAAAGCGGCTGTTTAAAATCATTGTCAGTGAAGTATATTTTTCTTACAATGTTGTGACAGACAGTTGACCTTCATAAGGTTAATTGTGGCCAAGCCAAATGGCAATCAGATTATGGGAAGATTTCTTAAACACAATGTAGGTATACTAAATACTTGTGCCGTCCAAACATGTGGTAACAATCTGCTCCATATTTATATTATTATAAACTAGTTTTAATAGTTAATAGGTGCTATAAGCCATCCTTACGTTAAACAATCACTCATTACAAAAAAAATTGGACGATTGCTTTACGATTTTTAGAGGCCACAGAATAATTGATGCCATTTATAAATTACTCTTCTTGTCTCACATTTTAATTATATTGGCAGTACGTCCGAATTTAGTGTAATGCGCATCTTTAATGCAACTGCATTTATATACTCGTATTGCAGAAAAAATAAAGTATTTTTTTTTGGTTTCTAACATTTTGCTTGCTAGTTCGATACACTCACCCGAAAACCTTTCTTTCCCATCGGTTTTCAATTCTTTGAGCGGTATGGTCGGTCTATCGTCAATTCCGCCTACTGTTCCTGTCTATAACTGACAGTTATTCTTGTTCTTCTGCATATATACTTTAAAAGGATAAAAATATCATATTATTAAAATACAGGCCTTCAATAAGGTCAAGGGTAATAACCTCGCCACGAAGACACGAATCTATATACCATGAAATTTAGCTGTTACTAGATCGTAAGGTTTTTTGAGAGATTCAATGTTGAAGTAAGGTTTTGAGCAGGCCATGCCCTTGATTTTTAGTCTAATAACAGAGTTCAAATCTAAACTGGATAAAAAATGGAATGGTTCGTGCTTTATGTCTAGGAGAGTAGTCTTATTGGAAAGTCCAAAGATAATTTTTCGAAACGTAGGTGACTGCTTTTACCACTAGCGGGTTGGAATGTGTCTCGGCGCTTTTGAAATAGCGCTTTGACATTTCCTTGAAATACTCAGAGCTCGTCGTAAGTTGGCAATCCCTGTGAAGATCGAAGTTTCACTAGTATCATCGGGCTCCGGTGGCTTTACGAATGAAGCTATTTTGGATGACTTGGAGGTCGTACAAACCAGTTTTGGGTGCATTCGCGAAGGACGTGCTTGCATATGACTTGATAGGTCAGCAAGTTTTATAGAGATGGAGCTTGTGTCTTAGGGACAGTTTGCTCTTGCTGTTGACTGGCGGATTGAGGCAACTAGTAACGGATTTGACTCGGTTGCGGATATTGTGTATGTGTTTCGCAAGGGTCCATACTCTATTCGAATATGCAACTATGAAACTCCAGCCTGGAAGCGCTTCGAAAAGCGAGTTCCCTCTACTCAGTAACGAAAAATGCAGTTGGCAAGTAGGGCTCTGATGAGAATGAGCTTATCAGACGCGTTTAGTTTATAAAATTTGTAAAGTAAGTCATCTTGCCAGACTTTGTCAAACGCTTTCACGACATCTAAGAAGAGGCAACCGGTGTGGAGGCTTCGGTAATTATTCGAGTGAGATAAGCCTCCCAGAATGTATTCGGTTAGGTTAGGTTCCGATTTAAAACCGAACTGATCGCCGGGAAGAATTTTATTTGGGAAGACGTACTTTCGGAGGCAATTCAATATGAGTCGTTCGAAAATTTTCACCAGCTTGAGACTGGTTGCGGATTCCTATAACGTCTGTGTCTTTCCTGGTATTCATGAAAAACAGCTGGAGATAAGAGCATTAAAAATGCCTACTAAGAGCCATACAAGTGGCGCAAAGAGTTATTTCAGCACCCTATCGGTGCTGGGTGCTAATTTTTTGAGGTTTTTGCTAACTTCTCTCTCGACTCTCGATGACGGGGGGAGTACGCCGCCGACCATCCCGCGGTGTGAGTGCTCCATGCCGGAAGTGCACTTCACTCAGCGCTCGGTTCGCAAAGCACTCCTCTCCCTGGACATCCATAAGTCGAGTGGGCCTGATGGAATCCCCCCAATTGTGCTGAGGACGTGTGCTCCAGAGTTGGCACCGGTTTTAACGCGTCTTTTCCGGTACTCCTACTCCCTAGGCGTAGTCCCAAAATCATGGAAGACGGCTTTCGTCCACCCGATCCCTAAAAAAGGCGACCGCTCAGACCCGTCCAACTACCGGCCTATCGCCATCACCTCCTTGTTCTCCAAAACAATGGAGTCCATTGTAAACTGCCAGCTCATGAGGTACCTTGAGGATCACCAGCTGATTAGTGACCGCCAATACGGTTTTCGCCGTGGTAGGTCAGCTGGTGATCTTCTGGTCTACCTAACTCACAGATGGGCGGAGGCAGTAGAGTCCAAGGGGGAGGCATTGGCCGTTAGTTTGGACATTGCGAAGGCCTTCGATCGGGTTTGGCACAAAGCGCTTCTTTCGAAGCTCCCTTCCTATGGGCTTCCCGAGAAATTGTGCGATTGGATCACCAGTTTTCTTGCAGATCGGAGCATCAAGGTCGTTGTAGACGGTGCAAGCTCCGATTGCAAGCTTATTAATGCTGGTGTTCCACAGGGCTGCGTGCTATCGCCAACGCTGTTTCTTCTGCATATCAATGATATGTTGCAAACCCGTAGCATTCATTGCTATGCAGATGACAGCACTGGTGATGCTCTTTACACCGGCCGAGCAAATATTTCTCGGGAAAACGTCTCTGAGTGCCGGGACAAACTTGTGTCTGAAGTCGAGTCTCTGCTGGACAGAGTCTCGGATTGGGGGCGACTAAATCTAGTCCAGTTTAACCCCCAGAAGACACAAGTTTGCGCGTTAACCGCTAAAAAGAACCCCTTTGTCGTATCCCCTCAGTTTCAAGGCACTCCCCTTGTTGCCTCAGCCAGTATCGGAATCCTCGGCGTCGACATATCGAGTGACGTGCAGTTTCGTGGTCACTTGGAAGGGAAGGCCAAATTGGCCTCTAAAAAGCTTGGCGTGCTCAGCAGAGCGGGACAGTATTTCATGCCGGCACACCGCCTGCAACTTTACAAGGCGCAGGTTCGGCCGCTCATGGAATACTGTTCCCATCTCTGGGCTGGGGCTCCCCAGTACCAGCTCCTTCCACTTGACCGCATCCAGCGCAGAGCGGCTCGAATCGTCGACGACCGAGTGCTTTCCGATCGGCTCGATTCACTGGCGCTGCGAAGAGATGTTGCATCTCTTTGCGTATTTTATCGCATCTATCACGGGGAGTGCTCTGAGGAATTGTTCGGATTAATCCCAGCCGCCAAATTTCGTGAACGCACTACACGGCAAACGTCCCGATACCATCCACACCATCTGGATGCTTGGCGGTCCACCACTGTACGTTTCAAAAGGAGTTTTCTTCCGCGTACAACCTCTCTGTGGAATAATTTACCACCGGTGATTTTTCCGAACCGATACGACCTGGGGACCTTCAAGAAAAGAGCTTACTCCTTTCTAAAGGGCCGGCAACGCACCTGCAATTCCCCTGGTGTTGCGGTTGATCATGGGCGGCGGTAGTCACTTAACATCAGGTGAGCCACATGCTCGTTTGCCCCCCTCTTCTATAAAAAAAAAAAAAAAAAAAAAAAACTTCTGTGTCTGCTTCAACAGTCACAGATTCAAGAAAACTTAAAGTGGTAAAGCCCCTTGGGTTTCTCGAGCGGAGGGATTACGCTCGGACAGAGTACCAGTGTAAAATAGTAACTTAAATCTGGATGTCTTATGGTGAGTGTAGAACGGAAGAACGTTTTTACTTGTAACAAGGTATTTAATCTTAGGCCTCAGGGGGTATTTACACTTGTATTTTTAATCGAATGTAGACGTAGATGTCTATGGGCTTATTATTACTATATAAAATGATACTCGTATAAATACTGGTCACAGTATTTATATCATTTTATTGAAGATTTCATAGACATCAATGAATTGTTTAAGTCTGATGTTTAAGGAGTATATCACTATAATGAGTATATTTTCCATCGTAAAATATTTTATAAAACGATTACAAAGGTTACCTACGCGTATAATAAGTTAAAACCCAACAATAGTCTAGACTGCGCGGGTCGATCTGCTGTCAATTATGTCCAATACTTTTTATGAATCAATATATCTTTTTGGTGGTTAATTTGACCCATATATTTTTAACATATGCAATTAGCTGACATATCTTAGCAGATATAGTAGCTGTAATTCACGATGTGAACTGATATACAAAAAAAATCCGCACTAAGATATAAAATAATAATAAATGCTTAGATTAGAAATGCTTCGTCAGCTTTCAGCTACGACAATAATGTCAATAGACGCACGGATGTTTTTTTCAGCTGGAAATATTTGCATAGCTTTAATATAATTATTATATCAAGATACAAAACATATTCGATAAATCTTATATCTACTGGAAGACAAGGGAAACTGACGTGGTTCAACTGATCAGTAAGCCTTCAACTCGAAGGACCAATAACCGATAGAGAAGAAAGGTTATCGAGTTGCCCCCTCGCACTGGTAAGCGTAGTGGAGGCCAACCATATTTTATGTAGTTAAAACTTAATGCAATATATTGGGAGGCGATGAATGCAAGTAGGTCAAGTGCATGCTTTGTGGTCATATTTTAAGACAGCTCAGCAATGATCTTGTAATGAGCTGAAATAATAATGATGGTAATGAAATTCTTCAAAGATAAATACTTCACATTGTACATCTTATTTAGGGAGGCAGGTTACTTTCAACTGAGCCTCCGCAACGCTTTTTTGTTAAATTATAAGCTGTCAAAACTTCGTTAATGATAGAATTTATCGTGATTAAAAATCGAATTACCTTTAACAACGCCCAAGATTGATGATCCGTATATTTGACAACTAGTCAATTGTACATCTTATGCAGCACCATAAAACAAAATTAGAAAAAAAATCGTAGTCTACCTGTCTATGTACCTACAGCAATTTATTTTAGTATATTTTTGTAAGGCCTCATCTAAGCTCCTTCAAATGAATTATATAAATGATAAGGAAGAACTTCGTCTTTATAAATTATCTATATTTTGCGGGCGGAGTCAAAATTGTGGTAAATAATATTTTCTTTTTATAATATTTTATTTTTATTTTTTTATAAACTTAAAAACATAATTCAGATTAATTGCAAAATTAATTTCATGTTATATTATATAATAGCTTTTATCATTGCCATAATTAAAATATTAATGAAGGATTTAAAAGTTGATAAGATAAGAAAATTTAATGCATGTACTATGCGATAGAACTTTAAAAATAATTAAACGTTGACTTACCAATTCATTAATGTATATACTTGGTAGAGCTACGCAGCAGCTATAATATACTCGTAGTTGTAGCACAAATGTGTCAGTTCGATCGGGACAGAACCACAAAAATAGTAGCGTAAGTGTTTCGTGTAGTTAGTGTAGAAAACCGGAGACCCTTGTAACTGGAATCGAGGCATTCCATCTTAGTCCTCAGGGCTGACAACGCATTTGCATTTTGATTCTTAATTGAGGATAAATGTGGATGTCTATGTGCCACAGCAACCACTTACCGTCAGGTGGACAGTGTGCTCGTTTGTCAACCTTATTCTACAAAAAATATCGCAAAGTTACACTTGACTCTTTTAATTATATAACTCTAAAGAGGTTTATTTATTTAATCTAATTGAAGTGTAACACAACAAATACAGAAATCAAACAACAGACAATTGAACGTTACAATTATTAACTTATAACGGATTGCACAACAACTCAGTTTGGTGAAGTCACAAAATTCCCACCTACACTTTTACCAAAAGACCTGTGTCGGCCGTGGGAACAATGCTCATAAGATAGGTTGTGCTAATTTTGTAACAAAGGTTCTCTTGTCGAAATACGCGTTTGCATTAAATAATAACGAACGAGTTTCCCTAATAACTTATTAGTGCGTTAATATTAATTCTTATTCTACAGAATAATACGCGTGTGTGCGACCGTCCGGACTTAAATTACTCCATTTTAATAATAAGATAAGCAAATTATGTCGGCTAACTTGACTAACAACAAACAACCGATGGAGATATCGCTTAATAATTATTACTTAATTATAATAAACTCTATTCATGGCCAATATACCATAATAATACTATATATGCCTATAATACCATAAACGTGACATGTTTCGATTCATTATTATAACAGAATAGAATGATTAGGGCATATTAATTATTATGCTCTAAATAACAGACGTCAGAAAACCTAATTATTACGTTGCAGGTTGTCCTATATCCTGTGTAGTTGATACATTTTAGAGGTATTTAGAAACTGTCCAAATTGACTGGAAGGGTATTATCATCAAATATTAAATAAAGGTTGTTATTCTTATTAAATAAAGGTAAATTACATTATTTAAACCCGTCTGTTGCGGACATTAAAGATAGCGTTACTAAATTATCTTAAGAAGCAAGCCAAACCTTCTAAAAATAGATACAACAGTATTAAGTAATTCTTATCAGAGTCGTTTAGAGATGACTAAACAGATTGTCGCTGTTTTAATGAGACGGCGCCGAGGCTAGAGCGTGACGAATCACGTCGATTGAAGCGGATACGGGAAATACCCTGATCAAGGCATTATCAAGCGTCTATTGCCTCAGGCAATTTAACAACGTTTGAAATGGTTCCTGTGATAAAATATCTGATAATATTTGCGAAAACTAACCAAAATTATCGGATTTTGACAAAATTTTTATTGATCCTTAAGTTTCGAAATAATTATGAAATCGAATTATTTATGAAATAGACCACACATCATAACTCTAAGAGAATATTTAAATTAAAACTTTATTTCTAGTGTAAGCTGAAAAGCCTTGAGTAAGACGAAAGATGAAAGTCAAATATAGCACCCAACGTGTGAAAATACCTGATTTGGATTTGCAAGCTTCATTTCCACTCTGCATTAACTTTTAATCGCCGCGTGTGAATGAAGCCGTGTACTCCGGCGATTTATTTCGTCATCAGATTTCTATTCGACTTGATGGAAAACAATTTTCTTCGAAGCATGTAAAGCTTTGATTTAGGTATGAAAACCAAATAAAATTTAACGCCATCTTATACTTTAAAATAGAATTAAAAAAAAAACAATTTCGATTACAAGAATATTTAATGAATTTATTCTTTTACCTCTGGTTCCGAAATATCCGATTTTTTTCAAATTTTTTAAATTACAATACGCTTTGTTATATGGGTGATTTTTTAACTGTCTTGAAAAATAGGGTGTACAGGTACAGGATGGTACTTATTCATAGATTAATTTCATAATAATTAATGTGTGGCCGTGGCAGGAAAAGGGGAGATCTCCCGCCGGACAAGGTGTTCTGCCCGGGGAGCGGCCGACACTCCATGTGATAGTTCGGAGATGTTCTATATATACTGTTTATGATTCGGAATGTTGATAGCGTGATTTAGGCTTCGGTGTATTTCGCTTGTGGCGCGACGACAGCGCCGCTACAAATGTAAAATTTAAAAAAATGCAAAATAACGTATAGGTAAAGTATTATATAGGCTTTTATTCCGTTCAGCTGTTACACCCTATACTTTTCCAGACGGTAAAAAATCATGCAGTATAATTAAATACCTAATGGTAGGTGGATGTTGTGGCCCATAAACATCTAGATGTTTTATCCTCAATTAAGAATCAAAATTGAAGATGTGTAGTCACCCCTAAGGGCTAAGATGGAATACCTCATTTCCAGTAATAAGGGTCTCCAAATCTTTACACTCACCATACGAAATAAACAGCATTAATCAGCTATTTTACGCTGGTGGTTTAGCTTATTTCATGCTGTTATGCTATGAGAGCGGGGTCCCACCCCGGTCGTTATAGTAGTTGTTTTAATTTTTATTTACTATTGTAATTAATGTGAAAGATTGTTTAAATGTGCAGATGATATTTACTCTTATGCCATCATAAACTTTACTCGTAAAAAAGCACTATTTAGTCCCTACTTAAGGGTCCTTTTGTGTTGAGTTATTACCGTAATTAGCTAACCTAACAACACTTTATTGTGATCACATCAATATTAAAAATCTTTTATATCTTAAATAAACAGATTGCTTTGGCAATCACACTAAAAATTCTAATATAATAAAATTATATGTATTACTTGTGAGATACATTGTGTTTTCATGCGATGGCTTCTACTTCTTGAATACCAACAACATACCTATCTACGACTATTATTCCATTATATAATACATATACAAGTACACTGATTCATAAACTGCAAATGTAACTTTGTAATCCTTTATATTTATATGCGATTACAAAGTTTTTTTTGCAGTTGGTGTATCTAGAAAGAAAACTGGACCGAAATTGCAAAATATTTTTGTTTTTCCTTGATTTATACATTAAACACTAATTTTATTCTAAATTTAAAGCTTCTATCTTTGTCATCTAGAAGTGCCTTAGAGTTTTGATGATAGGTCAGTCAGTCAGTGAGTGACAAAATTAAGAAACTTTGACAAGTTATAATTCTAATTGAATAAAATTTGAAATAAGCCGTGTTAATACAATGCTTGCTTGTTTAATTAAATTCAGGCTTCTAGTTTTATTCACAACGAAGTTATATAGGGTAGAAAATAGCCTGAACTGCTTTGAGAAAAGGATGGTACGACCGTGCCGCTTCTTTGCTCGACCTACACTACCTTGCACTACCTTGCCCCCACGAAGTAAAGGAAGTCGTAAAAGGATAGGTATTATTAGTGCCTTATAGACGCTAACCTTCGTTTCTAGCTTGAGATCATGGGACCTCCAGACACGATCAGTGAGTCTCCCGAAATGGGCAGCGGTGTTAACAATGCGTAACAGTATCTCCGAAGCTAAGGTACTGTCAGGTCGAACATTGCTTCCAAGATATTTGAAGTGTGAGACCTCCTCTAGTGATTTCCCATATAGATTCGGTACATTTGGATCAACTTTACTTACTTTTGGTGGTTGTTTGATGATTTGAGTCTTGGAAGTGTTTATAACCAGACCGAATTGTTAAGAAGATCGATGAAATGCGTCAACATAGCTTTAAAGATGCGACATGCTGATCTGACATGAAGCACACGTCATCAGCGTAAAGAATCTCCAAAATGAAGATTTTTTGAACTTTGGATTTCGATTTGAGCGTTGAAATGTCAAACACACTTTTCTCAGTCCTTACATTGAGCTGGATTTGACTGCTACAACACTCCTCACAACAACTGAAAAATATATGGCAAAGAGTGTTGGTGCCATGACGCATCCTTGCTTTACTCCACATTACATTTAGATCTCCTCAGAAAGTTTGTTTTCGTGCTGAAGCTGCGCTTTTATGCCGATATGAAATTGGCGAATAGGAGCTTCGAGTGGAACTCTATCAAATGCTTTCTCCAAATTGACAAAGCACATGTAGAAGGGCCGTTGATATTCAAGGCCTTTTTCCTGGAGTTGCCTAATAACATAAATAGTGTCAATAGTTCCTCTGCCAAGTCGGAAACCAAATTGGCTCTCTGGGAGATATTATTTAGCAATCTCGCTAAGACGGGTATATCTTACAGGCGCTGAAGAGAAGTGATATGTCTCGGTAAGAGTTGCAATCAGATGCATCTCCCTTTCCTTTGTACAGCTTGCCAATAACTGCACCCCTCCAGTCCTGAGGCACTTTTTAACTGTTCCACACTCTTAGAACAAGACTGTAGAGCCCGTTAACAATGTGTTTTCCACTGTATTTATATATTTCAGCTGGAAATTGATCTACTCCGTGTGTTTTGGAGTGTTTGAGACGCTTTACTGCCTTCACAAACTCTTTAAAAGTTGATGGGTCATCTAAACGTTGGCAGACTGGCGAATCTTCTAGCGAGTTTATATGGGACAGGTTAGCACTAAGCGCATAGTGTTTTAAAACATCATTAAAGTGTTCAGCCCATCGCTTTAATAAACATTTTTTGTCTGTAATTCGATGCTGTCTGTCTTTCGTATAAATTGGAGCTGTTTTTCTAACTCGTGGTCCAAAAGTTGCTTATAAGCCTTCGAAAAATTTGCCAGCTTGATGTGTATCAGCATAATGCTCCGATACAGCTACTTTTGCCTTTCAGCACTTATCCTTTAGTTCGCGAACCTTAGCGGTAAGTTTGTATTGAGCTTCCTTTTTGCTGTGCGAATCCGCTGACTTGACACCTTTCCACAAGAATTCTAATATCGCTGTCTGATGCGTCAAACCAATCTTGGTTCCTTTTTGTGATTTACCAATAGTGTCCAGGGCACAAACGCGAATATGGTTTGCAAATGACCGTCATTCGTCATCTGTGGTGGAATGTTGAGTCTGCGGAATAAAAGCAGCAAATTTTGAGTCCAGCATAATACCGAGTTAAGTTCTATGTACAGCACACACACACACATAACACACACACACACACACACACACACACACACACACACACACACACACACACACACACACACACACACACACACACACATACACACACACGCACGCACGCACGCACGCATTTCTATACACTAACAATAATAATCATCGCCCGCATCGTCCGCCGATTTCTTTCCCTTTCCTCCTAACCCTCGGCCGTTTGGTCTCCCCTGCCAAGGGCTTCCATCTGGTTGGGCTTTTATTTATTTATGTATTTTTGTAAGAGGTCTGGTTATGAAAGGATATTGGGAACGTTTGGTGATGAAAGCATAAACGAGAATGGTGAAAGCCTCCTCACCGCTCAGGCTCATTTCTGAGAGGGTTTAGGGCAAGGAAGTGTCCGCCGCGCTGCCCAAATGCGTGTTGACGAACTTCACATGTCTTCGAAATATTTTTTTCTTATTCATCAGACATGCAGGTTTCCTCACGATGTTTTCCTTCACCGCCGAGCACGTAGTAAATCAGCACTTAAAATAGCAATTAACATTTTCATTGGTGCCGGCGGGGATCGAACCCGGGTCACTCGCGTTCTGTTACATTTACAGCGAGCGTTAACCACTGAGCTACCACGGCTCTTAAACATGGTTAGATTTACTAGCAAACAAAGCTGGTAATTCTGCTGCTTTGAATGATGAGATTGAAAGAAAAAAGGCAGAATTTAGACGTCTAAATAAGAGAGTAAAAGAAGTAGTTGAAAGGAAAAAGAAAGAAAGAACGGATAAGAATGATAGAAAGATATGATGCAGAATTGTACAAGTTAGATTGTGAATGTGGTCTCTCTTACATAGGTCAAACAAAAAGATCCATAAAAACCCGCGTGAAAGAACATATAGCTGACGTGAAGCACCGACGCTCCGAGAAGTCTGCAGTCTGTGAACATGTTCAAGATCGTCCACACCATTACATCAGATTTGATAAACTACAAATCCTCGCAAAAGAACACCGATTCCTACCAAGGATGATACGCGAGGCTATTGAAATTAAAAAACATCCTAATTTCAATAGAGAAGATGGTTGGGTGCTGCCATCTGCTTGGGATTCTATAATTAACAAAATAAAACCCAAACCCAAGCATACCACTGCAAGACTTCAAGATACTGTAAGTTCGTTTTGCGTAAATCGGACCAAAAATTAATATTCAAAAAACTGAAGGTAGCCGGGCTAACAATGACATTGGGACGTCAAACATCTCAGTCCCCCCCGTGACCATGGTTGATGTAAAGCACCCGAAACGTCGGGAATTAAAAATAAGTAAATAGAATCCGTAAATTTAGTTTTATTCAATGTGTAGTGTCCGCGTAAATTTAAGAAATCAGAAGGATATTTGATAATTTCCAGGCTAATATAAAAATGTTCTGGAAACTCGTAAGAACTGCCAGGTGAAATACAAAACAGCCTATAATTAATGTTATAAGAGACGAGAAAGGATGTATTCTGAATGATGAAGTTTCGAATTTAAACGGATGGAAGGAATACTTTGAAAGCGTGAGTGAGAGTCGTCTGAATTAAATGAACTAGAAATTCCGAAAGAAGTGGAAAAAGTTATGGAGATAAGTGTAGATGAAATAATGAAAGCAATGAAAAGCCTGAAAGCAGGTAAGACAGCTGGATATGATAGAGTATCACTCGAGATGCTAAGGGCTGGAGAGGGAGTGGTAGCAGGCCTGCTGTACACCTTGTTTAATTTATGTTGGGAATTAAAACGGGTACCGGATGACTGGTGTAAAGCAGTTATAGTACCAATATATAAAGGAAAAGGGTCACAGCAGGACTGCAAAAACTACCGTGTTGTCAGCTTGTTTAGTATTGTGGGTAAACTGTATGCTAAGGTGTTAATTGAAAAGAGTTATGAAAGAAACTGATGGAAAAATTTGGGATGTGCAAGCGGGTTTTAAAAAAGGGAATGGGATGTACAGATCAAGATTTTTACATGCGCATGATTGCGGAGAAGTTTTTGCCCAAAAACCAGAAAGTTTTTTGTACGTTCATGGTACTTGGAAAAGGCTTATGACAGAGTGGACAGGAATGTGTTATGGCAAACACTGAACTAATATGGGTTGAGCGCTGGTTTGATACAGGCATTAAAGTCTCTTTATAGGGACTCTAGTGCTTGTATCAGGATCAATGGGGTCTACTCGGACTGGTTTGGCATCCAAAAAGGTGTCAGACAGGGCTGTGTAGCTTCTCCTTGGCTGTTCAACCTATTTATGGACAGGTGTTTGCAAACTTTGAAATATGAAGAATGTGTGTTAAGAATGGGTGAGTTAACCGTCAAATGCCTTTTGTATGCTGACAATCAAGTCACATTTGCGTCATCGGCGGCTGAGTTGCAAATGATAGTTACATTAATGAACTGGGCATTAAAAGAAAGGGGAATGAAAGTGAACGCAAGTAAGATGAAAGTGATGGTTTTTGCAAGAGAAGAAAGCAAAACGGCATGTGAAATAAGAATAGAAGGAGAGTTAATTGAGTTTTTGTATTTGGGATGTGTATTTAGCAGGGACGGTAGATATGATAAGGATATAGAATAACGAGTATGAATGGAATAGAGTGAATGGGGCACTACACTCTATTATGAAGAATCAGAATGTGTCAAAAAAGGCACGTATGGTAATTCATAATCCTGTGTTAGTCCCAACTTTAATGTATGGTAGTGAAAGCTGTGTGTGGCAGAAGAAGCACGAAAGTAGAATAAATGCTGTAGAAATGCGGTTTTTAAGGAGTATGCTAGGGTTGAATCTGAATGACAGGGCGAGAAATTGCGTGATAAGAGATAAATGTGGTATGCAAGATGATGTTGTGACCAGGATTAATAAAGGAATGCTTCGGTGGTTTGGTCATGCAGAAAAAATGAGTGAGCAAAGAGTGACAAAGCAAATTTATATGGCAGATGTGAACGGCAGAGTCGGGAAAAGACGCCCTAGAAAAAAGTTTATCGACCAAATTGGCGATATTTTGAAAATGGGCCACGTTAGAAGTAGCCTTAACCCACGAGCAAGTATGCGTAGATATATGGATGTAAAGGAGGCGAAAGAGGTATGTCAGGATCGTGCCAAATGGAAGTAGTCTCTGCCTACCCCTCTGACAGGCGTGAGTGTTTATGTGTTATATTATGTATTTTTGTATTTATTTTATTTTATCGATATTTATGTATATTTATCTATTCATTTCAATTTATAATTATATATTTATAGAACCCAACCAGATGAGAAAACTATATAGATTCCCCACATTATAATAATATATTTTTATTTTTGTCTACATATAGGTAATCTGTACAGTTATTTTTGTGAGTCAGGTCAGTCAGGGACTTCAAATTTATTTGTTAAAATGTATTAGTGAAATAAAGCATTATTATTATTATTTTTGGGGTATCTATATAATTTTCTCATCTGGTTGGGTTCTATAAATATATAATTTTAAGTTAATGTGAAAAGATAAATATACATAAATATCAATAAAATAAAATAAATACAAAAAATACATAAATAAATAAGATCCAACCAGATGGAAGCCCTCGGCAGGGGAGACCAAACGGCTGAGGGTTTGGAGAAAGGGAAAATAACCGGCGGACGATGCGGGCTTTATCGAGGAGCACCGCCTTCTGCATTTGAGCTCGGAGCGGTCCGTCACGGAGTCCCAGTCGCCTCAGATGACCCGAGAGGCTGACTGGGATTAGCCCATTCGCAGAGACGCTACAGGAATTATTTCGGCCGGCAGACCACCCCACATGTCGGTTACCTCGTGAGCCAGGTCCAGATATTTTGTTCGCTTATCTGTTTCGGCTTTCACAAGGTTTTCGTCATACGGAATGGTAATGTCGATCAAGAATATCCTTGACTGTGCCCGGTCCATCAGCACAATATCAGGCTTATTCGCAAGAATAGTCCTGTCTGTGATGATGGCCCGGTCCCAGTAGAGCCTGGCGCGGTCATTTTCGAGCACGGCTTCCGGCAAGTACATGTAATATGGCAATTTCCGGTCCACGAGACCGTATTTCAGAGCGAGCTCCTGGTGTAGAATTCTGGCTACTAGGTTGTGCCTGTGCAAGTACTCAGAGTTAGAAAGCGCCGAATAACCGGAGATGATATTCCTAAATGACTCACCGGGATGGCGACAAGCTCGACAGACGTCGACGGTGCCATCCTTTAGGATGTATCTCCGATAGTTGTTGGTATTAATAACCTGATCCTGTATTGCACAAACAAAACCCTCGGTTTCCCCGAAAAGGTCACCGAAACGTAGCCAGTTGAGGGAGGCGACTGTATCTACGAAGGGCTCATGTAGAGCCCTGTAGTACCTCCCTTGGAGCTCCTTCTTCTTCCATACGGTCTTCCAGTCGAAAATGCTTTCTACTGCCGGGTCCTGCCATTGCTCGTTGGCTAAGGATAGAGAGGTAAGCCCTTTATCACTAGAAATGACGTAATTATGGAATGGATCATCCGATCTCGCCAGGAAGTAATCACGGAGGTCGCACACTTCGCGATTATGCATGGTGAGCGCGCTCAGGAAGCCACGCCCACTATGTTTTCGCGGCAAGTACAGCCTCATTACCGACGATCTCGGATGATGCATCCTACGGGACGTCATGGTAGTGCAGACTTTTCTATCCAGGGTGTTAAGTTCAGTCTGAGTCCACCTGAGTATGCCAAAGGTATACATGAGGACAGGCATGACCCAGCCATTATATGCGTGTGTCTTATTCACACCGGACAAAAGGCAGTTAAGCACTTTGGTCAAGCGTGCATAAAACATGTCGCAAACTGACTGTTTCATACCAGCCTCATCGATACCGATGTTCTGTGAAATACCCAGGTATCGGTATGTTTCAGCCTCGGAAAGGGTCCTTAAGTTGACGGGCATAGACAAGTCTATGCCCTCAGTGTTAGCAACTCTTCCCCTTTCAACATGGAGGACCGCACACTTATCCGTCCCCAGCTCTATTCCAATGGAATTGCTAAATTCACAAGTGATGTTTAGCAATTCCATAAGATGGGAGCGACTGGAGGCGAATAACTTAAGGTCATCCATATAGAGAAGGCCAGCCCTCCAAAGTACTGAGAGGGTTCAGAGAGAGGCAGAACCAGATAGGACTCAGACAATCGCCCTGGAAGATACCCCTTCTTATCCTTATGTGGTTCTCCGCAGCCATTATCTGCTTGCCCAGATGACAAAGGATCGTAGTCCACTGCCCCATACACTATTCGAGGAAGTCTCTAACTGTACAGTCAATCTTGTACAGCTCTAGGGCCCTCTTTAGCAATGTATGGGGCACCGAGTCGAACACCTTTCTGTAGTCTATCCAGGCGGCAGAGAAGTACCGACGGTTGCGTTTCACCACTTTGCCTATGACCGTGTCAATGAGGAGTGGTTCCTTGGTTTCACGACCACTGCCCCGACATCCATTTTGAGCGCGTGACATCACCTGGTTTAGCTCCAGGTGACGAGTGATTCTCGCGCTCAAAATGGATGTCAGTGTCTTATATATAGTGGGTAGACACGTGATGGGGCGGTATTTGCTCGGGTCTGTGGTATCCTGATCTTTAGGAACCAAGTGAGTGATCCCAGTAGTGAAGAGGCTCGGGAGCGACTTCTGGTCGAGAGCCTCTTGAAATTGTCGGGCGAGCACAGCGTGACACACTATGAACCCCTTCAGCCAGTAATGATTCAGCCCGTCTACCGGCGTTATGGTGATGGGGTCCATAGGCGTAACACTCGCACCCTGGCTCGCCACAACTATCTTTTTTACTGCATATGCATGCAGAACTAAATATGCTAGCTAGGCTAGATATATTGAGGCCCCATTGAAGTTTCGCCTCACCTGCAATTCCGTATTGTTGGCAGTTGAGGGAGAGCTATGTGCAACGTTGCTATATACGTATATTGTAGAGAGTTGCAACATGAATGTGTCAACTCAACCGAGGAAGATACACGCTCTCACAGTACACCAGCATGTAACAGCAACATAATGCTGCTATGTTTCGTATGGTGAGTGTGAGTACCGGAAACTCTTTCCACTGCAAACGAGGCATTACTTAGTCTTCAGGGGTGACGCATTAACATTAGAATTCTTAATCGAGGATAGATGTAGACATCTATAGGCTAAAATATCCACATGTCATCAGGGGACATGTGTGCTCATTCGTCAACCTTATTCGAAAAAAAACGTGGACTTGCGATGGGTTGCTGTGATGACGTTTACGAGATGATCTTGATGATGTCTGCGAATGACGATAATGAAATGAATGAAATGACGAAATGCGATAGGATTTTTTTAATAATATTACTTTTATTACGGCGGCATTATAAGTATCTAGGCGACTGAGCTTTGCTCGGCGTTTGATAAAAATATTTTTTTCTCAGGTTACACTTTATCTCAGTACACAATTTAAGCCAAATCCTTAAAGCCGTTTCCGAGAAACTAGTTACATAATAAAATAATATGTATGTTTTCTTTATTTTTTTATTTATACAAAAGCGTACTAAAGATGTTTGATTGCAAATTTTATCGAATTTGTTATATCTAAAGAGATTTAAATACGTATACTATAGAGCGAACGTTGGGAACATTTGCATACAAAAACTATGACCACGCGCGTGTGTTAAGCCCTCTAGCAAAAAATAGCAATACTACGCTGAATATTTATTTGGAAAACATTTTAGCTATTTCCCGTAAGGTGACGCTTCTAAATATAAGGTAAAAATCGGTTATCGGCACGTCGTCAATTAGTAACATATTTGTTAATAAATAGTGATGTTACTGGATAACAGAGGGCACTTATTACAATAATTTTTCTTTCTTCTAGAACAATCTACCAGAAATAATAAAATTTATAGATTATTTGGTAAATATACATTATTCTTAGGATAATAAACTGAAATCATGTTAATTTTTTGCTCCATATCGTGACTTACTATACCTTAATGCACAACCGGGCATATTTTCTTTAAAAATATTTTTTAAATTTATGAAACGAATGCGTTTTGACCTTTCGGTGATGTCACTTAGACTAAATGACAAAAATCGGAGATATATCCTATTGGATAAAAGTTACAGACAACAATTTTGTCGCTGATGTCCGGTCTATTACTACTACATACTTAAATGTCTTTGGTTATATCCGTTTTCGATGACGCGATTACAAACAAATATATAAATATTACTCGTTTAACAGTATAGGGTTAGTGAATTTAAAGACCTGTTTAATGTCGCAAAAGAATAAATAATTTATCTGTAAAGCTCTCTTAGCAAAAACTATAATAAGATATTTCTCGATATCAATTAAAGCGTTTCCATTCAATAACTAATTACAGCGACATTTTTCTAGGTAATCATTAAAGCCTATGTCACATAAAAGAAGTTTATATGATTTGAATTACATAACTGCAATTTTAATAAAATATATGGATATTATATTTTTATACTAGTATGTATTATATGTTTATTGTATGTAATTAGTTTCATAGAACTTATTCAATCATATTCATTAAACTGACAATTTATTCGATTTTGTAGCAAGAAATTAAACGAAACGGATCAACTCGACCGGGGAAGAACCACGCTCTCACCGAATACTAGCAGTAACAGCAAAATATTAAAATATTGCTGCTGTGTTTCGTATGGTGAGTGTAGGCAACCGAAGACTCTTTTTACTTGAGACGTTCCATTAGTTCTCAGGAGTGACAACGCATTAGCATTTCGATTTTTAATCCAGGTTAAATGTACTTTTATTTATTAAAATTAAAAAGTAGTTTAAAAAAGTAGTGCATTAGTCTTAGGATTTTTTAAAGCTAGAAGTTGATTTTTTTGGGTATTTTTCGTTTGAATAGAAAGGTCTAAATACTCCCCGTAAGAGGAGTTTTATGACATAATATCATTATATAGATTTTACTAGCTTGCCAGGCAGACGTTGTTCTGCACTTTTCGACGACCCTTTGTCATGTCCTATTAAAAATCCTTAAATTCGCCAAAAAAAATTGTGGGTTATTCATGGGCAAAAAAAAACTATTTTTGTTTGATTAAAATCGGTCAAGTAGCTTAGGAGTCCGTCGCGAACAAACAACGTAAAACGTAATTTATATATGTATATTAAGATTATCGGATACATTGTATAGGTACTATTATTGGAAAGAACTGAAGTAACTGACAAATAAAAATATTTAGGTAAGAATCAAGTAATAATAATAAAAACTGTTTATTGAAAATCTTCATGTATTAATGTTATGTACTAGATCACTGGATTATGTGTATAAAATAAGAAAGTCCAAAAATTCAAAATAACTTTACACGGAATAAATCATAAGTCGAAAAAGTTATAAGTTTGCGACGCGACCGTATCATAACGAAATTTCTAGAATAAAAAGTATATTTAGAAGCGCCCTCAGCAGACGAACCTTAAGATGAGGGCTATGATTCACTTTCTCTTTTCTTGCTATGAGAATTAAACAGCACCTGGGTATACATAGCCTTCCTTTCGGTCTTCGAGCATCAATCATTACTGTTTTTGTTAATTACGTGTTTTGTGTAACATTTGTAATGTAAATTGTGTGGCTTAGACTATTGGGTTGCTATGGCCATGTTTAAACTATGATAGTTCGATAGCAAATGATTATTTTAATATAAAAACTGGCAGTATCGGTTAACCTTAATCACTTGCTTACTGCATATTTAAGGGCTCGGCCACAATGCAAGCTTCTAAGCCACCTGCATCCATCCACTGCCTGCATATTTCATCGGGTTATCAATCCATATTATGGTCGCCCTGTACTATGTTCGCTTCGATTCAATAACTCTGCCTCTCCATTGGTTATCAGTTCTTCTAGCTACCCATTGCCACTTTAACTTACTAATATTTAAACCAATTAAAACCAACCAACAAACTAACGAATTAACTTAATAATCTTAAAACCACTTGAAACCAAAACTAAACCACCGAACAATTCATTTAATTTAAATATAACCGGTATTCATACCCTTATCACTGAATAAAAAATTATAATAAGCAGAATAGTAACTTAATAAAGCTGATATTAGGTACATATCGAAAAAATCAATTGTACATAATATAGTCGCAAATTACTTGCGCGATTTAAGCCATACGTTTCAAAAGCATATCGATAAAAAGACAACGGATACATAAATAAATCGAATAGATAATTCGAGCAAACATAATAAATTTTTGTTTGAGTTCCTTGTATCGAATAATGATGCGGCAATCATTGACTGTGTATCCTAATGATGTAATCATGTTTTTATATCTTATCACACAGTCTCTGTGTACTATGACTAAGTAACTAATGCATAAAAATAAGCTTTTTTATGGAGAGATTAGTACCCGGACACTTATGGCGAGTGTTTTTACTCTGATTAAAATAATAATCTTTTTGACGTGTATTATGTATGTAGTGGTTTTATTCACTATAATCAACAAGCAGAATAAAAGACATAATTTTAAAATCCATATTTCAAATAATATATTACCTACTACATCCCAACAATAGTAATTCAATTATAGTGTAGAGAACCCCATATTTTAATTCAAGCGTTTCCTCACGTTGTTTTCTTTCACCGCCGTGCAAGTGGTAAATCAGCACTTAAAATTGCAATTAATAATTTCATGGGTGCCGGCGCGCATCAAACCCGGGTTGCTCGCGTACTGTGAAATTTACAGCGAACGCTAAGTACTAATAATATTATTATATTACATTAATTAGAACCTTCTGTAAATAAAATTACTAGCTCTCATTAAAAACTATTTATAAACCGAGCATGAACCCTAAATTTATCTACAGTTTATGACTGTGATATACGAGTAAAATAGTAGACATGGCTTTAAATTTGCAGTTAAACATCAATTCAAAGGAGTTAAAATTGATGTTTGCGTTGCAGATTGTGTTATGTAATATTTTTTCTTCGAGGAACTAAATTTACTGACTTCTAAAATAGAAGAGGGGGCAATATATAAGGAAATTATGATATATAAAGGTTCGAGGTATGTGCTTGCAGTTTAATAAACACGCAGGCAATGCTGTAGTCTCTGAGCAACGCTGAGCAAGAAGTTAACGTGCTGCAACGCTGCTGGCTGCGTTAGCTCAGTAGATAATTATGTACTTTAATCGTATGGATGAAGGCAAAGCAAATTGAACTTATATCGCGTAAAAATTAAAGTCGTAATAATAAATGAACAAACGTAAAAAACTATAACTAGACTAAATACTATTAATATAAACTAATTTTACTTTGGTTTTGTACAAGTATTTAATAAAATTAATGAATTATAGAGATTGTAAACATAAAATAAAAGTTTATTTTTGTCTGCCTATAGAGCAGACAAGTTATAACTCAATTAGGTACTCAGTATTACTAAAATATAAACCACGTTTTGTTTGTATTTTTATCTTTAATATTGTTTGTTGAAATGGTAAAACAATATTACTGTCTCAATTAGTTATTCCACGAATATTTTGGAAAGATATCAAGTTTTTTTTTTACTTATGAAGACATGTTACTAAAGCTCTATGAAGCTTTAGTAACATGTTGTTTTATTGATGAATGTTTCTGGCGAACCGCAGCGTTTAAGTTATTATTGCGGCGAATTAATCTTTATCAGCAATTTTGATTTTAAAATGCACAAGGCGCATGTTGCGAACAACGCACTTTAAATTTTTGAACAACCACTACACTATACAGCCCAAATTTAGCATCAATATAAATAATAGCATGTTCAATAAGGGCTAATTTCCGAAAGTGACTAAAAGAGTTACTGCTGACAGCATTTGCGAGTGACAATGAAAATAAAAGTTGAATTTTAGTATATATTTAAGAAGAAAGAAATATTAATAATATTTTTTCCGTAGGAATATTTTAAAAATGATGTGAATAACGAATATACATATGGATATGTAATGAGAGGAAAGAATAAATTATAATTTTTTTTATTTATCAAATTTTTCAGTATCTTTTTTCATATCGCAATATATCGGAATAAATGTTAAATACATTTATCGACAGAAAATTTATCTCTGTACAATGCCTCAAAGATAAAGTAAAAATTTAGTAAAAATTATAGTTTTTAATAAATGTATTTTTTATTAGAAAATGATAATTGTATACGTGATGGTGGCAGATAAATAACGCAATACCTGAAAACACATCAAGTACACCCTATTTGAAAGAACGTTCTAAATTTCTTAATTTCTGTCGTGATGTTTTGAGTTTTGAGAACCACACAATCTTTGAAACTCCTTATGTCTCCTAATAAATACGCTTTTACAACAAAGTCTTAGAAAATATACGGGACCAATCTATCAAAAACTTTATATTTTTACTTAGCCATAACTATATAACAATGTTTATTAAACTAATCTTTATACATGATTGATAATAACCTCTGGGAAAGAAGTGATCGGTACCATGCTGTTTGTCAGCTTTTATGTTTAATTGTACTTATTTACATATTATTGAAAATTAATTTTTAAAAAACTCTCGCTGGGTTCATTGCCTATTTTTTCCAAAACCTCTGTTTTTGGGAGCCTGTGGTAAAAGTATAAATGACTTCCAATAAGTACATATTATTTTTATCTATGAACTAGCTGAACCCAGCATACGTTGTCCTGCCAGTAAATATTATACGTTGTGTTCAGCAACGTATTTATCTTATTTTAGCGTATGTAATTTAACCCTTCAAGTATCATAAAAATCCCATGCAGTCGCATGCGCCCAGCAAATCCCGAGCGGTCGCATGCGACCGCACCTACCCACAGCATTTAAAACCATTAAAACTTCTATTTATAGACTACTTTTCTATGAAGAAGTTTAGCATTATAAAATCTATACAAAATTTTTTATCCTTTGGTCTAAACGAAAGTAAGTTTTTACTTCATTACAAAAAGATTTTATTGTATTTCGAAAACAAAAAAATATATACCAACGAATGTCGGCAGCGTGAAAATCACAATTATTGCAATATATATTATTCGAAATTATTGACGTAAAAAGATATATTATATTCACACAAAAACTTTCATTACAATTTTATAATAAAACACTATACTAAAATACTAATAAAACACAAGAAAAATCCAAAAATCAATACAATAACATTCACGCGAAAATGGCGTACGAAATAAAAGTAGATTATAAATAAATATTCATAGGATAACAGTTGTTTTATTGCACTAGAGGATATTGATTCTATAATACAGTAAAGTAAAAAAAGTAGTCTCTATATATAAGTTTTTATGGGTTAAAGTACTGTGGGTGGGTGCCACCGCAGGAGACCGCTAGGGATTTGACGGAATATGGCCGCGGTCTCATGAGACCGCTAGGGGGTTGAGAGTTTAATATATTAATTGCCGCGCTTGATTGAAAAAAAAATCAAATAAAATCAAAAATTTTAAAATTTTCCATTGCAAAATACATATAGATATACCAATTTTCATGGTGATCCTACAAATAGATTTTGAGTTAAACGATTTCATATATACAAACATTCTCTTTTATATGTATTAATAAAAAATTGTATATTCTATTTTATTTTCTCGTTGTAGATTTAACTTGCTTAATCCTTACATTCACACAACGAACCGGTTAAGGACTTAAGGATCATTATTTAATAAGAAAAATGAAACAGAAGATCAACTGCAGCATCTTCAAAATCAAACTGCGGCTAAGCATCTTAAAAAATCAAACAACTCAAAAAAAACTGCAGCTGCCAACCGCGTGCCAAGCTAAGCGTGACAATTATGGCAAATACGACAGTTATAAGGTGGTCTATTAAGAGGTTCAAAATATATAGATTATAATGAATGAATACAAAAGTAAATTCTTAAAGTTAAGTTAAAAGTGAAAGTTACAGCCTATATTCGTCCCACTGCTGGGGACAGGCTTCTCCTCATTTTGAGAGGGTTTTAGGGCAAGGAAATGACGCCACGCTGGCCCCATGCGTGTTGGCGAACTTCACATGTCTTCCAAATATCTTTTCTTCTTATTTCTCAGCCATGCAAGTTTCCTCACGATATTTTCCTTCAGCGCCGAGCACTTGGTAAATCAGCATTTAAAATTGCAATTAACAATTTCATTGGTGCCGGCGGGTATCGAACTCGGGTTGCTCGCGTACTGTGAAATTTACAACGAGCGCTACCTTCTGAGCTACCACGGCTTTATGTCAAGTAAATTCTTTTATTCTTTATTTAATTTAATTATTTCACTAAACTGTTTGAAAAATAATTGTAATATTAATCAATATCAAACATATCTTAATGGCACAACTATTTTAGAAAAATAATACTAGTAACGCTAATAATGATTTTACGATTCCAAGTAAGTTTAAAAAGCTTGTGTTCGAAGCGGTTCATGACGGTAGTTGGATGACGTGTTCTGTACTTTCAAACAAGAAACAGGTTAAGGAGTACTATTTGTCTCTGTGTCAAGGTGGAAATGAGAGAGGTTCTCTCGTTTCCACCTTTCATTCATGGTCACTGATCAATCACATAGTCTGTTGTCCTTTTAGAAGAATTTTATGTGTAGCAATAAGACAAAATATTTGTATATAACAAAAAGTATTGTATTGTATGAATACTTTAAATGTTAAGTAAAGACTTTTGAAAGGAATAGCTTTAACAGGCTTAATATTTTATTTCTACTAATCTTGATTATTTCTACTAAGTATTATAAGGTATAAAATAAAAATTATCTTACACTAGTGTTTTTTTGCGCAATATCAATCAATAAGTAGTTAGTGAGAAGCAATTACACGCTGCTGTATATCTCCGTTCCTAAGTATTTTACCAGATAGTTGTACTAACATATATCAGAAGACAAGATTATTATGACATTGTATAAAGCCACTTCTTAGGGCACCTATAGGATGAAAAAGGTTGATGAAATATTATATGCCACCACCACACGGCAAGGATATGGGGAATATAATTTTTATTTTCTATTTTAATGATTTATACGCATACAAAAATATCAATTATGTAGTGATGACTTATTATATAATATATTTATATATCTTCCAAAACGATAGCCAAATATATAATAAAATATATTAAAACGATTAGCTTATAAAAAAGTAAATACATTACTAACAATAATGTATTTAAACAAATACTATTTTATTACAATTATCAATAGTATTATTTAAGTAGGCAGGTACTAAGTTATATTATCTTACTCGTTTATTAAACATTATTAAGGTTCCATAAAATCAAAATATGCTTAATAGGCGATAGAAATCCCGAAGCTAATCGCATGGACTGGAATTATATTTATATACAGGACAGTCAAAAAAGTTTTGCCTAGGAATTTGCGTGGTTCATCAGAAGGATAGGCTGAGGAAAATTGGCTTCATAGATAGAAGGGAGAGTATTGTGCAGGATATAATAGAAAAGGAAGGTTTTTAATCGTATAAGATGGTAATGTTGTTGATATTATCGTGTTTATAGTTTAAATAATACTTAGTTTAAAATTTAATATCAACAGCAATAAATACAAACAATAATCAGAATTGCAATCGTGACAGCTTTGAAGTGATAAGGGAACTAGTTTTTATTAACAATTCAAATGATCGAGCGCCATACAAAAGGACCTTTTCAAATAGCAATCAAGTAATTAGTTGGTGCGATATATATCGCATACGGAATTATAATATCAATAGAAAAAACGTATTCTTTGTCATTTATAGAAGAGATTGACTGAGAAAAAAAATGTTATATTAACCATAGTGCGTTATAAATAAGAAATAGTAGTAACTTCGCAGTGATTTCTTGATTATGGGCTATAAATCATTCCTCAATTGGTGTTTAAATAAGCCAGTAATAACTTCAGTTTATTAGCCAATGTTGCATTTAAGTCTCTTTACTTTACGGTGTAATAAATAATTATTTTAACATGAGACCGATTAAGAAACACGGAATGTATACAATATGAAGAGAATGTTATAATAAGTGTAATTATCACGTGAAAGACTTAACAAGATATAAATATAAACAAATAAAATACTAGAAAAATATCTATGTAATTTAGTGTTCTTGTTCAGTTGCCGTGTCTATCGTTTACTCGTTATTATAATTTTCACTCGTATACATATTATAATATTGTTACGAGCTTGAGGTTCGTGACAGTAAAAACTGCCGATTGAATTACCAAAATTAACACTTTAATTTCTTTTACACGAGTTAAAATTTAAAACACTAATAATTAATCACACTGATTCACTTTATTTCGCTCCGAAGCTTCGCTTGTCTCGCCAAATTCAATACTTCCCCGATCGAACCTTGCAGCACCTATAAATACAGATTAGCACCGAAACATCCTGAACATTCAAGTAAATACGCGCACCAATCGACAAGGTGCCGAAAGTTCGAGTGTCGGCTTCTAGCAGCTTAGTTCTTCGTTTCGACACCAGATGGCGCTGTCGGTTGAAAGATTAGTGATATCATTTTCTGGAAAGCTCCCCCCGCTCTCGTCCCTGACACTACATGACGTCAACTTAGGTGCGCAACACTGCCCCCTCCTAAGACATGCTCGTTCCGAGCATTATCGGCCCCATAATAACGCGCCAAGCGATCCACATGGACGATCTTATGAGTCCCTCTTGCGCCTTTCTGTATTCGGTAGGTTACATCGTTGATCTTGGTTACAATCCGGTACGGGCCGTCCCATTTAGCTTGAAGCTTAGGAGATTTCCCTTTGCTGCGGACTGGATTGAGCAACCACACTAGTGAACCTTCGTCGAACCCTTTATTGTTCATTTTGTGGTCATACCGGGTTTTCATCTTCTCAGACATTTGCTGGCCCGATTGTCTGACGTGCTCAAAATGTCATTCATTTTATTCCGCAAGTCATTTGCATAATCGGTTATACTGCGTGGGGCATCAGGTGGTATCCCGGTGATCAGTCGCCAGCCGTAATTCTCTCCTAAGTTTGCGAAAGCTGGTGTCACTGCTGTATTTTCGTGAACAGGGCTTCGATATGACAACAAAAACGGTTGTATGTGCTTGTCCCAATCTCGTTGCCGATTGTCTACAACTTTTGCTGGTACCTCTCCAATGTCTGATTAAATCGTTCTACAATTCCATCAGATTGCGGGTGATAAGAAGTCGTTCTTGTTTTATGAGTACCCATAACTCAGCAAGTTTCCTGGAATATTTGAGACTCAAAATTCCTTCCTTGATCGCTGTGAATCTCTAAAGGTACTCCAAAACGACAGAAGACTTCATGAACTAGTTTGTCTGCAACTTTTGAAGCTTCTTGATTTGGAATGGCGAAGACTTCTGGCCACTTAGTCAAGTAATCCATCCCAACCATGAAATACTTGTTACCGCTTTCACTCTCCGGAAACGACCTCGCCACGTCAATGGCTATTCTCTCCCATGGTGCACCAACATTGTACAACTTCAACGCACCTCTACTACGAGTCTGAGGTCCCTTTACAGCCGCAAAACTTGTACATTTGCGACACCAGTCCTCGACGTCGTCATTGGACCCAGTAAAACCATTCTCGGATCTTCAGTAGAGTTCGTTTAACTCCCAGATGGCCTCCTGAACAATCATTATGGTACAGCTGTAGAACATCCGGTACTTTAGCTTTAGGGACAACCATTTCCAAATGACAGCTGTCTCCTCGAACATTTTCCCATTTACGGCACAGAACTCCATCCTGAAGCAGCAAGCTGTCCCACTGGGCCCAATAGCTTTTAGTGGTCGAACTCATCGCTGAGACGTCGCTCCACTTGGGCTTGGGAGCACTGGCCTTCATCCATTCCAGAATCAGCTTGATGTTCGGATCTTCCTGCTGTGCACGTTGTAAGCTGTCCTTCCACTCGTTGCTGAGGTGGTCTGCCCTGAGCATCCTCACGGATACCACTTCCTTACTCTCTTGCCTAGTACAATGTCTGCAATCTTCAGGACAGGGTCTTCTTGACAATGCATCTGCGTTGCCATGAGATTTCCAGCTGCGTTTTTCGATCTCAAAGTCGTATTCCTGCAGTAGTTCAATCCACCTCGCAACTTGTCCTTCTGGATTTTTGAACTGCAATAGCCATTTTAGTGCAGCATGATCAGTTCGTAAGTGAAATGTTTGCCCCAGAAGATATTTGCTAAAATGCTGCAACGACTTTACCATAACTAGCAATTAGCGTCTTGTGACACAATAGTTCTTTTCCGGTTTTGACAACGACTTGCTGAAATACGCTATCACGACCTCTTGGTCACCATTCCGTTGAGACAACACACTTTACTCCTGTAAGCATGTTCAGCGTATTATCAATTCTTGGCAAGGGATAGCTGTCCTTCTTCGTAACGTCGATCAGACGGCGGTAGTCAACACAAAACCGCATGCTGCCATCCTTCTTCTTCACCAGCACCACTGGTGAACACCATGGACTAGAGGAAGGTTCAACAACACCATCCTTCACCATTCCTTCAATCATGGTTTCTACTTCCTTTTCACGTGCTACCGGCAATCTTCTTGGCCGCTGACGGGTAGGCAATACTTCTCCTGTGTTTATTTTGTGTTGAACTAAGCCAGTCTTTCCTATGTCAGCATCGTTTGATGAGAATACATCGGCGTACTTGAGTACCAACTTTTTTGTCTTGACAATTTCGTTCGGGGAAAGAACGCTGCGACAGTCTTCCAAAAGTGGGGTCACTCTCGTTTATGCATCCTTGCTAGGGGTCTCACTCGATAGATATCGGCACCGACGTAACCAATCCACTTCCTCACAAGTACCAACCAGCGTGCCTTTTTCTATAATCTGTTCCCGGTCACAAAGGTTCAGCACACGTACTCCTGAGATGTCAGTGGTTCTGACCAAGGTTCGAGCTACTTTCTATGGAAGTCATTGTTTACCCTTTCCACAAGTACACAACGGTGAGCTTGCCCAGCGTTTCGAGGAAGACTAACCGGCACAATCGTTTCCGATCTCGGCGGAAGAACAATCTTCTTAATGCTGTACACGGTCCCTGGTGACGCACCTTCCATAAAAAGTTCCTCCTGTCCAGATTTCAACACACCTTTCTTAACGTCGATCTCACACAATTATTCCTCATAATCCTCATATCGCCTTAAATACACATTAGCACTGAAACATCCAGAACATTCAAGTAAATACGCGCACCAATCGACAAGGCGCCTAAAGTTCGAGTGTCGGCTTCTAGAAGCTTAGTTCTTCGTTTCGACACCAGATGGCGCTGTCGGTTGAAAGATTAGTGATGTCATTTTCTGGAAAGCTCCCCCCGCTCTCGTCCCTGACACTACATGACGTCAACTTAGGCGCGCAACAATATATTATATATGTGCATTGGCGGCATAATCAAAATCCAATACCCCATAGGCAAATAACGCAATATGGAGTAGGCCTGATAATTGGAGAAGGCCTGAGTTCAACTGTGGGCCTTTGATACGTTTTGCTTTCTTATATTTAACTCTTTTTTATTTTTTTAAATTGTATTCTATAAAATCCATAATATTAATTTCATTTTGTTTGATACGTTGTAATAAATGAATTAATATAAAAGTAAATGCTTATGTCACTGAAATGATTTCAGTCAACAATTTAAAAAAAATGATTTTAATCAATCTGAACTAGATTAAGATAGTGTCAAAACAATTTTTTTGAATAATACTAGTAACGCTGAAAATATTACTAATAGGTACTCCTGTTTACGATTCCAAGTAAGTTTAAAAAGCTTGTATTATAAACGGTTCTTAACAATAGTCGGATGGTGGTTTCTAACCCACGACTTTCCGACTTTGCGGTGCGCACAATTAGCCATTTTTAGTCTACTGTTGAATACAAACAAAGTAATAAAAAATATTATAATTATCGAAAGACATTTTAACGGATAATGTTAAACTTTACATTGCTTGGTATATAAAATTAGCTCTATTATTGCCTTTATAAGATAAATTTTTAGATGTAATACAAATTTACAGTTTTGTAAAAAATTTATTTATCCATTCATTACAGCAAATCGAATTCCTCTTCTAAATCTAGGCCTCCTCCATAGATTGCCTCATAAAGGCGGCCATACTCGCCATGGTTGACAAGTGGGTCAAACAAAAAAAACATGCTACATTCTATGATACACGGCTATTTAGCTGTGGTCCCAGTGGGTTGACCAATTAACGGCCCCGCGGTTGAAGAAAATCTATTTACAGTTACGTAATACTGTAGACCAGTGACACCAGTGTTTAAAATTTGATTATCTTTTAAATTCTGAATACCTATAGAGAAATATCTTCACAATATGTACGGCAGTGGAGCTTGTGTCAGCAGGAATTAAATGGCGATAGTATCTCAAGGCTTTGCAGACACATTATCTTGAGATTCACTTTATCATCGGGGCACTTGTTTCAACGTTTCCACATCTTGTCCATATGCGCAGTCATTTAATAGATAAAATCGCATCACTTAAATGAATCTAAATGTTTTTTTACACCAATAAATATATAATAATACAGAAGCCGCAAACCGCCGGCGGCCAAGTTCGCGCCAAAACGCCAACATTCAGAAAGTATTATTTTACGAAACCAAAAAAAAAAACATTGGAACATTTGTAGTTTTTTAATAATCTTATTTCCAATATAACTGGCCAGTTCAGATTATAATAGGTCCTTACATATGGAATTGGCGTTTGTACAGGAGGAATATAAAGTCATTTTTTATATTATAATTAATCAAAGTATGCGCCGTTGTTATCTATGCACTTTTGCTATCTCATAGGTAGCTCATTGATCCTTTTACTAAAAAAAAACATGGGGGCGAGAATCAATAAACTCTTTGAAAGCGGTTCGGACGGCCGCATAGGAGTAGAATTTTTTTCTTTGTAGGAAGTTTTCCGAATTCCGGAAAAAATGGTAATCTGTTGGAGCGAGGTCCAAGGAGTACGGAGGATGTTGCAGACATTTCAATTGTAACTTATCTAACTTAGTGGTTGTTTGTTATGCAGTGTGTGGTCTTGCGTTGTCGTGAAGCTGCAGTGGCCTAGTTCTATAGACCAACCTCGGTTGTTTAGCACCTAGTTCTATCTTTATGGTTTGCAGTTTCTGACAATAGATATGTGCCGTAATCTTTCGGCCAGATTTTAGAAACCTGTAGTGAACGACACTGGCGCTAGTCTACCAAACACTCACAAGTAATGTTTTCTGAGTCAATTTTCGTTTAGGGCAGGATTTGGCTGGGTCTCCAGGTTTCAGCCATTGCCACGAGCGCTTCCGATTATCGTACTTTTCATCACAAGTAATGATTAGATCTAAAATCCCTTCATTTTTGTGACGGTTGAGCAAAGTAACACAGCAGTCGACGCGTGTTTGTAAGTTCAATTCACTCAATTTATGAGGTACCCATCGTTCAAGCTTTTTTACTTTCCCGATTTGCTTCAAGTGTGTTAACACAGTTTTATTATTTACCCCAAGGCCTACAGCTATCTCTGAAGTGTTTTGTGTTGGATCCGCTTCTACAATAGCTTTTAATTCTTCATTTTCCACTTTGGTCTCCGGCCGTCCACGGGTTGGTTCTGAAGGTCCAAATTTCCAGAACGAAAACTTTGAAAACCAAAACGTACCGTCTTTTTTTTGTGACACCAGCGCCGTACACATCAATAATCCTTCGAGCTGTTTCTGCAACACTGGTGCCACGGTAGATCTCGTACTCGTAAATATACCGATATTTCATGTTTTACATTCTGCAGTAATAAGCGTCGCTAAAGAAGAAAATAATGAGGAAAAAACAAATGAATTACTTTTTTCAAAACTCAAATGTACCAGCTAAATGAATTTATAAATTTAAATTTGGAATTCTTAAACAAAGAGGAGATATTTCAGATCAAAGTGGTCAGTACCACAAAACGCTAATTTCATATATAAGGACCCAATACTAAAGTATCCTATGTTGGCGATTATAAATGGTATCTCATACGAAAAACAAACTTTTTTTGCAAAAGTTTCTGCGTAGCCTGACGTATTTAGTAGTCACTAACCACAGATCAAATATAAAGTAATATTTTTCTTTTCAGAACACAAAATGCACAGCAAAAGTTTGTCAAACAAGCATCATGGATATACCCAACCGAGGAGATGTGCCACGTACATCTGAAGAAATTTACAAAGAAGCGCAAGCTTTTTTAAACGAATATTACGCATCCATTCGCAGGTTGAAAATAATTTTGTATTTTTTTTATATTTTTTTGTATTATGTTTAATTGCTTTGCAATTTTACAGTTTGCTATTGGACCGCATAGTGGCGGTTCAAGAATATCCATTACTCAATATCAACCCGTGGGTGTCATAAGAGGCGACAGAGGGAAACAAATCATGGGATGGGAAGCGTTTTCTTAATAAGGGCTAAAATAAAAAACCACGGCCGGTAACCCGCTTGTCAAGCGTGGCAACTATGGCTAATATATAGGGGGGACTATGAGGCAATCTATGGGGGAGGCCTCTAGCTGGCCTGTATTCAACAGTAGACTTAGATAGGCTGTAAGGGTAACTGTAAATGTTTAAACATCTCATCATTATTACAGCTCTTTCACAGCTAAAACCGCGTCAAATGCTGAACATATGCCTTCCACAAGCTATGCCCCAAAGTACTATCATGAGCTACCCGCATCCATCGACGTCCTAAATTTCTAATTTGAAAGATTAGACCTCTAAATTATTATTTTTATTTGACAATTATTATAATCACATAATAGTCGAGTTTTCAAAACAATCAATTCTAGAATATTTTTTTAACAGGCAGTACAGGTATCCTTATTCGATTAGAAGAACTTTGATTACTTAAGTAAAACGACATTAACTCTTTGAGCTGGCTTAGTTCCTAGTTTATAAATGAAAAATAAATTGAGGCTATTGCGGGCATTGAAAGTAAAACTGAACGTTTTCCTAGTAATTGCCAAAAATAGCCTTTTAAAAAGAGTACTTACGCAACTTAATTGTTATAACAAAATTAAAATTCGAGAAAGATACCATCAATTTATCTGAATTAAAAATACTTAAAATCTATTCACTAAAGAAAACCTATGCAATTTAAAGTTAATTAAAATTTTTAAAACGTTCAATTTCTGTGACTCTTTCTTGGCAAAGAAGCTCTTAGCCAAAAAGATGACACAAAGTTATGTCAATTCTACAAATACTTCAAAGCACTTGAATGTATTTTATATCAACATATCTCACAATATTATTTTTGTTTCTTTAAAATGTTTCTATTTAAATTCAATACGATTTGCAGAGAAAACTCTGACGCACACATAGCAAGGCTGAGAGAAGTTCAGAAGGAGTTGGCATTCAAAGGGACTTATGATTTAAAAACTTCAGAATTGGTATTTGGTGCGAAGTTGGCTTGGCGTAACGCAACAAGGTGTATTGGCCGAATACAATGGAAGAAATTACAGGCATGCTAATTTATATGATAATTTTACTACGTGGTTAAAATATTAAAAATAAAATATTTAATACCTTTACTGAAGAATAGGTCACTATATTTGCAATTAATTTTCCACTATACAATAATTATTTTCCATGCAAAAATACTTAAGAGCAACAAACACTGGAACACTGGCTATCAATGCTGTATAAGAATTTAAAAAAAAAGAAAGGATTTTAATCATTTTTGTTCACAAGTTTATTTTTACGTAGAACGTAAAAAACCCTTAAAAATTATTGAAAGTTGTACGAGTATTACGTACATTTTACTTAATATTTAAGAGGATACTTGAACCCAGCTAAGCTGAAGCCTTTAGAGTTGTAATTTAAATTAGTAATATACACACATCAACAGAATCTTGGGATATCATATTTGGATACCTTAATCCTAAATGATTTAGGACTTTATAGTTTAAAATCTTTTTAGTTTGTATAAAAAGTTTATATACGGATTAAAACCTCTTTTATTCTATTTTCAAAAATTAAAAATGTAACTTAAAAAAACAAACGAAAAACCAAAATACCGCGGTAAAATTGTTAGTAATTCTTTACGTCAAGGAAAATTAAAATTGTTCTACTGATATTAATTAATGAAAAGGGATTAGATTGTTTTTCTTTTTTAATTTAACGTGCCGTGTGAGCTTTAAGAGTCATGTCATCATTTGAGTCGAGATGAAATGTTATGAGCCGTGGGTATGTTAGAAAATGATACTATGCAACGCGTTGTTGCTGAGGCCCTACACACCAGCCAAAACGTGATATCAAGGTTGACGGTGATCGCAGTACTGGGGATGTGGCTGAACGGCACATGGATAGATATTGTGTTACTACGCAGAGACAGGATCGATTTCTCCAAATGACCGCCAGAAGACAACACAATATCACAGCGATGCAACTACTGGTAAGCGACCAAACCATGTGAAAGAGATTCCATGAAGATGGCCTTCATGCTTAAAGACCGCTACGTGTTCCAGCACTGCGATGTGGCAATCGCGGTTGGCGGTATTCGTGGGCTTGGGAGCATTTACCATAAAGTGACGAACAATGGTCTTGGCGCTGTTCGCCGATTTCTCATGAGAATGCGGAAAAATTATAAAATCTTTATTAATCTTCTTCTTCTTCTTTTAAATTATGGATTCTCTTGATAAAAATTTTTATTAATTTTTTTTTCATTACAAATTGTCATTTAATGTTATATTTATTCAAGTTTTAATCATTTATAAATTTAGGGCCGATTTTTCTATTCTCACATAAAAGTTATTCATCGGATAAAATAAAACATAAAAAATTAAAAGCCGCAGTTCTATGAGTAAAATACATTGAGCTAATAAGTACTACGTAAGTACATATTACTTCAATGGTAAAATAATTCTTTTCTTTTATATTCAGTCAATTTATAATTAATTAAAGGGATAACTATTGACATCTGACAATTGAAAAATCGGCCCTAACAAAAGTAAGGTTTTGAATGAGAAAATCGTTTAAAAACTCTATTCGAAAATATAATAAGAGTTACAATATTATATTTCATATAATATTATACCATGTAACATAGTATCAGACAAGTGAATGACAAACATGATTACATGTTTCGACAGATATTCGACTGTAGAGAGGTAACGACTGCCAGTGGGATGTTTGAAGCCCTCTGTAATCATATCAAGTACGCCACAAATAAAGGAAATATAAGGTAAAATTTACGCTATTCTCTTGATAAGAAACTTCTCTACGTTCGAAATTTTATTTATCTTTTTTAGTCGGTTTAAGGATATTTTTAATAAACGGAGTATTGTTTTAAATTTAAACTTAAACTGTAGATTCAAATATTCATGTATTTGAATCTACATTTACTACCTTCTACTTTATTTACTGTACCACTCTTAAAAAAAAGTTTATTAGCCTACTTAAAGTAACTAACGGGTATTTTGAGTAGTAATATTAATTTATTTAAAAATATATTCAATAAGCACACAATTTGATAGTGTATCATAAAATTAATGTCCCGATTATAAAAGCTTAAAAGCTTTACATATTTTATTTTGGATGCCGAACCACGATATCTCACTGTTCACTATTATTACAGCTGTACATTATTTTCAGGTCAGCAATAACAATATTTGCACAACGCGTAGATGGTAACCATGACTACAGGATTTGGAATCCGCAACTTATCAGCTACGCGGGTTATGTTGAACCAGATGGCTCTATATTGGGGGATCCAGCTCGTGTTGAATTTACAGAAGTATGTAGACTCAATTAACTAATAAAGTAGTGACATACCTACACTCATTCCACTGCATTGCTTAGGTTGTAAAAGAAAGGAAACAAAAATTAGCTAACCGACACAAATACCGGATTACACCACTGACTCTTGTTGGCTCTCCCGCTTTTCCATTTCTTAACTTTACCCCACCTCGTATCATTTATAAATATAAACATATATCTCGTAATTTATACTTTTGTGACATGCTTGAATCCTAATTACGGTTTATTTTTGGCCGTTAGCATTTGGTAAGCCATTATTAAACTTAAAATTAAAAACCTAAAATTGCTTTTAACGGTTTTCAATAATGACCGACATCACTCTCAGGTTGTGTACTACAAAATTGAATATTATGAAACTGTTCACTTTTTAAAATCATTGACTATAAATGCTGTGCCATTAACAATATTGTAAACTTGTAATAAGTGAAGGAACCAGTGATGGATCAAATGAGAATGTAAGACATCATATATTTGATATCAAGTTTAAGTTAATGACATCTGAAAATTAAATTCTAAACGTTTCTTAGGTTTGCATCAAACTTGGCTGGAAGTCGCCTCGTACAGCATGGGATATATTACCACTGGTTTTATCCGCCGACGGTAGAGATCCAGAGGTTTTTGAAATTCCACGTGAAATAATAATGGAAGTACAAATAGAACATCCCCGGTAAGCCCAATTCTCATTTTTTCCTTGCTAATTATAATTTTGTCTGAAAGTATGCAGTAAAAATAATGCTGTTTTTTATACATTTTTCACATTTTACTTGTATCATAAAACGAGTTTGTGCAGTGCAGGCTGCTCTGCACAGATTATTTATAATAATAATAAAGTTTTAAGATTATACGCTAGAAGAAGTTTATAAAACTAATTATACTCCTCTCCATATAAAAAGCCAAGACAACATTTTGTAAATTTTTGTTTCGAAAATTTTACTTTTTAAAGACACTGAAATGAGTTTTTGTGTTCTTTTTAGCATAGGTATCTATAATACATATGAAAGAAAAAGTGTTTGATAGATTATCATGTTTTTTTACAAAACAAGAACTACGTAATAGGACCTTATTAAAACTATTCCATTCTTTGCTTTACTAGCGATATCTCTTGCTATTTAATATCCTGTGTTTCCATAGAGAATTAAAAACAATACTTTACATTTTTTTCAGTATCAATCAAAAACTGAAGGCAGCCGGGATAACTGTCTCTAGACGTTAAACACCTCAGTCCCCCTCGTGGCCATGGGTGCTATAAAGCACCCGAAACGTCGGGAACTGAAAAGTTAAATTAAATGCGATAAAATCTGTTAAAAAATAGTTTTATTTAATAAAATCCGCTCCTGAACATATGCCTCCATAGATTGTCCAATAGAAGGATATTGACCTTCATCACTCTAGCGCCGATTAGGCTTAAAGAGGACAGATATATTTCTAATAATATTTTATTTAATTTTTTACAGTTTTGATTGGTTTAAAGGCCTCGGATTGCGTTGGTATGCCTTGCCGGCTGTTTCAAACATGAGATTGGACTGCGGTGGATTAGAATTCACTGGTACAGCCTTCAACGGTTGGTACATGGGTACAGAAATTGGCTGTCGCAACTTCTGTGATGTCAATCGGCTTAATATTATTGAAGCAAGTGGAATAAAATATTTAAATATCAATAATATTATTAGAATTCTTACAAGTAGTTTAAAATTTGAAATTTATTGCAGGTTGTAGCATTAAAAATGGGCCTCGACACAAACTCATACGCATCATTGTGGAAGGACCAAGCGCTAGTAGAAATCAACATTGCCGTACTTTATAGTTTCCACAGAGATAATGCGTCAATTGTTGATCACCACTCAGCTTCTGAACAATTTATAAAACATCTAGAGAATGAAAATAAGAGCAGGTAAAATTTTCTTTAAAATGATTAGCTTTATACGAAACAGTGAAAGAATAACTAACAATTCTAGCAGTATGACTTGCAACACGACATAGAAAAGTTTTTCTTTTTATAAATCTCAAGTTACTAAAGAACGTGATACCTTACTACCTGATAATTAATTATTTGTGCAGTCCATGAAAAGCTACAGACATCAATTAAAGAAGCCTTAAACACATTGTAACATCTAAGGACTAAAATGAAGTGCATTACAGCTTGTCAGACCACAACAGCAGTGGAAGCACTGCTATTTGGCGGCATAAGTAGCTTAGAGCATGGTACCTACCTGATGAAATCATACCACCTCGTAGTATCTCTATACATATAAAAAAGGATGTTTGTACAATATGAAATCATTTAACACAAAATCTATTTGATCGATCACCATGAAAATTGGTATATTTTCTTTTTTAAATGTATTTTTATTTTATAAATGTATTTTTCAATGGAGGAGTAAACCTCCTATTTATTATATTTATGAACTAAAAAATTTTAAAAATTTTGAAAAAAACAGTTTAGAAACAAACAAAATTAAAATTTTTGATTTAATTTGCTTTTTACCAAGCGTGGAAATTAATAAATTAAATTGCATGCGCTTAAATAAAATAAAAACTGCTGCTATCATTCGTTGCAGAATACAACCAATAATATTAACTGGCAGGACAACGTCTGCTGGTTTCATATAATATAATTTAAGCGTGGTTGAGACATGCTACAGCTATGTTATGGTTGCAGCACGAATAAGTCGGCTTTCACAGAATATCAACCGAAAATAGCAGGTTAATGCTGCTGGGTTTCGTATGATGATTGTAGAGAACCGGTGATCTTGTTTTTTTAGCAAGGCATTGTATCTTATTCCTCAGGAGTTACTCACCATCAACTGACTAGACTGTGTACTCGTTTTTCTTATGTTGAAATGATAAAAACTCGTAATGTAAAATTTCTGAAATTATACACAGAGGCGGCTGTCCAGCTGATTGGATCTGGATAGTCCCACCGATGTCTTCTTCGCTGACTTCAGTGTTTCACCAAGAAATGGCCTTGTATTACTTAAGACCCTCTTATGACTATCAGGTATATAATAAAAAATACTTTCCAGGTACTATATTATTTACAACAAAAACAGCACTTTTGTGAGAATTTTCAAAATAAACGCATTTTGTTAACAAAATAATTTAATAAATAATAGTCTACAGTTTCAAAGTAAATAAAAAAAATTAATTCAATAAACATAGACCGCTAAACAAAAATATAATGAAACCATGCTGCAGCTATACTATGGTTGTGAATGGGTCCGCTCGACCGGGGAAGGACCAAGCTTTCACAGAATACCAGCGTTCTTATCAGAAATGAGGCATTCCTTCTTAGTCCTCAGGGGTAACAACGCATCAGCAATTTGATTCTCAAACTCTCAATAAATGTAGATGTCTCATTCTTATACTATAAAAAACTAACAAATGGATATTAAATGCAATAAAATTTTATTCAATGTACATTTTTTTATAGAAGAGGGGGCAAACGAGCATGCGGCTCACCTGATGTTAAGTGACTACCGCCGCCCATGATCAACCGCAACACCAGGGGAATTGCAGGTGCGTTGCCGGCCCTTTAGTAATAGTAGAGTAGAGTAGTTTGTAAAGGAGTAAGCTCTTTTCTTGAAGGTCCCCAGGTCGTATTGGTCCGGAAAAATCGCCGGTGGTAAACTATTCCACAGAGAGGTTATACGCGGAAGAAAACTCCTTCTGAAACGTACAGTGGTGGACCGCCAAGCATCCAGATGGTGTGGATGGTATCGGGACGTTTGCCGCGTAGTGCGTTGACGAAAATTGGCGGCTGGGAGTAATCCGAACAATTCCTCAGAGCACTCCCCATGGTATTTGCGAAAGAAAATGCAAAGAGATGCAACATCTCTTCGCAGCACTCAAAGCACTCGGTCGTCGACGAATCGAGCCGCTCTGCGCTGGATGCGGTCAAGTGGAAGGAGCTGGTACTGGGGAGCCCCAGCACAGAGATCGTCCTTGCGGCCAACCTGCGCCTTTAGTTGCAGGCGGTGTGCCGGCATGAAATACTGTCCCGCTCTGCTGAGCACGCCAAGCTTTTTTAGAGGCCAATTTGGTCTTCTCTTCCAAGTGACCACAAAACTGCACGTCACTCGATATGTCGACGCTGACATATCGAGTGACGTGCAGTACATTCATTCATTACAGCCTTTTAAAATTCCACTGCTTAATATAGGCTTCCTGCGAAGATTGCCATATTCGCCACGCTTAGCAGGCGCGTTGTCAACTGGAGTTTTCATTATTTTATATGAGTGTTGTTATCAGGAAGATTTTGCTGACCAACACATGTTTCATTTCCTTCTGTCATCTTTACACACTCACGGTTTGAAATTATGAAGTAAGGTCTACGTGGAGTATTTGAGGAATTTAATTAAAAAATATATATCAGTAAATAATATATCTCCAATAATGGTATCGTATATAGACGCCAGCAACTAGCTACTTTCTTAACGCAATGGTTATATTTATTTAATATTAAAAAGGTCGAAAGAACTCTTCCTACTCACTCAAAAAGGCATTCATTCGGTTATAAATTTCACTGCATTATTTTGAATGCGTACAAAGAAATCATCTAAAAGTCAGTTATCTAAATTGAATTATACATAAAATAATACCTGTATGTCTTACAGGGAGTCGATGGATGCAGGTGGTTCAGGACTGTGCTTAGTACTATTTCTTGGGGATAACTACGTTCAGCAGTAAACTTGTTAAGGGCTGTAATGATGTTATGATAACAAAATACAACAAATTATTTTTTTTACAAATAAAAGAAAATGTAAACTAAAATGTTGACAGTCTTTATTCCTTGGCGAAGTGCCAAGAACGTTATCTGTATTTCCTCGCTAAATGGCTATACTTATACGAGTACAGTGGAAGGGTACTTTTAGGCGAGAAAAAAACCAACGCTCTTGTTTCCAACGTCGGGAGTCAACCGCGGATATGGTACCGAATAATACAAATATATAAATTATAATATTTCAATTAGTTTTAGGAACACTGAAAACTTACAATTTTAATAAATGAAACTCGAAAAAAATACAGATTAATCGTTGCGTATTTGCAATTTTAAATCATTCGTATCAACAGGAGCCTGCGTGGAAAACACATCGGTGGTCGAAGTCCGAAAACAAGAGCAATGGACACAGAAAGTTCCACTTCAAGCAAGTAGGCCGAGCTGTAAAGTTCACTTCGAAACTTTTTGGCCAAGCTCTTTCTAAACGAATAAAAGCGACTATTTTGTATGCTACAGAAACGGGAAAATCTGAACAATACGCTAAAGAATTAGGAATTATATTTGGACACGCATTTAATGCACAGGTATTTTTAACATACCTTAATAAAATGTTGGCTCATTCATTATTATAATCAATAATAAACATATTCATAATATTTCTGATGAATACCATCCTTCATACTGAATAAAGCCACTAGCCATCCGCGCAGGACAGGATTCCAGTGCACGAGTGTGTGCGCAAACACTGGTGCTTTATCTACTTGATCTGTTCTATATGTAGAAAATGTACGTACGTTCTATAAGTACTTATGTACAAAATTTGTCATTAAACAAGTTTAAATGTTTTATTAAAGAAAAATTTTACAAAAAGGGTTATTATAATATAAATGAATACATAAATGAAAATAACCCCTGGGAATGAGGTGATCGCCACCATGCTGGTCCTATAAAAAATCATTCAAAAATTGTAATAAAATAAATTTCTTGTGAATTTAAATATGTTGGAAAAATTCCCGCTGGGTTTCTTGCTGGTTCTTCCCAGGACAGAGGTTTTTTTTTTTGCGAACCAGTGGTAAATTAAAAAATTACTTTCAATAAGTATTATATAATAATCTATGTTGAATAAAATCATTCATTTCATTTCATTTCTATGGGACGGCAATCCGTCACGGCTGATCAAGTGCACGAATCAGGCGCAGGACATTTAGTCTATACGTGCTTTCCGAAAACTGAAGGTGAAACTCTGCCAGTCCAAATCAAACCCGGGACCACAAGATCAGGAGTCGCTTTGATGACTACTAGATCCACCGCATTCATTATTAAAATATTTTTAAAATGAGTAATAATAATATAATATTAGTTTTTAAATAAGACTGTTTTTTTAAAGGTACATTGCATGTCAGAATACGATATGTTCTCAATAGAACATGAAACGCTCCTGTTGATCGTAACTTCCACCTTTGGCAACGGAGAACCGCCTGCGAATGGCGTTGTAAGTACCTTTATATTTCTTAAAATTCAAGAAATTCTCGTTGTTTTCATATTTTAACATTTTAAAATCGGTACCTACTGATTTTACTGTTGTTAGAGGCCAAAAGGATTACATTTTTTTAAACACTGAAATTGTTTCCGTTTAGATTATACGAGTATTAAAAAATTTCTATATGTTTTCAGGAATTTGCTGAACATCTTTTTCAGATGCTTTACAATGAAAAAAAGAACCAAGGTGATCAAACAGGGGATATTACGGGGTTAGTATTGTATATATTATCTGCAGAGTCGTAAGAATATTGTATAGTAAGAAATTGATGTAAAGTAAAGACGTTTGTATATATTTTTTAATTCAAAATATACTCCTTACAGAAACTTCAAGATTCCAACTCCAAAAGCTTTGATGAGAACAAACAGTATGGTGACTTCAAATAATGATCATGTGTATAAAAAGCAGCTGTCACGATTGGAGTCCAATAAGAGTAAGTTTATTAAACACAATATGAACAGTTGAAATGCTCACCATAGGTCTTGGTAAACTGTAATATTTATTCACAGGTAGTGTAGCAGGGACATCATCAATAGAAAATATAGGACCGTTAAGTAATGTTTGTTACGCGGTTTTCGCACTTGGGTCTAGTGCGTACCCAAAGTTCTGCAATTTTGGAAAGGCCATAGATAAAGTACTTGAAGACTTAGGAGGCGAAAGACTTCTTGAAGTAGCTTGTGGAGACGAAATGTGCGGACAGGAGCAGAAATTTCGTAACTGGTCTTCTAATATATTTCAAGTAAGTTATTTATGTTATTATTATTTTACAACATTTTTGTAATATTTACGTCTGGTTCAAAACCAAAATTCTTTACTCCATGACTTAGTCTGGTTTTTACAGTGTTTTATGGTTAGAGTTTTCATATTTTCTCTATATTTTTCTTAATCGGGCCAGAACTGGTCGAGCCCTGCCGGTTCAACAAAAATTGACTTTATTATGACGACTAGACGGCAACTGTTCAATGATGCCTCAGTGATCGCAAGGGTGAAAACTGGCAGCGATCACCGAATGGTTAGAGTTAGAAGCTTACTGAACCTAAACGTTAAGTTGGAGAGATCTTGTCTAATGAAGTCAAAGCCCAGTCCACCTCGTGCTCTAATCCATACTCCTAAAACCTTTCAGTTCGAGTTACAAAACCGTTCTCAGTGCCTAGAAGACTGCAATACAGTGAACGATATGAATGACAAGCTTGTGGAAACTGTCCATGTGGTCGGAGCTTAGTTGTGCAAGACCCGCCACAGATGAACGTAAAAACTCTCCAATCACACGCTTAATCTCATGGTTGTTAGACGGGAAATAAATCTGTAGTCTTCAATAGATTTGATAGCATACAGCAACTAAACAGACAGATCTCCAAATGCATGCGGCGGGACTTACGCAACTTTAATACTGCTCGTATTGAGGAAGCGATCAAGCGTAACCAAGGCTCCAAAGTCTTGCCAGAGATCTGTCTGCCAGAAAGAGCAAACTGTCAAAGCTGAAAAATTAGTGTAACAGCATCGTTTCCGGAACAACTGAGATTTTGAGTGAGATTAAGAGCTTCTATGGGCAACTGTACACATCTTAGTTGGAGCCACACGCAAGTGTGAGTAATGGTCCAAGAGCAAGTCGTATCCGACGCTATTCCTATGATATTTCGGACATTAGTCTGAGCGAGATTAGAATAGCTCTTCAGCACTTTAAGAATAGCAAGTCCCCAGGCAAGGATGAAATTACAGCGAAGCTTCTGAAATCGGATGGCAAACCGATACTTAAAGTCCATCAGAAGCACTTCAGTTCTGTCCTCCACGGTGCCATTACTCCGGAGGCGTGGACCAGAAATGCAGTGGTCATGTTCTTAAAGGGCGACAACGCTTTCTTTAAGAACTACAGACCGATTTTCCTTTTGAACCGCGTCTACGTGCTGTTTTAGAGAGTCATTAAGATTCGTCTCTCACTCAGACTCAACGACTTCCAGCCTCCCGAACAAGTTTCCGAAAAGGCTTCAATACCATAGACCACATACATACCCTGCAGCAGATTGTACAGAATACCGAAGAGTAAAATCTGCCACTTTGTCTGGCGTATGTGGATTATGAGAAAGTCTTTGATTCCGTCGAAATTTTGGCGGTGCTACAGTCCCTTCAGCGGGCCACGTTAACTGTCGGTATATCGAAGTCCTAAAGTGTTTGTACAGTAGGGCTACGAAGGCTATTCGAGTAAAGAAGCAGAGTTTGAAACCTATCCAACTGCAGAAAAATGTAAGACAGGGTGAATTCATATCCCCGAAACTTTTCACCGCTGCATTGGAAGATGTTTTCAATCTACTAGACTGGAAAGAATACGGTATTAACATCAATGGCGAGTACCTCACTCACCTTCGACTTGCCGACGATATAGTCTTTATTTTTAGTTACTCATTTTACTATGTAGACGCTCACTAAGAACGGATTTAACGATAGTCCCAACAAAAAAATCTTGATATTTTACATCTAGGTTTCGCAATAAAATATTGTCATGCGCCCAGCGAAACGACCGGGTATCAACTAGTACTCTATGCAATAATTTTATTTGATTTTTTTCCGAACCAGTGGTAATTAAACAAAAGACTTAATTTTAGTAAGTATTATTTATAATCTATATTGAATGATGTTTTGGTCAGTTCTGTTTCAATTTTGTTATATATAAATAAATAAAATCCAAATAGACGAAATCTCTCGGCAGGAAAAATAAAGCCCAGGGTTGGAGCGATAGGCAAATAAACTTATTAATATCATTGACTTTATTAATTTGTACTGTAAAGGAATTTAATTTTTAGGTAGCTTGTGATACATTTTGTTTAGAAGAAAATGAAATGGTAAAAGATGGTAAAAAAGCTCTAGGTATGGTACCTCTCAGTGAAGACACAGTAAGATTTGGAAAACCTGATGAAATCAAGACCATGAAATGCGCCCTTGAAACAGGATTTAGAAAGCAGTTATTGACATGTATTGTAAAAGAAAATAAACATTTAGGTGATGTTACTGCTGACCGTGCTACGATTTTTGTTGATATGGAGTCCCAGGCAAGTCTTATAGCCGAAAATAATAAAATAAATTTTGATGAACCAAATTGAATAACACATAGTATGTTAAAATGTTATTAATTTTTAGAGTGAATTAAGGTATGAACCGGGCGACCATGTTGGTATTCTTGCTTGTAACCGGAAGGAGATTGTAGATACTGTATTAAGTAGATTAAAGGATGTGGATGATTATGATAAGCCTGTTCAACTACAAGTTCTAAAGGAGACTCTTACACCAACAGGTAAAACACATTGATTTATATTTAATTTAAATTGTAAAGTTAAAAAGCATATTACATTTTATACTATTTCCCTTTAAGGCGCAATAAAAAATTGGGAGAAACATGAACGTATGCCAGCAGTCTCTGTACGAGACATTTTTACACGATTTTTAGATATAACTACACCGCCATCTACAAAAGTTTTAAAATACCTAGCAACATCATGTAGTGAGAAAAAAGATATTGATTTCATTAATGAACTAGTTGAGGTAATTTATGTTATATGTGTGATAATATTTTAACAAAACTTATGCATTCCACTTACTTGTGAAACTATAGATATATGATTTAATTAATGAAATGTGATTTTTTCCAGGAATCTAACAAATATGACGACTGGAGGCATTACCATTATCCACATTTGGCAGAAGTACTTGATCTTATACCTTCATGTAAACCGCAAGCATCCTTACTTGCAATGTTACTTCCTCATTTGCAGCCAAGATTTTACTCCATTTCATCGTCACCCTTAGCACATACTCAAAGAATTCATGTAACTGTAGCTGTTGTTATTTACAAAACACAAGGTATGTTCAGATTTACACTTAATTAAAATTAAGTTTCGACAAAATGTCAATTAGAAGGCTTGTGGTTTAAGGTGGACAAGGATCAACACATTATGGCGTTTGCTCTACGTACCTGCAGAGTCTAAAACCAGGCGATGAAGTTACAGTTTTTATACGACAGTAAGTCAAATATATCATGAATATAAATATGTGAACTAATTTCTACAATCAAATACATATTTTTTCGCAGCGCACCAAACTTCCATTTGCCTCAAGACATATCAGTACCCCTTATTTTGGTCGGACCTGGGTCGGGCATTGCTCCATTTAGAGGTTTCTGGCATCATAGAAAATGTCAAATAATGGATTCAAAGGTAACGAAGACGGGGCCGATTTGGTTATTTTTTGGTTGTCGTTACAAAAGTATGGATTTATACAAAGAAGAAAAAGAAGAAGCTTTAGCTAACGGAATTCTTAGCAAAGTAATGTTAGCACTTTCAAGGGAAGAGGGAATAAATAAGGTAAATTTAAATTTCAGCAAGATCTTTAATTTCACTTCATGCCGTAACAATGAAATCTTTTCTACAGAAACACGTGCAAGCTCTTCTGGAGGATGAAGGCGCAAATATTACGCACATGATTTTAGAAGAGAGAGGTCATATTTATGTGTGTGGTGATTGTAAAATGGCCGAAGAAGTGAAACAGAAATTAAAACAAATAATAAATACTCATGCGAACATGGCAGAAGATGAGGCTGAAGACTTCATTTTAGAGTTAATGGTAATAGATTTTACATATGGAAATTATTTAGGAACATGACAATTTACCATTTCCCTCGAGAATAATATATTACATTTAATAACTTAAATAAATAATAAGAAACCTCAAATATATCACAGGAAATATTAAATGGCCGTGCCTCTGGACTCTTATTTAAAAAAAAAACTGAATGAAATAACGATATTCAATGTAATATTTTATATTATATTTAATGAAAGACGTAGATTCATATATTTATATTAATCATCATCATATAATTATTACGTAATTCAAAGTTTTCTTTGCAGGATGAGAATAGGTATCATGAGGATATCTTCGGCATTACACTTCGCCGATCGGTAATACACAGTACATCACGAGAAACAGCAAAACGAAAGCGACTTGAGTCGATACCTAGTAACTAGACATAATAATTACATTTTATTAATTGTTAATTATTAACATTTTATAGATGGAAGTTATATTCAGTTATAGTAAATGATTACGCTGAAAAATATAGGTGTGACTTTATGAATTAATTTAACATTTAGTTACGAGTATTATAGTATTTTAAGTATTAGTAGAGTTTTGTTCTTTCGATGAGTATTTACCGGTTAATTTGCGGTTACAATTTATTTATTAAAGTTGAAAAGTTTATCACCGTTGTTTTATTTTTCAAATATTAGAATACAATAGTTAAGTTTTAATAGTAAGTTTTTGATTAAAAAATATTGTTAAGATATGTGTTCACTCCAAAGCATTTAATTACACTCAATTAACGTTTATTGAAATAGCTATCTACGATGTTACAGTATTTTTTCATTATAATTAATAATATAATTATATAATTTATGATAAATAATGCAACATATGTCTATACTCTTTGACACAAAAAGAGACCTAGTTAAATTTTAATGTTGAAATCTAAGCTTTAATTAGAATTGCTGTAACTACTAATACGGAATGAAATAAACTGATCAGTTTGTCTACAAATCAACGACATGGATATTTTATATGGCCTTAAAGGCGTGGCGGCTACTGACGTTATGGCATGGGAAGGCATTTTTAGGTGAATAGTCATCTAAAAATATATCAAGAAAAAAAAATCGCTGCAGTAATATTTTAGATACCATTTTGCAGAATCTGGAATGCTTTCTCAGGATGCTTCCGTAGCCTTCGGAATGTCTCCAGCAAGAAAAAGATAAATAATTTGCCAGCATTTTTCTTTGAAATAGGCTTTTCTATTTATAAGCTTATATTACGCTGACATAGTGCGATTTATCATCTAAAGCTTCAACAGGTTGGATTATAGTTAAGCACTAACTTATAATAAGCAAAAAAAATATTTGCAAGCGCAAAATTGTATTACGTGCCTAATAAGTTTTAGTTTTAAAATTAAGTGCAACTGCTTAATATTGTTACAACACTTTAAACATTATCAAAATATATTTATCATTATTATAAAAGGAGTTTTTACAATGTTTAAGTAAAAAGACAAATTTAATTTTTTTGGTATGTTTTATTGATTATTGCGAAAATAATTTTAAAAAACCTAGATCCGTCACTAATTTCATAAAATGCAGTAAAGATATATTATTTGTTACTTTCCAGTTTCAATCAGAGTGAATTGTTGTTTATGTCTTTTTCCTCACCACATGATCATAAATTTCGACTTGAATGTACATAGGAGAGTACACACGTTTCTTTGTAGTATTTTGTCCGGGATTTTGTTCGGGATTCGGAAAAATTATTTTATGATCGTGACGATTTTGAAACAATAATCCATCATCAGGATCCATTAAAGGCTAAAATCAAATATAGTAGTAATAAAACCACAAAGTCAATGTCCAATTTAAATTAGTTTATATGCAGTGAGTAGAAACTCCGATCTGTTGTCGAATATTATTAAATTTTCTTTGCGCCCTTATCGTGGGAATCGCTATACACAAGAGTTCAACGAACTTTGAAAGACTTTTTTTGACCGAAGTCAAACTTCTTCTGTCTCTAAAACTTCAGTACTCGACGTTGATTTTCCCGTCTTAGAAACAACAGACGGATTGACGATTACACTACCAAATCACTTTCACCCTGGACACTTTTTAGCATCATTGTTTTTTTTAAGACTGACAAAAATTATTATACCGCCATCTATCCGTAGCTACAAAGATATTTCAGGCATTGCCACTTTATGACATTCATGAGGTAAAATGGGGTGAAGAATTATCTTACACCGTCACCAGAATTTTTAAGTTCTACCCACCAGGTTGTATTTACTAAATATTGAAAATACAGTTCAGTTCTTACAGTGTAAAAGAGATCATTACTTTAATATTATTATTTCTTCTTATTTCACTTACATAGCAGCTCATCAAAAGTCCACAGCTAAACATTAGCCTCGCTTAAGATTGCATCTAAGGGGATTTCTTAGCATCTATACTTATTTGACATATTTGCCACGCTTGATAGGTGGGCAGTAAACCACAGTTGTTTAGTTGTTTTTATCTGTATGATGCTCCTGCCGGTCTCGTGTTTCAGTTTTCACGTTATGATACGAGGAAGTAGATTAACAAGATTTAAATTATTGATCTTCTATTGCTAATCATGTACCTGATAATTGCGGCTGATATTGCTCCTCACCGTTCCATGTCGCCAATGGTAATAACCAAGGTCACTATCCTTGGGCCAAAGCATTCTTTTTGTTTTAAAAAACGGCCCCCAATCTTCGGTAATCAAACGATGGGCGTAATCAATATATCCAGATATTTCAAAACCGCTTTTCGTAAAATGACGTACGAAAATAATTGACTGCAAATATAATAAAATGAAACAACTATTATTGTACCTGGCCAACAATGACATTATGCAGTTAATTTGGAGATAAATGACCTTACATATTGTATAGACTATTATATATTACTTACTATAAGACTTTACTGGCAAGCAGTATCATTGAAATTGAAAATTTATTTATTTCTCACCACAAAATCATAAAAATTTCTTAACACAAACTTGTTAGCTATGACAAAAATGGTTGTGGATCGTTGGTACCTGAAGTAGATAATTAAAGCCCCTTAGTTACCAATAATCACTGAGCTTTTAATTTATGATGTTATGGTTATATAGCAAGCGACAATATCGATGGCTTGAACACAATATGAAATACTAAAATTATAGTCATACTCCCCGCAGTATCGTGCCAAGGACGCTGGCTGCGTTTCCTCGCTGAATGGCTATACTTAGCTTGTGTGCGAGAACGAACCAACAACGAAAAGAACCAACCCTCTTATCACCAGCAGTGACGACCAGTCGCGGATAAAGTTCCTTTAGGAACTTTTCCACACGTAGACCTCACTTATACTAATACACACATATCAATTCCAGACTGTTAAATCATATGTACTCTAGGTTTCGTCCGTCACCCTCTGCCGGCACGGCACTCTTTACTTTATATTGTGTCATTGTAGTTGACATTTTATTGATAATGATCATTCCTAAAAAACAATGCAGCGGAAAAATTATGGATGCTGTGTCGGCAGTTTCCTGAATTCCATGCGGGCCCTCGAAATGTTTCGGCATCATTGGGAATATCGAGGTGACATTCGAAATGCTAAGATAGGTACAGTTTCTTTAAATCTTGGCTTCTAAAGGTTATTCACTAAATAATTTTTGCTTTTGTTGAATATATTTCACTCTCATTCAGATTCAAATGACATTTTATCGCTGGCTTGAGGATTTGAGTTGGTAAATATGTAGGTATTTATTAATTGTTATAAAAAGTGCGCTATAGCCAACTCAACGACATTATCTCATATGTTGAATTACATTCGAATACGTTTAGCCATTCTAGTGTAATTGATGAATTAATATCACAATAATGATGCATTCATGTTTAAATATTAAATAAGTTAGGTTTCATGGTACAATGAACGTAATTATTTTACAACCTTTAATATACACTGGACTGTTAATACTTTGTGCGACTGAAAGTACGCTTTACAAAAACAAACAGTGGTAAAATTAAAAATGTTGCACAACCGACTTTTAAACGAATGTAGTCGAAGTCATAATCACCAAAATGGGTTCTCCTTGAAAAAAGTTCTCAGGTAATACATTCAAAAATACACTCGCATTGAGTTCCTCCTTCTTTTTTTAAGTTAGTGATTATAGTCTATCTCTTCTAAAACCCAATTTGTAATAATCACGGTCGTGTTTTATATTTTCGATAGTGAAACATTTAGCACAAATGTATTTGAGATAAGTTTCTAAGTATCAAAACATTATATGCACAGGAAAGCGTACTATCGTAATATCATATTATTTCCTTCGCACCTGCAATATGCCAATTCTGTTCGCACGTTCCCTTATCGCCATTTCCCTTTTAAACGGGTCTTCTAAATCAGCTCCTTCGCTCACGAGAACATATGGCCTTATTACCGGGTACACAATGTTGTGAATAACAGCGCGTCTAGCGTAAAATTCCTTTTCAGATAGAGTATCACCTGTGGCTCTGTAAAATCAGTTGCAGAAATTATTATTAAGTTAACTTCGGTTGCTTAAAATTTATTTAAATAATTTATATTATTATTTCGCATTTGTTAATTTTTAATGAAAAATGAATGCGCACTTAGCCTTGTAACATTTACAGCCGGTCGAATTTAAATAAAAAAAATTATAATATAACTTTTGTAAATAATACCTATAACCGAGTGCAGCAATAATTCGAGCGGATGCAATGCTCCTGAGATTTCGTAAATCAGCAATTTCTATAAGTGAATCTAAATAATCCTCCCATGTTTCGAATGGTAATAGTCGTCTGTCGGCCTCCACTCCCGGAGGATATTCGTTTTTCTTTTCAGCCATAGCCATGTTTCCTATAATGAATATATTTTCCTAACATAGGAGATAAACTACAGATAAATTTATAATACCAATATGGTTTACTATGTTTACAAATTTGACATTGACATAATTTGAAACTTGTTATCAAAGAGTATAAAATCACGACGTTTTACTTCCAATGTCAATACAATTCAAAATCAAAACTCAATTGTTCGACCAAAGTGTAAAAAGTATAATACACGAACACACCCGTTTAAATAAAACTTAACACTTTTCATAAGTGTGCCAACTTGTAAACATTATTTGGAAGATTAGTAGGCACCAACCACCCTTTTAATTATTTCTGACGCCAAGCAGCAGTTCATGCAAAGATAATGTAATTAAAGATTCTTTGACGTATTAAATTAAAATTCAGTTTGTCAAGTGTTATGTTCATCCAAATATACCATTTTGAAATGAGGTTTCTCTGACTAGATATGAAACGGCAAAAATAAATCCGGTGTCCCCATATTTTTCATCTTTAACGAATTCAAACACGAGAAGATTTTATATTTGACGTGTATGTTTTTTTTTATTAGTATTGATTTAAATTATTTTTTTTTTGTTAAATAGGGTGTTAAAAAGGTGTTTTTCCTATGAATTTAAAGTAAAAAATATCCATCCCTAACGGTGAAGAAATAAAGATGAAAATTTTAGTGTACCTATTTAAATTCCAATTGTTACATTGAACTTGTTATATCTTTAATAAAAAATTAAAAGTTGTAAAGCGGATTGCATATTTATATTAAATTAATTGTGTTTAGTTTATGTAGTTTATTTTTACTTTCATTAAATAATGATAGATTGTGGTTAATAATACGAAGCAAAATATATAAAACTGAGACAACATGAGGAGGGAGAAGGATCAACAGTGCATACTAGAATCACCTGCACCTGTTCGCAAGAATGACGCATGTGGCAGCCATAGCTCTCCTCTTCCATATTAAAGGGAAGACGACCATATTTGCGAATATTCAATTGAGCACGACCTCAAACATGGTCCTCTTGATGGACATTCCATCTTTGGCTTGGAAGGTGAAAACGCAGCAGTAGCTTCCTTAACTTGCAGGTGTCCATGAGATGCAGTTGTCACTTATCATCAGACGGACTATACGTTTGTCAGTTATTTCAATTTTATTTATAAAAACACTATGGAAAGCAGCAACACAAGTGTAAAACGTCTGGTAGTCCGATCATAATTTTTAAGTCGGTATTGGGCCGTGGATGTGATGAAGGAGAAGAAAAAATGTAATAGCCTCGTGACGTCAGGTATTAAAGGTTTGTATAACTTTACAATAACACACAAGGTAACAGCCCACCTTATAGTAGGTATCCTTTGGACACCTAGATACAACTTCAAATAATGCTGTGTGCCTCCTTAGGACTGTGATGTAACAAATGCCTCGCAGTTTGTAATTATACTAAATTTTTGGGGTGTACACATACACACATATAAGGGTGACAAACAAACACACAATTCACCTGATAGTAAGTAGATGGGTAGTCCATTGAGTACTACATTTATCCTCAATTAAGAATTAAAATGCAGATGCGTTGTAAGTCCTAAGGTCTAAGATGAAATGCCCTCAGTTTATTAACCGACTTCAAAAAAGGAGGAGGTTCTCAATTTGGGTATAAATATTTTTTTTCGTTCAAACTATTCCTAGTACAGCTAGAGATCATGCTACGATGTAGTGTATTATACTACATTGTGCCGTGACCTCTTAAAATCAGAAACAATAGTGGTTGCACTAGTGCATAGCTGAATAAATAGATTATAAGAAAGTGACTATCCGAAAATTGGCCCAGTAGTAAAATAATTTATGACTGGCAACCTGCCCCGGCTACGCCTAAAGATCGTTTACTTTTCAATTTCTGTTTCTTTATCCAAAAAAAAAAGTTTTTCGAATCAAATGTAGCCTAGATTGTAGCCCAAATGTAGCATTGAAGTCATAATTCTCTATCTGCTCGTTAATCTTCATCACAATCGGTTCAACAATTCCGAAGTTTAGCTTGGACATACAGACAGACGAAAATTTCAAAATGTTTATTTATATCTTATTAGCATGTAAATAATTCCCTGAGATTAAGAGAAGCCAGTTGTTTTGTAGTGTGCTCTTTTGTCCTCTTTATTTTTTACAGAAAATTTCTCTCTGTTTCTCTCTTTCTTGATCGAAATATACAACTATTTATAAGCATATTTCACGATGCATTTGCTTACTGACATAATTACGCAGTCAATGGAGCAGAATTTGTCACGATAAGCGCATTAGCTTTAGTTTATGCACATTATAAGAAATATAAAGATGAGTCTAAGTGAGAAAATAGATTCTTTGATTGATTTTCTCTTCATATAGAGATAAAGACTTCTCAGGAGGGAAATTTGCCGTGAACGTATTTGTTGCTGGATTCCAATGAAAGTAAAAAAGGCATCCAAATGAATTGAGGGTCTAGTTTTGATATTCACACTGATACTACTTTTATAATTTGGTAGTAAATTAGCCGATTTCAAAACTTTATCGCGGAGTTTATAGTAACAGTTTAAAAGTTACAAGATCTTTAAAGTGGCTGCTCCACTTAAAACTAGAAAAGAGGTGATGAATTTTTTTTAAATTTAAATATGATTATTAGTAGTGTTTTATTATAATCTCTATCAATTCAAAGTGGTTCCTCAATTCAAACATTTGATTTTGGTCTAATAAACTTCCACTAACCAGATATCGCTACTGAAATTATTCGTCACCACTGACCTCTACATAAACAAGTACGCTGTATATATATAGAGGTCAGAGTTCGTCATACATTATCATCATTCATCAATGAAAAGTTGCGTCTAAAATACTTCTTTCGGTTTCTTCAAATGTATGTTCTTAAACATGTCAAAACAATAACTCAGGGGCGTTTAGGTTTTTTGCAAATTTTTAACCCTCTTTTTAATTTTTCTTCTTAAAAAAATATGCTTTGTTTGGTTATTCCGTTTTTAATCTAATTAATATAAAATATAAGTAATATTTCAGAAAGAAACCTAAATTTTTACACGTTTTAACAATTTTCCCGCTATCAAATTTGTAATTTTATTCTAAAGTGGCCCAGCTTTGTTAGCAGAAAAAGTTGTGAAAGCTTTAATTGAGGAATGACCTTTTACATCCTGTAACTTTTGAATAATTGTACTACAAATTCCATGATTAAAAGTACAAAATCAGCTATTTCTTACTAAATGAAAGAAGTGTCTGCGTTTATATATTATCAAAAATCGCTCCTCCATTCATACGATCGCCTTTTACTCTTATCGAGCAACCCGAATTTGCCTCGCTGCGCCGCGGCAGCGGTAACAATTGGTTATTCAAATTTTAATTGCTGAATTGGCTATTCCTTTCTTGCCTGGGCTTAATCATAATTACTGAACAACCTCGAGGGAACCGGCGTGTCTGGGAGGCTTGTGCCGGGCTGTGGTAAGCTTAAGGCTGTTGCAGTTTTTACTTTTTTATACGTAAATTAAGGTTTCTCAGTGTTGTGGCACCCGAGAACCTATTATTAGATTTTATCTCATAGGTATAGAGGAAGTGATGGTAGGTACTTAAAAATTGAACAGAAGACCTCGAAACGTCTATAGATTATTTATAACAGTTCTGAAATAACTATTTGTAATATTTAACTGCTATCTATTTAAATCGAAGCAAATACTAGAATAAGACGTTATTTTGCGAACAGAACACCAGCGTAAAATGCTGTTTTCCTCATTATATATATATATATATATATATATATATATATATAAAAAAAAAAAAAAAACCCCCCCCCTATCTTTGTCCATTTAGCATTCAATTACCATCAGATAGCCAGTGTGCTGGTTTTAACTTTTACTTCCATGAAAAAAAATATAAGAAAATTTATTGGTTTAGATCCACGTGAGTTTACGTGGTGGAGTTACGCTGCAGCTATATTACGGTTGTAGCACGAATGGGTCTGCTCAACCGGGGAAGGACCATGCTCTCTCAGAATATCAGAGAAAATTACAGCATAATGCTGCTGTATTTCAATTGGTGAGTGTAGAAAACCGGAGACCATGTTTAGATATATAGTCCGTGACAGCGCATGAACAACATTTTAAAATAAATGTCCTGTAAAACCTCCCGGAATGCTTTTACGGCTATTAACGCTATTGTTTTCAGATTTTCTGTTTTTGAGCGGCTAAAGAGTTATATACGTGTTAGAGCCACTCTGCAGGATGCAGATATATAGTGTTATTTTTCAAAGAGTAGCCACATTTTAATCTTAAGTGCAAATATATAAACGATATACTGTTATTGCAGTTTTTGAAAATACGACTAAATAAGATACTTTGCTAATACTAATACTTTTATTTGAAATTATCCCATATCGAATATTATTTGTGGACAACAACGTTTTTGCCTACCGATCAACCCTCATCAATATTTGCCTGCGCTGTAAAATCAGCATTACCACGCATTTTGAATTTAAAATATAAAAAGGGCAGAATGTTTGTGATATTTTTGATGAATTTTTGTTCACCATTTGCCTATATATTACTTATTCTGAACCTTCTCCGCAAATTTGGCCTTTCATTGCAAAATAACCCTGTATTTTATAGCTGCAGCACGAATGAGCCGGCTCGACCCGGATACGACAACGCCCTCACATTACCAGCGTGAAATAGCAGCTTGATGCTGCTGTGTTTCGTAAACGGAAGCCTATTTTACGAGAAACGAGGCATTCCTCTTAGGTGATACTATACTCCTCAGGGGTGATAACGTAACTGCATTTTGGTTCTTAATTTAGGATAAATGTAGATGTCTATGTGCCACAGCATGCACTTACGGTTAGGTGAACTGTGTGCTCGTTTGTTACCCTGTTCTATAAAAAAAGTTTTCAGTCAGTAAAGAATAGGTTGGTGCTCAAATGGCAGGCATTTAGGACATATAACAACACTACCAACCAAACGGCACTCCAGCTTTCAATTTTAACTCTTTTTTTATTTTTAGCTTCCCACGATACTCTTACTTAGTCAGCGTCATTACTGACTTATAACAGAGGTTAAAATAATCCTTCAATTAATTTACCATTATGATTTCTTATCAAATACCAATAATTTAAATTAATTAGTTTTCCCGCCATTTCATTAATTTTTAATTATTTTTATCAAATTGAAACTGGTGAATATTAATAAAAAAATTACTTCGTCTGTTTTTAATTAAAACTAATTACCCGTCCATTTGCATATAAACTACCACCAAGCTATGTTAATAAACAGCCCAGTGCAGTATTAGCACATGAATACCCCGAGCTATATCTGATAATAATCCCCACACCGCAATTCGCCTCACAAAGGAATACATTAACACAAACAAACCTGTACGAATTCTTTTTAAACATTTATGTAATATAATTATTCTACCTTTGGAATCAGGATTCACAGTTAATATGCATACAATTGTATAAAAGCCAGTGACAAGTCATGAACCCATCATATTGCTATCGATACAATATTAACACGTTTAATGTCAATTTTATTTCAAGTAAAAGTTATGCTATAAAGAGTAACAATTTTAATTTTTCGCCAAAGTAAGGGTGTTAATTACTAGGTTAATGATAATTCTCATTTATTTAGTTAGCTTATTTTTTATTTAATAGATTTAAATTTAACCTTGTAGTGATAGCGTAAAAGTATATAATGTATGATCATATCATATATTATAGCCGACAGATGAAAATAAAACTGGCTGGTCAGAACCGTATTCCTGATACTAACTCTAATCTAATAAAAGACTACGGGTACTAACTCGTCTGCCAGGCATGGCATCTATGGCAAATATCTCTCATATAAGGCAATCTATTGAGAAGGCCTAGTAGAATTTTGATAGGTTAATAGATGGATAATAAAATTGCTGCTTTCTGATATTGTTATCAAGAATATGCTGCCACCCTTCTACTATTTTAGTTTCCTTCTGTCGACTTCTACTAAACCCACTATATGTTTTGGGGTGATGGAATCTCTTACGCCGCCACTATACGGCATTTATTAAAAAAAAACTTTAAAAATTAAACTTTCTTTACTTTAAGTTTTGCGACAAATATGGCTATTTATATTAGGGTAATATTATCTGACCCCTGTCCGTATGAATAACGTTAGTATTTCCTAATAATGGACCAAAATTAAATAGTATTTCATCTTATTCTATAAAAAATCAACTATGTATTCTTCAGCCAAAATCCATCACCCTAGGCTAATTTATATTTTGCAATAATAATTGTTTTAAATATTGGAATCAGGCAAATCTTACGACTCATGTTATTATGTCTCTATCTCACAATTTTTACCAAAGTTGCATTATTCGTGTTTGGCACGGAGTTTTAAATAAGTTCAACTTGCGCATCGCACATTTGAATACTGTCATTATCTGTATATAACTAAAGCTTACTTCAACATTTAGAAGTTAGCAATAACTACATTCTAGTAGATACTTGAATCACCGTAACATAATTAAGCTCAAGTCATTCTTGTTCAAATACTAACGTTACTATGAAGACAGTTACGCATAGTTGTGAACTGCAGTCACAACTATGCGTACTCGTAACCTCTTAACTGCCTTTACAATGTCATATTATTACGCAGCAGAGTAAAATTTGCATCCCAAGAATCCACCTAAATGGCTTTAATTTTAAAATTCGAACATAACTCATTCCGAAAAACCAATCAAAGCATTTCCATTTTTGTCTGTTAATCAAACTCTTAATATATCAGGTGCCTGAGCTTCTTTTTCTGCCTATGAATCTGTCTGGGTTGATACCACACCCTTATCTATTTTGTCGTAATCATAACTTTATTTGCTCGTCTGTTATTATAGATGAAAATATTTTTAATTGAAGTAAGTACTGTTCTGGACTTCAGATATTTCTTAACCGCCAATTGACGTAGTTATATTCCACATTATGAACATATTGTCAAGAAAGCTCCGAAAATACTTGGACTTTTTGTAAAATATGACAATTTTCTATTCATTCATACCAAAAAGAAATTATATTAAATAATACCTTTATTCGTACAAATCTTGTTTATTGTAGCATAATATGGAGACCGCTCTATAGTATTTATTGTTTGCGTTAAGAATGGAAACAGATACAAAAAAGATTCTTACTCGAATATCCTAAAGAATGTTTATATGAAATTACTCATGAAAACGTGGTTACTATTAAATAAACTTTTATTTTTAAATTTTTAGGAATTAAAATTTAAACTGATGATCATCCTATTCATCAACTTATATCTGGGAATATCGTAGTAATTGATAACAATTACTGTAATTAAGTAAGTACTCATAAATTAAATACTATTTTAATAATAGTAATTTAACGTGGTAGAGCTACATTGCAGCTATATTATATCGGTAATAGCATGAATATAGGTTTGAAACGAATGGGTCAACTTGACCAGAAAAGAACCACGCTCTCACAGAATTCTAGTTTAAAATAGCACTTTATTGCTGCTATGTTTCGTATCGTAAGTGTAAAGAAACGGAGACACTTTTTATCTACTGGTAACGAAATATTCTCGCTTAGTCCTCGGGGGTGACACCCATCTGAATCTGAATGGTGCCTATGCACTGCCCCATCCCCTTACCATCGGTTGGACTGTCGTTCGATTGACATCCTTATTTTATAAAAATGTAAGTTTTTAAATGGGTTCATTAGCCAAACTGGTATACATTTGGTTTACTCATATGGTACATATTTAGGTACGTAAGTATTTGTTAGATGCAATACCAAACCAATTGAATCATTTTTTTTATTATTTTGTTTATAGTATTACGATAGATTTATTTGAAATGACGGTTTCGATGTTTATCTTTAAATAATTGTGCATAATACATAATATAAGACGTCGTAATTTCTATTTTACGATTTGTTTTTTCTACTTAATAATGAGCTAGTTCAATTTAGATAGAGCTATAAGAGCTGTCCAATTTTCCACACCATGAACTTGGGAACCGTCGGGTAAATCAGGTGCTAGTTCTTTTTGCAATAATATTGTTTTTCCTTACAAAAAAGAATTGTTTTTCGCCAATATAAGTTTATTATTAACATTATAACATTATCATCCATAGTTTGCAAAGTGGCAAGTTAAGTAAATTTATTTTAATATTAGCTTTTCACCCGCGGCTTTGCTCTCGTGGGCTTCAATTTAGCAACATTAATGTTATTCCGTGCCAATTTTAGCAAAAATGGACGTAGATAATTGATATTTTTGTAAGATATATTGTGCTACAGGAACACGTGAATAAATAAGTTTTTGATGATTGTATTAATATCTTATGTTTACATACACCTACTGTTTCTTTTATATCAGGCATGTCTTCCAATGCATCCTCCATAAGAAAGGTCAATTGTCTTGGAACAAAAATTGTGTTATGTACATTTTACACTTAACATTCTTTCATCATTAAAGTTGATTTAATTTTAACAAAACTATGATGAATTTCACTATCGTCCATCAATATACGGTATGGTGTTTATATGCGATATTTGATTCATGTCATAGATTCAATTTAATATTGATTGGCATCATAAAATAAATGCTGATATTATTTTGAAGTAGACTGCAAATTTTCAATGAAGGTCTATAATGATTTTTTTTATATTTAAGCGAATACTACACATGGAATAAAATTAAATTTATGAATTTTATCGTGTCTAATTTTACCTATTTTTACGAGAGCTTTTTTACGTATCTTTGAATTAAAGATCTTTAAAAACCAGCGTAAAAGAACGTATCGCTGGTGTGAAGCACCGACGTTCCGGGAAGTATGAAGTATGTCAATATATTCAATATCGTCCCAATCATTATAACAGATCCGATAGACTATAAACCCTCGCCAAAAAACCACGATTTCTACCAAAGATTATTTGAAAGGCTATTGAAATTAAAAAAAAACACCTTAATTTAAATAGAGAACATCTCTGGGTGCTACCATCGGCTTGAAAATCCCACAATTAATAAAATAAAATTCAAATCCAAGCTTACTACTGCAAGACTTATAGCCTGCGTTAAGTATGACATCAGGACGTCAAACACCACAGTCCACCCCCCCTCCCCCGCAGCCATGGGTGCTGTAAGGTATGAAAAAGGTTGTAATTAAACGCGATAAAGTTCTTAAAATTAGTTTTATTTCAAATGAAGATCTATTCACAGTGAAAGAGTGGGAAGAACCCACGGAGCAAAAGAACCACACTCAGGAACGGGAGTAGGTAAATGTTTGCATTGTTGTGGCGGCGAAAGAGCCACCGCCACATCATATCGTCACAGCCAATATCCACCCTATTTGACAATTTATGCGGAAGGCCTATGTATACTTTTGATAAGCTGTAATGACGACGATGATGAGTTCTACGCATAATTGCTACTAAATGTAAAAAAGTAGCAGCCCAAATCGCGTCATTGTCATTACTGGGCACAGGCCGCAGACAATTTTTGGTCAAAAAAGTTTTCGCTGCGCTGACAACACGGGATGACCTAAATTGGGGAACCAAATATGCAGATTTCCTTACGATGTTTTCCTCACGAACGTGGTAATTTCGAATGAAAATACAAATTAACTAATCAGACATTTAGGTTTCCCGACAAAGTTATTGTTCACCACTTCACCGGACACGTGATAAGTCAGCATGTAAAATTTCCTGTAACAGATTTATATATCCTCTAGGGAAAGGTACACGTTTAGCTCCCTTGCCATGATAAAATCTTATGGCCTCCTACACGGCTCTCGTATTTGTTTAAATAAAATTTATAAAAACTTAAACATAGCTTTTTCACGATTGTTGACTATATCTACGTAGTAATTAGACATCCATCGATGACACGAATAATTCCATCAAATAGAGTTAAAAATCTCACAGTGCACTTCATTTTCAATAACTACTTCAGACTACTTGATAACAAATAAAGTTGGGGAAAACAAAGCTATGCTGATAGACAGTCAATATACTTAATTAAAGAGCTTCTCTCATAATCACAGTTTTTTGCACACTATATTAAGCATAACATATCGTTAGTGATTTTGACAAACGTGGTAATTGCAGTTAATCATCCCGATAATGGCCACAGGTCTGGGTATTTAAAGTTTTGATTCTAAACTAATAAGTATTCAATAGTCTCTAATAATTATTTTTATCAGTAACTTATTATATTATAATTAATTATATCATTACTTCAATTAGCAGTAAGTAGATGGTGGTTTTATTAGATAAAATAGTTAGAGCCAAAACTATGCTATCTACTAATATCAGTTAGAAGAAATAATGAAAGCCAAAGTTATGCTATCTACTAATATCAGCGATAGAAGGTTGGGGTGCGACTGGTAAGGCGCGAGCATTTGTTTATTACATAAATAAGACATAAAGTAGCGTTGATTATGCTAAAAACTCAGTTTGTGTTAAAAAAACGCTAATACGCTATAAAACGCTATAAGCGCCGCTAGTGGTAAAGTATGGTTGACATTATGACCTTAATATCATGAAATAGCAATGTTATTAAGTTATTTGGGTTTAATATCGTCAAACGATCTCTATTCATTGATTTGGACAAGCTATGTGGCTATATGGCACATGGTCATGGTCAAAAACCAGTGTTAAATTACTAATACTATTTCACGAAATTATAGACTACTTTTAGATATGATCAGTCTACGATTTAGCCACGACATATACTTTTTCTGTTTGATAATAGATGGCGCAGTTTTGAAGAATACAATTTTCATCGTCGGCGCAGTTTCAAATTATTAAACAAAGGATAAAACTCATTTGAAACTTTATTTATAAATATGGTATTTATTTTACACGCAATATCATAATAGTAAGTGAACATCTAAATGAAGGAAAGTTTAGCTTTATCTTTAAAACTTAGCTTTCTTTTTGAAGTTTCCATAATTGGATAAAAAATAGCCTATAAGTTGCCCCGGGTAACTATCTATCACAAAATTTCATGGAAATCGGTCCAGTAGGTTTTGTGTGAATCGTAAATATACGGACAGAACCCACTAATTTGGCTTCAGTACCCTTTACTTAGTCCCCTGGACTTGTTTTTTCAAGAATATATTAGAATTATTACAGACACGACTTTTCTAGAGTTTCTTATAAGACTTTAAATGCGCGGAGCCAGTTACGGCACTGAAGCCGAGCTTCTTCTTTCCCGTTCCCAGCTTCACAGACTTCCTGGGCTGGTCTTTGGGGAACTTTTTCAGAATGACTTCGTTTTTTCGCCTTCGTTTTTTCGCCACAAGAAGACCCTTTTCCTTGCATACAGCCAGTATAAGCTTGCCAGCATCATTGACCCTTTTATCGCCAAATTTTTCAAGCACCGACTCGTATCCTAGTCGAGCGATACCTACCCATCCATTCAAATCACCACATACAAGAGTTCTTTCGTTTCCCTTAACCAAATCTAGAACTTCTCTTACATTTTCCCAAAACTCCTCCAGCTCAGCCCTGGACGACGACGCTACCGGCGCATAAGCAGCCAAAAGGAATAACTTCGTCGGTCCCAGTTTAAAGCGAACCCAGAGAAGTCTTGAGTTCACAACCTTATATTCGGTCATAAGATCGACCAACCGGGACGATAGCAGCACCCCCACTCCCTGGCAGGCGTTCTCGCTTTCCGGGACTCCGGACCATATAGCTAACGTCCCGCCAGGGAGCTCTTCAGTACCACTGCCTTTCCGTTTGGTCTCCGACATACACACGGCATCTAATTCTCTTTCTTTCATTATTTCGATCAATTCATTCGTCTTATCTCTCATGACCCCTCTAACATTCCAAGTGCCAACTCTGCACTCCGTCCTCCACCTTCCGCCGTGTCGGGCTGTGCGTGACGGGTGGCAGTCCTCATCGCCGCTTTGCGCGCAGCATTCCACACCAATGGGGACGAGCTGGTGTGCGTCGCCTTGGGGGGACGCCCTAACCCTCGTTTGCATGGGTACGCAGCTGTGTAGAATTGCAGCCCTGAAAAGGGCTGGCAGGGGCCGCGACGAGTACGCTTCTACAATTACCCCTGAATGCGTTAGTTAAAAGGCAAGGCGTAGTGAAGAGTGCACGCCTTGCAATACATAACGCAGTGTTGGTACCGACTTTGTTATATGGCAGCGAAACGTGGGTATGCCAGAAGAAGCATAAGCAAGTTGAATGCAGTGGAGATGCAATCTCTTCATAAAATGTGCGGCGTTACCATAGCCGACCGAAAGCGAAACGAAGAGATTCGCAATATGGCAGGATTGAAAGATGACCTTATCACAAAAATTGATAGGGGCGTACTCTGATGGTTTGGGCACGTTGAGCGAATGAGTGAAGACCGAATGGTGAAGAAAATATACAGCGCGAAAGTAAATATTAAAAGGTGTCGAGGTAGACCGAGACTAACTTTCGAAGACCATGTGAGCAAATTACTCGAAGAGGGGAAGGTCAAGAGTACTCGGATACCTAGACGTGCATGTATGAAGAAGTTAATGAACCTGAAAGAAGCGAAAGAGGTATGTAAGGATCGTGACACTTGGCGATCTGTTCTCTCTGGCTACCCCGTTAGGGATTGTGTGTGAAGATAAGTAAGTATCAATTTAAATGTTGCCGACGGGATATGAACTCGAGTAGCTCGCATATTGTGAAATTTAAAGCAAGGCTAATCTAGTGTATTTTCAAAACTATGAACAAATATAATAAACTGCAGACTAGATACGAATATATCAAATAAAAATTTCTAGTTTACGGAAGATACAAATATTATCAAATCGTCGGTGAAACCTGAGCAAACTCAACAAGCGAACCAGTATATCCCGGAACAATAATCTTATGCACTTGTAAATTCTCTGTATTGGAAACAGATACGATAACAGATTTATCACGAATGCGCAAAATGTAAGAAAATATCGCAAGACAAACGGCACACTGAAGAATATCATTCTTTTATATGGGTTTCTAAAAGAGAGATATTTATTGGATTTTTCATTGCAGTGTTTCAATGCTTATATAAAATGCACTAAAGACACAAAAGAAAAATGAAAAGCAGAATAAAGAAATAACGATATCCTAAAAAATAAAAATATAAATTTCTTCGCAACTTTCCACTAAATAAATACAATGATGTGTCTTACCTGGATTGAAGAGCACCGCCCGCCTTCCCTCAATTGCATGCATTAACTCCGTCACCACTAGTCCCAGCACCACTACTCCCAACACCACTATCCCAGACAAGACACACCATCGACGATAACGTGTTTCGCTTCTGCACGAGGCATCCTCAGATCATGTAGGTACTCTGCGGCGGCTGACCGCAAAGTAACGCCTGATTCTATCAATTATAACGATATCCACTAATTCAAAAGAGAATTGCGGTTCATTTCTGATAGTTTGTCACTCACTGCCGTAGTCTATTGTTCTCCGATGTTATAAAAACCGAGCTATGCGACAGCAGAGTACAAGCCGTGAACTCAATAATTCGTGGGTTTGAATCCGCCATTCGACTACTATCAAGGACAACTCCTTATTGCACAAGTGTTTTGAGCTTACATGGAGTAGTTAGCAGGAAAATTTGTAGTGATAATAAGATTGTTATTATTTTTCTAATAAAATGTAAGTAGTCATCTTTTATATATATTTTAAATTTGAGGCTGAAGATGATACAATCTTTAGATTTTTTTTTTGAATTGGGGTAACAAACGAGTACACAGTCCACCTGATGATAAGTGGATGCTGTTGCCTATAGACATAGACATTTATCGTAGATTAAGAACCAAATTACAAATCCGTTTTTACTCCTTTGGCGCAAGGTGGAATGCCTTGTTTCCAGTTAAAAGGGTCTCCGGTTCTCTATATTTAATAAATATATGATCATCGTCATTAAAGCCCTTCACCGGTCCACTGGTAAACATAGGCCTCCCCCAAGGAATACTACAAAGCACGGTCCTGAGGCACATGAATCCATCTACTGTCGGCATGTCCTACCAGGTGATGCCTATGCGGTGTTATGCTTCATCTAGTTAGGGTTGCCTTACTTCCCATCTTCTTTTGCGCGAACACATAGTAGTGCACATTTTTGTTTGAATTAACTATTCTAGTACGTAAGTACATATTACTTCAATGTACTAAAACGCAATATTTTGTAAAACAGCGTTTTTTTTTTGATGTGATATCATCATCCCATCGATCAGTGGATTAGGGAGACTCATCAGGATATGTGAAATACGCGGGCATTCGTGAGCTCAAACACAATATACAGAAGTGATCTTTAAAAGTCAGGCTTTAAACGCCGGCTGCAAGTACTATTCGGTATCAAATCTAACACTCTACGACTACTACTCATGTACTAGACTAAAGAGAGTTGAGAAAATTTTCTGGGTCCACTTGATCAACGACTATCTGAGTGACAACACTGATATGGAGTGGAAACGCAGGTTACTGGCTGTTGTCAAATGTAAGAACAAAGTTGTCCTATACCTTTTTTATAAAACAAGGATAAAAAACGGACACACAGTTTTGATAGTATACTATACTATAGGAACATACATCTATACTCGTTTAAGAATTAAAACTTAAATATATTTTCACTCTGATGACTAATATTCGATACCAGTAAGGCGTTGGCCACGCTAGTGGGACTGCGGGTAGCGGAGGCGACCTGCGGAGTCGGGAGTGGTGACACTGGAACTTGTCGCTGTAGTATGCCACGTTGAGGCGGCTGCATGACATGTGGTTTCTTTCTGCTATTTTTGCGTGGGTTAAAAAAATATGCTTTCTAAATTGGCACTTTCGTGTATAGAAGGGTGTAGTTTTTTTTGCACAAGATATAATGCTAATTAAAATAGGAGTTCATGAATTAAACCAAAACAGGCATCAGTTTGGTGAAAATCGTGGACTGTATGATGAAATACGCCAATATTCACAAAAGTTTGGAGAATATAATAATTGCAGACCGAGACTTGCGTTCGCTGATAAACGTCTCCGTATTTATATTTTGCATCGCTGAAAAATCAACACGATTTGATTAATACGAAATACGTGTGAAAACGTATTATATCCTCCGCTGATCGCGGTCGCTCGACGCGCACGCCAGACGCACCAACGTGGCACCTCCCCTTCAACGTGCGCTAACGTGGCACACGACTAAAAGGGTTTGTGGTTCTCTACACTCACTATACGAAACAGCGTGAGAGCATGGCCCTTCCGCGGTCGAGCCAACCCATACGTGCTTCAAAAATAATATAGCTGGCTCCATCATGTTAACGTATAGCTTCTAATTTAAATTTTTACTATTTTATTTGCAACTTTTATAGATTGATACAAAAGTAATCCCAGATAAAAGTAAAGTAAAGTAACAGCCTAAGTATATATGTCCCTCTGATGGATACATTCTGAAAAGGATGATATTTCTGAAAGGGTTTCCCAATCTTAAACCCAGATATAATACTGTATGTTTGATTTTTCAATCGTTAGGTAAAAAGTTATCGATCAAAACAATTATAATCTGCCTAAATATAATATAAAAGTGAAGTAATTGAATAAATTTATTTGCACAACCGTAATTTTTATTTTGTTTATGTTATATTTCATCATATTAATAAATTTTAACCGACGATTGTGAAGTCCAGCCCTGATTCAGATATCTTTATCAAGACATCATTTGATGATTAATCATCAAGTGTAAGTTTCTTTGGAAGAAAAGTTCTCTTAAAAGGTTATTTTGCCTCTAGGTACAAAAGTTGAAAATTGACAAAAGTTAAAGTTGTCTGTCCTAAAGCGAAAGAACGTGGTAAGATTTCGCAAATTTTTTTCTAATAGAAAATTTAAGTAAAAATTTTAATAGAGACTAACACGACTGTGTAAGGATGGCATAAGAGAATTTATCACCACATTTTGTCCTGTCAGTGTTGTAAGATACGACTATGGGAAATGTCATAAAAGCTTCCGATAGATGGTGGTTAAATTATTTCGCTTACACCAGTCATCAAATACTTAGACCGACGACGGGTAGCGGCGTCGAAATTAAAGATGTCTAAATTAATATCTAAGAGAAGTTCATGTCCTGCTAAGAGTTTTACCAAGTAGAAAAAGAAGAAACCGTGAACGATTGGTAAAGGAAACCGAAAAGTAATGTAATCCGTGATAGGCTATATCCAAGAGCTGGATCAAGTCATCTTTAACGCCTGTTACCGTTACCGTTTTAATCTACTAAATATCCGCTACTGAAACTGTGAATGTTTACGATTACTGCCACGCTTGGCAGGCAGGCTTGGTTTTTATTTTGAAGACGCAGCTGCCTATCTCCTGGTTTGTTTCGGTCTGTCACCTCTTGTGACACCATCGATATGATATGGAGTAGTGGATTTTCTTATACAGTCACTACACGTTCACAGTCTCAGTTGTAACAATGAGTTTCAAATGTGCTACGGAACTTTGTATTTAATAGAAGTCACTACAAACGTATTAAACATAATTATAAATAACTTCCACTTTTGGCCGGGACACGGACATACACTACTAGATATACAATAAATTGATATACAATATTTTTTGCACGCAGAAGTCTTATTTTATTTTAGTGGAGGTTCTAACTGACTTACATGTGTAAAGGTTAAAGGGTCGGAATAACGTCTATAATTTACGTCTAAGCCAAACCAGCCCAAGACAGATCTAAAAATGTTTATAATTATTGTCCCAAATATTTTGTTTAAAATAATTGTAAACGTATGATACATTTAGTTCCGTGGATATTGTAAAAGTCCTCCAATGGTTATTTCAATATTGCTATGATCTCGAACGGATGGTGACTTAGTCAACTCGATCGCATGAAATTTAAAACAACACATAGGTTGGTGGTAAGCGACTGCCTTTGGTTACGTAGTACTATTATTTATTCTGTGCTTTGGTTTTCTTTAAGTTTTAGGTAATTTCAGCGACATAGGTATAATTGTTTTAAATTTCTATGCTTTTTTAAATTTATTGGTATATTAGCTCATTGATATTAACATCTTTGTGATTTTATTAAATTATATTTACATAATTAATATATTTTAGTACAACTTACACACGCCTTTTAAACTGCCTTTTAAAAAAATAACAATTTAAGTTAAAAATTAGTATTTTGTAAGATAATCTATATAGAATAGTGCAAATATATAATTGAATAAGGTTTTTAAATTGCCTACTTAGTGTATGAGAAAATCTGTATGATTTATAGACAAGGGTCAAAAGTAGAAATAAATTACCTACTTTATTTATTTAAGCAAGTCAGCAAGCCACACCTTTGGATATAAATAAAGGTTTCTATCCAAGTTGCCAAATATTGTATATTTGTACCTTTGTACTAGGTTTCGTAGATTTTATTCCGTCGATTTAATAATAACTCGACCACAAAGTCACCTATCACTGTTCTTTGTTGTAATTAAACCAACACAAATTGTGAATATGAGTTACTTAAGACCACAGCTGAACATGACCTATTTTGGACCGTGGATTCAAGATCGCAATACCAGACGCGTCTGACGTCATTGACGCTGCTGTCTGATGCGGGTTTCGGTATTTTACGAGTAGTCATAAGATACGAAATGGGGTGATGGGTTTTCTTACGCTGCCGCCACACGACAACGCAAAATAATTAAATTTCTTTTTATATTATATTATGTAAGTTACAAAATTTAACACAAAGCTCTCATTATACTGAACTCAATATCTTTGAACAAATTTACTTAAATTTTCCAAGATAATTAAATTTAAATCACTTATTATAACAGTGTTGACATTATGTTAATTGAAAATTTTCAAGATTACAATAAAATATATTCTTGTTTTTTTTTTAACTATTTATGTTATTGATGTTAGGCCACTTAACATCAATAACATAAATTACATTTAATAAAAAATCCGCAATCCGACAATCAACTATTACTTATACAGTCTGTTATCTCGTACATAAGGAATAATTTTTGTTTGTTCGTATTTTATGCACCAGATTGCGGTAAAACTTAATCAACTTATTGCTTGCATTTCCGCGAAGGTTTTAAGCATAGTTGAGCCTGTTGTAGAATCCAGATATCGCCCATGAGAAGCTGAGGGAGATAGCTAGTTTCTTATATAATCTACCCCTTTCGACTTTCAAACCACAACAACAGCAGTGGATGCACTGATCTGAGCACATTTCTCACTCTGGGGTGATTTTTAGAATAAAAATTAAGCACTTCTATATTATGTACATAGATAGCATTTCATGCTAATACTAATTGTCCTGCCGTGTAGCTCTACCACAGTTATGTTTATTGTTTACCAAAGTACGTGAAAACAATTTAACTTTTTTTATAAGTAAGATAGAATCATTTTTATTCAATATAGATAACATGTAATAATGAACTTAACAAAAATAATAATTAAAATTATAATATTTAAGATTAAAACTAATTATATACAATATAAAAGAAGAAACTATTATATAGAAAATCTAAAACTAAAAATTTATATAGTCAAAAAGACCTGCTCCCCGTGGTACAGTGCCAAGAACGCTGGCTGTGTTTCCTCGCTGTATAGCTATACTTAACGAACCAGCCCTCTTATCACCAACAGCGACGACCAGTCGTGGATATATAGTTCCTTTAGAAACTACACTGCACGTGGATCCCACGGACCGATAGTCTCTACAGCAAACAGCACAAATATGTAGTCATTTCTCAAAGACTCATATTTGCGCCATTTACTAAATTCGGCTGCCTCTGATGCCGCCGCGGCTCTAAAAGAGGTACTTTTGAGATGAGGGGCCGCCAAAGTGTCAACGCAAGTAGTATCCCATACTAGGGCTTTACCTCTCTCCCAAGGGACCAAAGTCATACCGTCGGGTCTCCTGCCATGGTCTCTAAATATCCCACAAGGCTCTAAAACCGAGGGGATATTTATGGAGACAAGAGCCCTTCGGATGATTTCGTTCAAAGAACCGTGACGAGAAAACCTAGCTGCACTTTTCTTGCATGAAAGTCCGTGGAGCCCAAACTCATCGACGAAATACAGTAAGAAAACGACATGAAAATTCACTAAAAGCACTATTTTGGTGAACTTTCTAAAATTTTATTAATTTACAAACAGATCACTATTTCTATGTATTATTTCTCTCTCTCTCTCTCTCTCTCTCTCTCTCTCTCTCTCTCTCTCTCTCTCTTAGGAATTAGCTATACGAGATACAATTAGAAAACTCTTCCATCGGTTTGTCTGTTCGTTTTTGATTATGGATTCGTACTTTTATACCTTTGCCAGTATCATGTTATAAGAAATTATCTTTTAAAATATTTTGTTTCAAAAATTTCCTCACAATATGCTGATTCGTTATAATGCGAAGTTCTTGGGAGATTTTGAAGACTTATGCTATCGTCACATTGCACCCAGACGGCACTCGATGACGACATTTTAATAAGTTTTTAAGGCTTAAGCGGACAATATACCTTGAGGTTAATATCTAAGTACATCGGAACACTCGTTTTGTCGTTTACGTTAATAGTTCACATGCATATACATCCAATGCACTCAACTCTAAAGTATCAAACTCCAATTCAAACAATTACTTAAACAATGAAATAGGAGCAAAAATCCGCCAGCGGTCAAATTCCTGCCAAAACTCTAATTTTGTTTTAAAAAAGTGAAACTCTTACTACGTTTTTATTGTGCGTTCATCTCAACTTGACACATGTCTTGGTTGTTCTTGACACCATTTTTTTCAATTATTGCTATCGTACGTATAATATTTTTAAATTACTTATTAAGTTATTTGTTATTGTGGGTTTTTAAAATTGCTTAAACAAAATTATTTTAAATTTCAAAAATCTGCCAACCGTTCCGCACTAAAGTAAACTATAGTTCCAGAAATGAAAGGTAATTTTGGTCACAACTACAAAAACAAATGTTCGATTACCTTTTTTTTTAATTTTTTACTATTATATTTGCAATGTTACTATAAAGTTATTAGTTAGCTTTGACTGTCGCCTTAGTCTAGTGGTCGTAAACGCGACTGATAATCTTGAGGTTCTGGATCTGAATCTCGGGTAAGATAAAAATTTGTTATTGGGTTGTCTGACAAGAAATTCTCAATAGCAGCTCGGAGTCAGGAAGTTGGCGTGTTTCACACCCGGTCCTCGGAAAGTACGTAAAGCCGTTGGTCCTGCGCCTGATCTCTCTCCGGTTGTGTCTGTTTACTATCTCATCGAACTATAAAAGTAGGGGACTTGAAAAAGTATACGTTCTTGCGCAAACACTCAGGCACTATAATCCTGTCCTGCGTAAATTGCTAGTCTCCGTGGAAGGTTTAGCGTAGAATCTCTCTCTCTCTCTCCCTCTCTCTCTCTCTCTCTCTCTCTGTCCCTTTCTTGATTCTTGACCAAAGACCAATGGTTATTGCGACCAAAGTTTTGGACAACAACGACGAATTAAAGGCGATTGTGGATGCTGATGATACTTCTACGACTAATTTGGCAGCAGCTCTCAACTTTAGCATCAAAACAATATTGGTACATTTGCGTCTAATTCGCAAGGTAAAATAGCTTTACAAATGGGTGCCCCACAACTCAAAGATCGCCAACGCGAAGTATGCAGACGTAGTGCATAGAGACTGGCCGTGCCCTGCTCAACAGGCTACACAAATAATTTTGAACACATTGTTACCTGCGACGAAAAATGGATTATATTTGACAACTGCAAGCACTCAGCAAGTTAGTTGGATCCTAGTTCAGCAGCTAAACATTGTTCTTATGGAAAACTTACCCCTAGAAAAGTGATGTTTACTGTTTGGTGGTCCAGCGCTGGTGTGATTCATCACAGCTTTTTACGAAACGGGATGAGCATTATGCAGATGTTTACTGTGAACACAATGATGGAGAAACTCGCGCGTCTTCAACTAGCTTCGGTAAATTGCCCGCCCCGCTGCTTCTGCACGACAGAGCTCGACAAAACTTATACTGCACAACAGACAGTCTCCTATTTACAAGAACTGGGGTTAGAAGCTCTCCGTCATCCACCGTACTCACCAGACATTTCGCATACCGACTTCGACTTTTTGCAGAACTTTTTGGCGAAAGAAAAATTCAATATTCGAGAATCGGCTAACAAAATGGTTTTAAATAATTTGTTTTCTCCCGTCCAGCTGATTTCTTCAAGGAGGGCGTCAATAAAGTGCCATTGCGTTGGTAAAGATGCGTCGGTTGCATGAATGATAACTTTGGTAGATATAAAAAATATAAAAGATATAGATATAAAAAATTATGTTAACTTATTTTATAAACAAAAAAACTACTACTAAATACCTAATACGAGTGTATGCCAAGACATAACGCACCCTCAGCCGAATTTAATATTGGCAGTGCAATTAAAAATTCTAAATGATAATCAACATTTCTATGCTAGTTGAATTTTAAAAGAGATTGTATTTAGCTAACGGTGATAAACAAGCAAACAGTACACTATCTACATACCTGATGGGAAAGTAGATAGTGTGGCTATATTATCATCATTGACGACTATGATCGAATGCCTTGTTTCGAGTAAAAAGGATTCTATCGTTATAAATGCTACGGCAAAATGTATTTGTTGTAAAATATGACTAATTATTAACATGGTGGATCGCTCAGAAAAATAATAATATTTTAACAGTAACAGCAGCGTTTGCCTTGGAAGTCTTGATATAACGATAGATATTATCTCGGATATATAACCTGAACGTAGGTATTCAATTATCCTCCGACCCTTTTAATTATTCAGTACTGTGTTCACTATCAAAGAAAAAAAATCGGTTTTTGTAGATAAATCGAATGAAAACAATGTACCTATATTATATAACAATAGTTGGGTAGTTTTAATAGCATTTTTTATAAAACTGAATTGCTAAATAAATTTTTATAAAACTGAAATACAAAGTAAAAAATGGAAAGCCTGACACCCTCTCATTATATACTCACTCTCTACACCTTACGACCGGAACACACCAGTTAAATTTTTCCTTACTTCATGAAAGCTTTTTGCTTTTAATTTTACTTAAATTTATTTGATACTTATAAGATTTCTTTTATTAAGATACGTTACTGCTATATAAAGAAGGTATCTAATTTATGTAATGTATATTCTAAACCCAAACTCGTGAATGTGTATAATCTATCTATTTTACGTTACCTCATCAAAGCCGACTTCACTCCTTAGAACATTTTAGAAAAGTTAAAAAACCGACGAAATAATGCAATTCAAAACATACCACATATACATGACTTCTTTTAGAAGTGAAAGAATACTCTTTAAAAATACTTTTACCCTTAAGTAAGATATTTCAATACGCTACGATTAAAAATTAATTTATTTTTATCTATGACTTTAAACTACTTGTAATTTTCGCCACTATACAATCGATCATAAAGCTTTATAAAGCTATTTATTTGTAGCTACGAAACTAGTGGCATGTGGTGGCGGATTAAAAGAGCACATCCGACGAAAGGTAGCGTCAAAAGTATAAACGTTACAACCAATACATGTCCCACAGCTGGGCACAGGCCTCTTCTTATTTCTGAGAGGGATTAAGAGCAAGGAAACGTCTACCGCGCTGCTCCAAATCGTGTTTACGAACTTCACATGTCTTCAAAATATTTTGTTTTTGACTTTATTATTATTATTACGTTTGGTGCCTATGAATCAAAAGATTATGGCAATTTCTCCCTATGTGGGTTGTAAGACCTATGTCCAGCATCTTACAGATGGACGAAGAAGATGATAATAAAACTAGTAGACATTTTGGTTCTTTGTACCCCAAATGAAGATTCACAAGAAGTTTTATAAATAGTTTATGTTTACTTATATCCCATTTCAAAACAGGAGGACGTTGTATAATCGCCGGTCACTTTTTTAAGTTTACCGATTTACGAACTGTGATTTAAGTTTAGCTCTTTGAAGTATTTTTTTTATTAAAAAGTCATAAGTGACCTCAAAAATTTTCCCATTTTAGTATAAAGAAAACCCGCGAAGTCCGCTTTGATACATATACACACATACAATGGGCTTTGATACTTCGATGCACTATGCACTGACTTAAGTATCTATTATTTGTAAATTATTGTATCCTTGTTATGGTGGCCACACACGGTCAATTAAAGTCATCAGTCGAATTCAAAACAGTTCGTACGGATTTAAGCTAAAGAAATTTCCACACACACGGTCATTTCAAATGATCATTCCAACCATTGATTTACATATTACACTAGATCAGTAATAACCGCGCCAAAGCGTTGCCTCTGCACATATGGCCACAGCCATATGCCTAGCTAACGTCAGTTCAGTGTGCAATGTGACGCGAGAGTTGAGCCGCGACAAAAAATGGGTAAATGCGTAATGAAAGAATGCTATTCAAGGTCACAAAAACGTAATAAATCAAGTGGAATCACTTTCAACACATAATTTTTAGTTCTTGTTCATATAAACGTAAAAAAAAAACCTCAAATAATGAAATAAAATTATCGAATATTGCCATTTAGGTTCAATGTTGCCACTTTTCCGCATTTGTGATTATCCTACATTAATGGGAGACTATATAGTTAATGGAGTAAGTTAATTTGTTACCTCTGATTTTAAATATTTTGGAAATTATAATAAAAACTACGTTTTAACTTTCATACAAAATAATTAATTATTCTTATTTTAGTTTATTCATGAATTATCTATTAAATATATTTTATGACCTATTTTATATTAATAATTTTATATTAATTATAATTTCATATAAATTTTATATTAATTATATTTTATTACCTATTTTATATTGTTATTTATTAGTACAATAAAAATACTTGTAAAAATATGTTTTATTTCATCATTATGGTTACTTCTATTCATCTGATAAGCTTTGTATCCTATTTTTCTAAGGGGACGCAATAAAGATTTTAAAATAATAAATTTTTAATATAAAAACAATTAACTGCAGCTTAAAAAAAAGCGATTTAGGTAAAATTTCATATAGCGTTTAGAAGCCTTTATGTTTGTGTGTCTATCTTTATCTAATCTTAGCGACGATATTGTCTTCGCAACTTGTGTAAGTGAAATAGATATACGTCTATTTAAAATTGTTATTAGTTTCAAAGCTACATCGTCGCGTTTTGATAGTGATTACACTTTTTTCGACGTGCGGTAATGTGGTTTGCTCCTCTAGTATTGTATAACTTAATGATTCCAACTGATTAGTTCAAACCAGGACTGTGATATTTTTTAAAATATCGTATTTTTGATATATCGATAATTATAAATATAGTTAGAGTTTTATATATCGTAAGTTATTATACAGTAAGCTAATATCGGAGTTTTATAAATCGAAAAAATATCAATATATCGGCTTTATTTAAAAAAAAACAACCAAGTCATTCTAATTTAGTTCATTTATTATATTTATTAAGCAAATTACATTATAAATGTATGAAAATGTTACATTATAGTTCCTACTAATTATTGTTTAATTTAAAAAAGACGATTATGTGTACCAATATTTTTCCGTAATAGTTTTCAAAAATCGTCGTTTTATATGTTCTGCTGTTAAAATATGTTTAGAATCACAGGTGCACAGATGTAGCTGAATAAATAAAATATTTAACAGCTATTTAGACAGAACGGGAGTAAACTACCCAGCAGACAGTCGATGACGACAGTAACTCAAGTTCATAAGACGCCTAACGGATCAAAATAACTTGAGGTTTATATTAACATCGAAGCACTTGTTTCGTCATTTTCTCTAATAGTTCACACATGCAGACACTTAAATCACTAAATCGCATTACTTTCACAGATCAAAATCCACTTCTAACTATTGTTTAAGCGACAAAACAGAAGGAAAAATCCGTCGACGGTCAATCCGCCCAGTAAAAAAAAAAAAAAAAATAAAAAATTAAAACTTTTTATTAAAATAAATATCGACTGTCGATAAAATATATTCATATTTTAACGCTTAGCCCACCGCGTGACTATGATATTGCCCCACCCCTGCGTCGAGCATCGAGCGAACGCGCTAATGCTGATGCTTCACTAACAGGAAACGTCCATGCCTATGCCTTCGTAGCAAGTATTGCTTTAAATTGAACGCGATAAAGTTGGCTACACATGAACGTTCCACGTCATTAAAGGAGAATGCCTATTTTCAGCCATGGAACACCCAACAATATGCATTTTTAAAAATATATCTTTATTTATGGTTATTAATCGCGGTATTCATTTATCCTAAAAAGATGGGAATATTTATGCACAAAAAAGGTACTGAAATGATAAATATAAAATTAGGTAAATGTGTAATTCATTAGTTTTTGTATAAAATAAAAAATGTTGCCAATCACAAATCTCTTTAAAAAATCGATTCGCTTTTTTCAATCGATTAATTATGGTGTCATTATTACAATGCTAATATAACTTTTCGATAATTATTATGATGTTATGGTATAAGTGTAAACCGATCGTTGACAACTGATATTTATCCAAAGTAGCCGATACGCAACCGTAGTGAACCAGTTGTTTATCCGACTACAGACGAAAAAGGATGGTTATGTTTTTACTGTGTGTGCAGGTGCTCTAATCGCTTTTTGCAATGGTGCCTAAAAACTACTTGACCGATTTAAAGAATTCTTTCACCATTCCAATTCTATTATGACTGTAAAACGTAGGATGCATTTTATGATAGAGGACACTACTTTCAACGAATGTATTTATTTAGCTAAACTCGTCAGGTTCTTTCACCGCTAGAATGTTATGTACAATTATAGATATCTAATGTAGGAGGCATTATATGATAGAGGGCGCTACTTTCTATGAATATGTTTTTAACTAACGAAAATACTTGACCGATTTTGAAAATTCTTTCACCATTAGATTGCTAATGAGGGCGTTATTTGTGTGATAAAACCATATTATTAAAATATCTATTTGTGATATTAATACTTTATAAATAAATAAAAGTAAATACCTACCTTTTTTTTGCGGATGGAAAATCATCTAATGACCCCTTTCGCTCTGGGTGGAGCGTAAGGGAGTGTCAGACTTTTACTGACTAAAAACCATCCGTGTTCCTTCAGTGCCCTTACGTTCCGGAGCCGCGGTATCTCTTTCGAATAACTCGCAGCCCCGGCAGGCGTCGGCCCTTGCGGGCCCCATCACGCTGCTGACAGCTCTTTGAGGCGCGCGTGGAACAAAACGCGCCGTCGACACGGCCTGTCGTCGTTAGACGGACGGACGACGAGCTACCCATTGCTCGCCGTCCACAGGCCCGCGCCTACGGTGGCCGGGGGCCACGACGTAGCCCCCGACGCCCGGGGCGTCTCCCGCGGCGGCCGGGGAGGAAAGCTGCTGCTCTTTCCTTCTCCCGCTCCGCCACCTCCTTCGCTAGCATCACTGCTTCGCAGAAGGTGGTGACGGCATCCCATTCCGTCTCGCTCCGGACCATGGCTTCGACCAGGGCCGGACGCGAGAGGTCGCCGCCGCCTATCGCCGCTACGAGGACACGGCGGTGCTCCGCCCAAGCAGGGCACACCTCCACGGTGTGTTCCACCGTGTCCTCCGGTCCATCCTCGCAGTGGGAGCACCCGGGCGTTTCCTCCCGCCCGATTCGGTGCAGGAACCTCCCGAACACACCGTGTCCGGTGAGGACCTGAGTCAGGCGGAAGGTGAGGATGCCGTGGCGTCTCTCAAGCCACTCCTCAAAAGAGGGGTCTTATCGCCGCTATAGTGGCGTGCCCAGCACGGGGTTGCGACAGTCGCTCTCTCCATGTCGCCATGAGATCGTGCCGGAAGTCTGTCCGCTGCGCGACGACTTGCCGCGGCAGCGGGGTTTCCCCCGGCATAGTGCCTCCGCGCGCCATTCGTGCAGGCGTGCGAGGACTACCGCCTCCAGATCCCATGGCGGCAATCCGGCAAGGAGGCTCGCCGCCTCGCGGGAGATCGTGCGGTAGCCGCGAACCATTTTCACGGCGACCACCCTTTGGGGCGCGTTCAGGTGGTGGACGGCAAGCCGCGCCAAACCACGCGCCCATACCGGGGGCCATAAAGGTAAAGGGCCATGGATCGCACGATCCCCGCGTAGAGCCTCCGGCAGGAGGCGTTTGGCTCCCCCAGGTTCGGCAGGAGTCGCCTGAAGGCAGCCCCGGTCCGTTCCAGTTTGGGAGCCAAACGTCGGAAGTGCTCAACGAAGTTCCATCGGCCGTCGAGGACGAGTCCTAGGTACTTCAGTGTCGACTCGACGCCGATGGATACCCCTCCTACCATTACTGAGGATCCCGGTGGTGGCCTGTTCCGAGGACCATGGAAGTGCATGGCCTCGGACTTGTGCAGAGCCACCTCGAGACCCAGTTGCCGAATCCTCTCAACGACTATCGCAACCCCGCGTGTCATAGTTTCCGCCGCCGCCTCGTACGACCCCCCTTGTGCCAGTACCAGCGTGTCGTCAGCGTAGCAAATTACGCTGACGCCGGTAGGGAGGTCGGCGCGCAGCACCCAGTCATAACCGATGTTCCACAGAGGTGGCCCCAGAACCGAACCCTGTGGGACACTGCACGACATCTCTCGCCGGTTCCACTCACCGTTGCGACCGGGGTAGATGACGGCCCTGTCCGTCAGATAGTCCCCGACTATACGACGGAGATAGGTCGGCACCCGGTGATACCGGAGTGCCTCCCTAATGCAGCTCCAGGGCATGGAGTTGAAGACAACCCCCCCCCTCTGGCCACTGCATCCCCCGTCGTGAGGGCTCTCACGCGCATGATGGCGTCCACCGTAGAGCGCCTGGCGGAAACCAAACTGGTGTTCCGCAAGATCCGGCCCCGTCCCCGCAAGGTGCTCGGCGAGGCGGTTTGGAATGACTCTTTCAAAGAGCTTGCCCACCTCGTCGAGCAGCACCACGGGCCGGTATGCGGACGGAGAGTCCGCAGGGCGCCCCGGCTTCCGAATGAGGACCAGCTTCCCCGTCTTCCAACGAAGCGGGAATTGGCCTCTCTCCAAGCATGCGCTTAGGAGCCCCTCCAGTCGGGGCCCGAGAGCCTCCGAGGCCAGGACCCAGGCTTTTCCAGGCAAGCCATCGGGTCCTGGGGCGGTATTCCTGGCCTTGAGCCTACGTACTGCCACTCTCAGGTCTACCCCGGTCCCTTCCGGGATGTCGTCGTCGTCGTTCTGGTGGTCCGCTTCCGGCACCGCAGGTAGGCGGAGCCATAGGCGGGGGGCGGATGTTCCCCTCGCGCAGGGAACAGAGCGCTCACCACGTCCTCCACGAGCTGGGGCCTGAGACTCTGCGTCAGCGGGGGGCCTAGGTGCGGAGTTTATCCCGCACCATCTTGTAAGGGCACCCCCCACGGATCTCTGTCGAGAGTCTCCAGCATCTCCTCACGGGCCCGATCCCGGGCCTGCAGGACAGCCTCCCGGAGGGCGGTCTTCGCCGCTCTATATCCCTCGTACAGCTCCGCCTCAATGGCTGCCGTGTTCGGTGGACGAATGCGGAGCCTGCGATGCCTGGCGTACAGGTGCCGCGCGGCGATACACGCCTCGCGCAGAGACGTCAGCTCACGCGACCACCAATACACCTGACGCCGGGCGCTTCCTGGCCGGACGCGGGGCATGTTGCCACGTCACATATCTCGGACATGGCCTCCTGGAACCACCCTGCCTCATCATTGACGTCAGCAGGCCTGTCCGGGGATGACACCCAGACCTGCACGATCGAGGCTTCCAGGAGGAGCTCCCGGTCCAGCTGCTTCAGTGCCCAACGCGGACCACTCGGGGCCTGTTGGACTGGCGCGCTCGAGGGCTGGTTGGAAACGTCAAACCGGATGTACCGGTGGTCGGAGTAGGTCTCCACCCCCTCCATGACACGCCAGTCAATGGCACGTGGCGACAGAGCGGGGCTAGCGAACGAGATGTCCACCACCGACTCGCCCCGCATCCGCACACACGTGGGGACAGAACCCCGATTTAGGACGACCAGGCCTGTCTCCAGAGCCCAGTCTTCCACCATCCTACCCCGCACATCTGTGCGACGAGAACCCCAAGCCAAGTTCTTGGCATTGAAGTCCCCGAGGACAAGTACGGGGGAGGGGATAACTTCCGACGACGACTGCTCTCAGCTCTGCAAGAGAGTTGTGGAGCTCGGCGAGGGATCGGTTCGGGGAGAAGTACACCCCCACAACGACGAACTCCCCGAACCGTGCTGCTACGCACCCCTGACCCCTCCTGACACCTTCAAGGGTCGGGGTACCGGCGGCGGCCGAAGAGATGATGGCCACTGAGCCGTTAAGGTCCGCCACCCAGTCCTCCCTAGGCCAGACAAAATATGGCTCAGCGACCACAGCGATGTTAATCGACCACTGCGCCATGCTCTGTAGCAACAGATCCTGAGCGCAGGCGCAGTGGTTGATATTCGCCTGGAGGAAGCTTAATGGGGCCGTTATAGGCATTCCATTTCAGCTTCCTCCACGGGGGGCACCTCTGCGGGCGTCGGTGTCGCAGCGGCGGCGGCGGCGACAGTGACAGCGGTGGCGGCGGCAGTTGTGTCTGCGGTGGAGGCCACAGAGGCGGTGGCAGCGGAGCGCCCTCCCCTCCCCGCGGCCTTGGCCTTGGCGGGTGGCACGCAGGCCTTGCTTCCGGCCCGGTGAAGTAAATACCTACCTAAGATGATCAAATCCTATTATTATTTTTACAATTTAACAATAGTATTTACACACTTTACCTACTTAGATAGATTGTTTTAGATATAGGTAATAAATCTAAAATAAAAGAGCTCCACTTAAACGAAAAAATAATTAATAAGAAATAACTAAAATTTGGGAAAAGTGGCCCAATGTGAATCGGACTTGCAAGCCGAAGAGTTCCGACAAGCATAGATTCTACATCGAGTTAAAATACCACTGTCATTATCGCCATCAAAAAGTTACTTTGTTTTTCCTAGTATTTGTATAAAGGACAAAATTGTAATTGCGATTCTTAAAAATAAGCTACTTGTAGCTCAAAACAAGGACTAAAATTACAGGGCTTTCTGTGTTTTATTCATTACCAAAGAGAAAAGCTTATTGCACAAAAAATATTTCTGTCAATTTAAAGCCAAAAACAACCGTTGTTATCGGCTTGGTTGAAATAGCTTACAATCGCCTTCACATCTGTAGTTATGATAATTAAATAAGCGATTTACTAGCTGATTTACAAATAACTCTTTACAGTACCTATAACAAAACGCCACTGCAGAGTATAACTGTTATTCTTATCTGTTCTTAACAATTCATTTAAAATGGAGCCATGTTATGATAATTAAACAAGTGAATTTCTAGCTTATTTACCATGAATTTTTTAGAGCATAACAAAACACTACTACACAATTAACTGTTCTTAAAAATACACTTAAAATAAAATTTAAATAAATAAAGGAAAATACATTTTAAAAAGCGAGCAGAACTTAAAATGCCTCGAAGATTATTCTCTCATTATGAAATTATTAATCAAATAATAATAAAATCGCTATCGATATTATGATGTTATGTTAATTAAACAAGTGCATTACTAGAAAGCGTGTAGAACTTAAAGCGCCTCAAATATTATTATTTTTTTATTAAATTATGAATCGAATAAAAATCGATAAAGTTTCGTCGTACTTATGTTAGCTATGTGGCAACATCAAATCACAATTCAACAAGTAAATAGGTACTAGAGAATTTACAACTAAATAGTCGCAATTGTGTTATTTTATTTGTTATTTTTCAAATAAATTCTTAAGAACTCACATGGAGTGAGATTGCCGATCACATCGTACTACTTGAGGTAAGTGTTCAACAGTTTTTAATTTAGTCTAGTGCTGATATCTGATAGTGATACATATTTTTACTCTGATTGCATATAACTAAAGAAGTTGTTTTATTTTTTAACATATGCACAAGCTATATCTGTCAAACATATTTATAACATGGCAATAAGATTAGCTAGCTAACACCAGATAGTTACTAAATTGACTATTTTTATCAAATAACAAGAAAGTAGATAGTCGTTTTTTAATTGTTTTTGGACTACTGGTTAGTCAGTCCTTAATTAGTAAATAATATGGGGCATTAAGTTTTAAGTAACATTTACCTATATTTGAGTTTAAAGGAAAACAAATCTATTTTATTTTGTTCACTTTGTCTTAATTTTTTTTATTTAATATTATTTCAGTTGCCATCGTCATCGCGTGTGTATCATAATTGCTAGCGTAGGACTGATAAAGCAGCATTACGTTAAACTGTAGAACGGGAACCATCTGAATCATCTAGTCCATCTTTGTTGCAATCTGAAGTGAGTAATGTATTGCACCCAGAACAACTTAAACCAGACATAAATCGTACATCATACAATATACTGCTGCCTAATTTTTTAAGAGCACCACTCAAACAAAATCAATGTTTTTTTCCTGGCTGTAACAATTCCAATCAACTCACTGTCCCATCAGCATTGCGGGTATGTCTTTTTGCGAATACAATTACTATGTACCTCCAGAATGTAGAATCAGTTACTAACATTTAAATAGTAACCCTTGGGATTTACTTTTAGAATCAATATATAACTATATTAAAACATTTAGTGTGGTACAAATTATAGATTTTGCTATATTATTGTAAGATAATATATACCATCATATAGACTTTGAAAATATTCACAGTATACCTGAACATACTGTACATTATCTAGGCTTATCGAAGGCACAATACCAACAAATTATGTCTGAAGTTCCCAGAATGTCAAGTAAACATATTGGTTGTTTTGGACTTGCTGTATATTTGATGAAAGTAAGAACAGGAGATAGTGATGAATGCATATAGGCATTATTGCAAGTGCCAAGAAACAAATTAGAGTGGCTCATGAATATGGCCTCCGAAATATTAAATTAGGATGTTGTTCCTATGAATTTTATCCATCGTTACCACCAGTAATTATGATATTATATTAGAGGCAAATAATTTCTTAGCTTTCCTAGATGTTTTTGTCATCCAAAATCCTAACAACATCATAGGTCACACTGTGTATAGAAAAAAGACCAATACAAACTTATATTTAAACGGTGAATCTCACCATCATCCTTCACAGTTAGTTACCGTGAGCAAATCTTTGTTACAGAGAGCATGTAGGATCTGTGACAGCAAGCATCTGGCCGCGGAGCTTCAGAACGTGAAGCAGGTTCTGCACAACATCAAGCTTCGTGTCCCGCGTCTACTCCACAGTGGCCGAGTGAAGCCGACCGCAGTCAAGCGTGTGCCTACCGTACTACAGTATGTCAAGGGTGTCACAGACAAGATTGGCTACATCTTAAGCGAGTATTTATTAGAACATTCTACAAGCCGCCGAAGAATATTAGCCAGTTTTGAAAATCTATCAACTGTCATATTTCTCTACAAGATGCAGGAGTGTACAAGCTTAATTGTGAATGATGTCTCTCATATATAGGGCAAACAACCAGATAGACATACATCAGATTTGATAGACCACAAATTCTGACGAAAGAACCTTAATTCCTACCAAAGAAGATATGCGAGGCTATTGAAATTAAAAAAAAACATCCTAATTTCAATAGAGAAGGCGGCTGAATACTACCACCTGCTTGGGACACTATAATTAATAAAATTGAAACTAAACCCAAGCATACCACTGTAAGACTTAAAGACAGAATTAGTTCAATCTGCGTAGATTGGACTATAAAAATAATAATAAAATACCAAAGTTACTGATACTGTACTGTACTGTATTGGTACTGATACTGGTAGGTTAATACTGACATTGGGATGGCAGTCACCTCAGTCTCCCGTGACCATGGGTGCTATAAAGCACCTGAAACGTCGGGTAAAAGTAGTCGTTAAAAACTGTATTTGTGAAAATAAAAACTTTCATATCATAAAAATCCTGACTTTTTTTAAACCAATTTCCTAACCATTTCATTCTTTTTATTGCATATTATCATTTCCACATGCTTTAATATGTGGGCACCCATGGCCGAAGTGTCTATGAACAGTGGGCATTCCCCTTTCAATGCTATTGAACGGCGTTAAAGTTGAGATTAATGTTCCTTGAAGACTTTTTTATTTGTTAAAAATAGTTCTATAAAAACCCATTAGGTTTTCTTTGCCTTTCTAATTCTTCGATAGTTGTATTAAAATATAATAATTGGATAAATTGTCGTAAAGCATCATTTTGCGCTATACGATTCTTAAAACTTTTCAGTCTCGGATCCCACAAACATGGCTCTGTTTGCAGAATCTTAAGAAACGTAATAACTTTTTTATTATTCCGCTCCATCATAGCCATACGTGCCACCTTGTTGCACTCATCATGCACAGTCAGACAAACGTAGTGTGGCTGCTTCAACGTGTTACTTCGTGCGTTAATCTCTTTGATGTACCGCTACTCGAGCTATCGTCAAACGGCTAACGACATTATTAACTTCATTGTCAAATTAACGCGTTAAATCGTGGCCATAACTACCAAAAACCTATCAACGCGATAATTAACGGCATTTCTCGTTAGTGTGGCCCCAGCATAAGATTGTACAAAAATAATAAAATAAACAAACTTTGTCGCGCAGTGGCTTAGCAATGAGTTGCTGCGCTGGAGGCCACGGGTTCGAATCCCGCACGGAACAAGTATATGTATGGTCTACAAATAATTGTTCCGGGTCCGGATTTGGGGTTTGTCCTTGTGCAATTTATGTTTGTAAACTGCCTCCACGATACAGGAGAAAATCTTAGTGTGGGGGTAATATTATAAATTATTAAAATAATTATTTGATTTGTTTGATAATCTAATATGTTGAGTTTTATAAAATAATAATTTTTTCATATTGTATTAAGTTACATAACACATATAGGTACACTATTTTTAGCTTAGTTTTATTTATTTTTCTTGTGTTTTCTCCCCCTTTGGGGGCATAATTTTTATAGATGTGTTACTCCTATAAATTAATAATACTTAAAATATAAAAATAGTTACGTCACTGAGATACTATACACACTTTTAAATTGCACCATGAGAAAGGTGAGATCATAACAGCCACCTAGGTCTTTATGATCCCTTTCAAATGAGGTCAAACACGATTGTCCTATCTAGTGGCGTCACTGAGATCTTATATCCACCTTCGTATTGCACCATCAGAAAGGTGAAATCGTAATAGTCACCTAGTTCTTTATGTGCCCTTTCAAACGAGTTCGAACACGATCGTCCTAACTGGTGGCGTCACTGAGATCCTATATCCACCCTCGTATTGCACCATCAAAAAGGTAAGATCATAATAGTCACCTAGGTCTTTATGTGCCCTTTCAAATGAGTTCAAACACGATCGTCCTATCTAGTGGCGTCACTGAGATCCTATACCCTCCTAGAGAGTCCACCATGAGCTAGGTGATATAATCATAGTCATCTAGGTCTTCATGAATCTTTTTGAAAATGAGTTGAAAAAAAACACGATGGTTCTACGTAGCATCACTAAGATCCTTTACCCGTCTTCTGAATCAATCATAAGGAAGGTGACATCATCACAGTCACCTTAGTCTTCATCCTGCATCAAACGAAATTTTCTAAGTATATAAAATAATAAAAAATCTAAATAGAATAGAAATAATGTATGTAGCTACTAAGATAGTAGGTACTTACCAGTTATTAAAACGAACTGAAGCTAGCGGATTATGGCGCGCCCGCAAAACTCCGTGGAGTGCCATCAGTTAAAAAATTTGACTTAAGAATCCACACTCACGGCGACTTTTTGGATGTACGTCAGTTCAACTGATCATTTTAACTGACCGTGTGTGGCGTCTATTAGCTTAACAATAAGGTGAGAAATAAACCTATATTATATCTTATGTGCCTGATAAGTTGATAAAACAAATAAATAAATGTTAAGTGACTGCTGCATCCTGTAAATACCTGCAACACAATTCAAACAAAGAAGGACCTTTACGGACTCAAATATGATACCTAACAGCCTACTGTGTACTGACTCTCCTTACACATCGAACTGGAACTAGCAATGCATGCCCTGCCGCTTGGCGGCTGAAATAGTTATATATGTGGATGAAAACAACCCAGAAAAGGCTCTTGTATAAGTAGATAAAAGAGGATAGCAAAATTTAAGTGCTTAACAAAGTGAAAGTTGTTTTTACAACACATTAATAGCTTACGAAAATAAAGCAATAATCTCAAAAACTTTGTTCTAATCCTCATAGGCTTATGCTCGCTAATATTGAAAGGTGTTGAATTAATTTATTAATAAATACTTGGATATATGATGATTCGTTATTGGCATATAACCAAGTATTAATAAAATCCCCATTTAGTTCACATTATTTCAGGGATTACACTCACATGAAATTTACGTAAAAAGAAATGATAAAAGTATCTTTGTTTAACAAACTAAAAGTAAACCTGAAGTGTTAAAGTGCGCAATCTAAAAAATCACATATAGCAGCACATCAACTTTACTGAACTTTGTCGTATAGTGTGCAAGCTCACAGCTTGACTATGATCCACGGGTCCATTCGACTCGCGCAGTTCACCGTGTAATGCGATGGAGTAATATCCTTTCACCCTATCGTCCCATGAGCACCGTAATAGGCAACAGGGGAAACAAACCACGAGATTGGCAGCAGCATCTTTCATCATTTTAGAAGAACAATGTGTGACTACTACTACATTGTGTTCTATCTTTATTCGTCGTAGGTAATAATCAAATATATAGGATAAACTTAAAAGAACTTGTTCCAGTCTGTTTCAGACATGTTTTCGAACATTGCTCGTGCGTGAAATGGGAATAGATTCTTAGGGTTAGACGACACGGTACCAACCGTTATTTTAAAAAAATGTACCAAAAAGTAAAAGCCCACTTCAAAGAACTAAAAAGAGTTATATAATTTCAAATCCTTAAGACAGTGTTTAGAAGTACTAAAACCCTTAACTTCAGATTGAGAAATATTTTATTCTTTTTTGATCTTTGAACTTTAAAGATCAGAAAAAAAAATTTCACAAAAAGTTTAAGCCGACTTCGAAGTTTGAAGTCGGCATTTACTTTTTATTAAAAGTTAGTTTTTAACTTCTTTTGAGTTGACTAAAGGCAGCTACTCACATGCCTGCCGCAGCGGTAATCTAAGGTGTAGTATTGGGGATGACCTTTAATTGCCTCCTTAATTATATTGTGTGTATGCAAGTAACCAAAGGTATAAAAAATATCCCAGGTCGGCCCTGCGGCAGAGCGGCAGGGGCGCAAGACTTTCTATGCTCCCTAAACCATAGCTGCCGCTGCCACGTGCGTAGCGCAATTGGGGCAACAGTTTAAATCAGTTCGTTGGCGATTTTCGCGCAGTCAAGTTACAATGGATAACAATAAAGAACGTGAAATTGGGACAAGGGTGATAGGGTATTAAGAGCGGCCTATTCACCCAGTATCTATATTTTGCGCTAATACCGCAGAAAGAACGTTATTTGAACGTGGTAACGTTATTACGTGATAGAGCCATGCTGCAGCTCTAATATTACACAGAATGTCTGAGAAGTAAAAATATTAAATATTCGAAAATCTGTGGCCTGTGCCCAGCAGGGACCTTTATTGATTTTACTTTTTAACTTTGCTTATTTTCAAAATGAAATAATAAAAGAAAGGAAATTAACACAAAATTCTTTATTAATATAATTCTTGTCTCGTAAATTTTTAAACTCTTGTTTCGCTCAAAAACTCGCGCGATAACTTGCAAGCTTCAATTGGGACACTAAAGAAATGTGAGTTGGTTCTCGTCGTGCGACGAAATCGCATCGCTTGCTCGTACGACCGTTGCTAAATAGGGCGACACTTTAGAGTAATTACATTCATAACTCTTAAGCTTATTCGATTGTCAATAGGTTAGGTGTGAATATCGACATAACTAGAAAGGCAGTCGGGTAAAGGGAAACTTCTAGCGTTTTTGCTAGATATTTTAATAATTGTCATTGACCTCTTTATTTTTCTTTTATTGAGCTGCTGCAATTACATTATGGTTGTGGCACGAATGTGTCGGCTCAACCGGGGCTGGACCACCCTCTTACAGAGCTAGAATGTAGCAGGATCTTAAGGCCGCTGTGTTTCGTGTAGTGAGTGTAGACAATCGAACACTATTTTTACTGGCAAACGAGGCATTCCATCCAGCCCTCAGATATGATAACGCATCTGGGTCTACTACTATTACGTCCCACTGCTGGGCACAGGCCTCCACTCATTTCTGAGAGAGTTTTAGGGCAAAGAAGTTTCCGCTGCCCAATGCATCTTGACGAACTTCACACGTCTTCGAAATATTTTTTTCCTTATTCCTCAGACATGCAGGTTTCCTCACGATGTTTTCCTTCATCGCCAAGTACGTGGTAAATCAGCACTTAAAATTACAATTAACAATTTCATCGGTGCCGGCGGGATCGAACCAGAATTACTCGCGCTCTCTGTTATATTTACAGCGAGCGTTAACCATCTGAGCTACCACGGCTTTAACAAAATTAAATTACAACAAATTGTAGGTTGATGTTGAAATACGACTTAACGATCAGCCTTGAGCTATTCCTATTCAATAATTTATTACATATATTGTCACATAGGGGACATTTGCCATAGTTGCCACGCTTGGCGGACGGGATGGCAAAGATGCTGCTGCCCACCGCCTCTTTCAGTTTTCTTCTATCGCCTATTATGACTGCCACGGGACGATATAGCAGAGAACGGTGAATTCTCTTACATATCTACAAAGTAGCAAAGGCGGCTTTCCTTTTCACATGAATGTACCAAAATTGTTCAAAGTTGCCACCAGCTATCTCTCTCCAACTGTTATTATAACCAAAGCACACAATTATTCGTAAAAAAAAATATAAATTCTTTCTTAATTTCACTTACGTAATGGGTTAACCGGTAGAAAATACCTAATGGCATTAAGTCCGCATTTGGATTTTTTTGTTATAGATAATGGAATAAAGAATAAATAAATAAATGCAGTCTCTGGGATTATAACATACTCAATATACTAGCATTCATTTCAAACATTCATATTGACGACTCCGTGGCGTAGTGGCTTAGCAATGAGTGGCTGCGCTGGGAGTTGCGGGTTCGAATCCCGCACGGAACCAGTATTTGTATAGCCTACAAATAATTGTTCCGGGTCTGGATGTTTGTCCTTGTGCAATTTATGTTTGTAAACTGCCCCCGCGACACAGGAGAAAATCCTAGTGTAGGGGTAACGTTAAAAAAAAAACATTGTTATGCGCACGTTTATTGTGTGGTAAACGCCGTGGTAACTCCCCTTATCTTATATCTGGTATCAGTGGTATATGTGGTATAAGTTCGAGTCCTAATCGACCGCGAAGGCTTTACAGCTACGGCATGAAGCCGGCTGTGTTAACTTTGCCCTTTGTCAGCAAGCGATTTATAGATTACTAAGCTAATAACGATTACATGTAATATTTAAAAATATGTCCGTCTGAGTAACACCCTCTTAGAGTCATCATAATACCAAGCTATGAAGCATTGCATATTAGTCCTTAGAGGTAACGACGCATCCGCAGCCTTCCTTTTTTGAAGTTTGTTGCAGATGTCCATGAGCTGCAGAGCCACTTAAAATCCGGTGGACTGTAGTTTGTTTGTTATTTCGGTTTTATAATAAAGTACCAATTCAGACTAAAGCAAGGAAATTACGTATTTCTCTTTAGTTTATTTAAATTCGTGCAATAGTCTAACCAATTCTCAAACTGATATACTATCTTAAGCTTTTATGACCTTTATTTTGACGCTTCCAGCTAGTTTTATGTAATAACCTTCCACTCAATAAATATATTCAAAATTGACTCTTATAAAAATATACTTTTCAATTTTACGTCAACTTCCATTACGGTTATGAATAAAATAAATTAATTTACTTTCACTTTATCACAGTATTAGTCAAGAGTAATAAGACACTTGACTTTTGTTTGCATATCTGATATCTCATTTATCACGCTTGCGTTTGGAAGCTGAGATATTTTGACTGAAATTTATAGCACTTCCGGCGCTTCGCCATCGTTATTTACAAAAATAATACGACGCATAGAAAATTGTAATTGTACTATATTAAAATAAAGTAAGTACTTTAATTATTTTTACTATTTCATAACGATATATTCTGAAATTATGCTAAGGTGTGGAATTATTGTAAAAATATGATTTGGTATAATATTTAATAATATAAATAAAAATAATAATAATAAAATTCTAGCCAGAATTTTACACCAGGAGCTCGCTCTGAAATACGGTCTCGTGGACTGGAAATTGCCGTATTACAAGTACTTGCGGGAAGCCGTGCTCGAAAACCGCGCCAGGCTCTACTGGGACCGGACCATCATCACAGACAGGACTATTCTTGCAAATAAGCCTGATATTGTGCTGATGGACCGGGCACAAGCAAGGATATTTTTAGTCGACATTACCATTCCGTATGACGAGAACCTCGTGATAGCCGAAACAGATAAGCAAACAAAATATCTAGACCTGGCTCACGAGGTGACCAAAATGTGGGGTGATCTGCCGACAGAAATCATTTCTTTAGTCGTCTCTCGACCCGTCCCTCGGTAGCCGATGATCGTGACGGACGCTCAAACAGTAGGCGGTGCTCCTAGATACCCCACTAACTCGGCCGTGGGATCGGCTTAATTATATATATATATATATATATATATATATATATACTATATATATGTATTTTTATCATTTCCTTTTATGTATTTATTATTATATACTTATTAATTAGCCCAACCAGATAAGAATACACTGTACTAATACCCCAAAATCAACTATAAATATTTGAAATAAGTAATAATGTTTAAATAAAAATTATGACACGTGGTAGAGCAGCTGTAAATATTATAGTTGTAGTCTGGCTGATTTAGCAGCTTAATGCTGCTGTTTTCTGACTTCTTCTGACTCCGACAGGCAGGTAGCGCTATGGGTTCAAGCTATTAAGAACACTTATAATTGAACACATACTAAATGATAATATTGCTGCGCGCTATAATTAGCGTCCGGTATATGGCGGGTGATTATTAGCGCAATCTGGTATCAAGCAGCAGAAATAGGAGCGTCAAGATCCTTCTAGAACTCTCCCACTAGCGCTATCTATTATCGAATAGAAGAACTAATTTTCTACATCTAGTCGGTCGGGATTAATATTTTCTGGAATATTCTAGGTTTTTCGGTAGAAAAGGCCTATATAAAGCCGTTTAGGACCGCGACCGAGTTAGTATTGAATTGGCGATACAAGCGAGGCTTCGGAGCGAAATAAAGTGAACTTAAGTGATTAGCGTATGATTAATTATTAGTGTATTTGAAGTTTTAATTGGTATTCGGCAATTAAAGTGTCAATTTTGATAATTCAATCGGCAGTTTTTATTGTCACGAACCCTGAGCTCGTAAGTAGCATGTATACTTAAATCAATTCTTTATCTTTAACCTGATGTTTTTGCAAATTTAAAAATGTTAATTTTATAATACGCCTACGTAATCAATAAACTGAACAATATTATATAAATTTAACAACTACTAGTCTCAGACTAAATAATAGAAAGTGTCAATTTTAGCCGTCGGAGCCCAAAAGAAGAGTAACTAAGTCATATTTTGGCAGATATTTACCTATTCGGTGCTTACTTAATTTTAACATGAATTTAATGCATGTTTCTATGTCTCTCCGTAACTGCTAAGCTGGTACATAATTGAATTATTACGAGAAATCAATATCTCAAACACTTCAATCGCATTGATTTAATTGTTAGGTATGAGGTCAGATAGAAGTGAACTGTTAAGATCTTGTGAAATATTTCTTAAATATATTTGTTCGACCGTAGTCTGGTTCGTTTTCACGTATGCTTCATGACGAGAAGGTACTTTCCAGAACGGTTTCGTCGTAAATATATTAGAGATCAGAGGTGCGATTGTGTAAATTATTTTATGACATTTTATTTTAAAATAATATATCTAGATATATAAGAAATCCGCTTATAATCAATATTGATACCATAAATAATACAACGATTAGACAACAAACGAAACCAACCAAGAGACCTTTAAACTGAGCTATAAGTTAAAATTTTAGAATTTTTTTATTCATTAGGAAACCATTTTTGTGAAACTTTTAAATAAAAGGAGATGGCCAAGAACTGTTTCTATATAGAGAATTAGAAAAGTGCATGTAGCTACGCAGTAGGGGACAAAAGTTACGAAGAAAAATATACCTAACACGTTGAAACTGTATGCCAGAGGATTAACAGGTTTGTGTTCGCTCTGTATCGTCTCTCAAAATTAGCTAACCTTAAGACAGCTCCGATGGCTTAACATGGATACGTTGGTTCTATACTGAGGTATGGACTGATTCTGTGGGGAAATTCGACACACATTTGTCGTGTCTTTATACTGCTGAAAAAACGTATATGATCTATATGCAGTGTTGGTCAACTGGAATCATGTAGACCTTTCTTTAAAAGGCTAAATATTCTTACATTAACTTCCTTATAATGTTCATTCTTCACAAAACAACATAATGATCGTGGTGGGACAAGAAGGTATCCGTGGAAGTTATCTGTGCATGTGCGTTCGACTATTTAATTTACTCTCGAAACATATTCACATTTAAACATTTAAAAAAAATATTTTCGGGATTCTGGTTGAAAACTATTTTTATGACATAAATGAATTAAACAAATTCTGCCGTGGCGGTGTCACCTCAAGCGAATTGTTGTTGATGTTTGAAATTTTAAAAAGTTTGGAAAATCAAAAAGTGTACGCATCATAATCTCATTTGATTATATAAAAAGAAAAATGTCTCTTTTTCCACATTTCAGACAAAAGAAGAGATCCATGAGAATATTTTTTTTGTAGAAAAGTACCAGTTGTTTTTTACATTTACATTAATTACAATTAAACGAGACCAAATTGCTCAGTGATTTTTGAAAGGAACTTGTGCGTTGAGATTCTAAACCTAATAAAAAAAGAATTATTTTGATAAATTAATTCCAACGACCGTAATCGTGCGCCATCCACACATACAGACCGCCCGACACCCTCGATTTTTTTTAAATCGGTTTTTTTTACACTAAATACAGAAAGTTATATTTTAAAAATAATAGAAACATAAAAGTGAGTGATTTTCTCGATATATGTGTATTTTTATTATTCTAAAAGTGCGATAATAAAAACATAAATACATTTTTAGCTCAGAAAATTACTGGATTTCCATTAGGTGAGAGTAGAGCACAACCTCTACGCTTCGCTTATAAGGCGTGCAGTTGACAAATGAATTTGAATTTGTGAGGTTGACTATACTAGTTCGGCATTATGCATTATGACATGACCATGCCTGTACGTAAGAAATATGTATATAATGTAATTTTGTAATTTTAATTATTCAATTGCATTTCGACGTAATATTTGCATACCGATAAATCGGTAAAACATGCATGTTCACACTATGTTATAAGCCTAAAAAATGTACCACGTTTTATGAAAATAAGTATTTACTATTATTATTTGGGTTATCAATATAGTTTTCTCATCTAGTTGGGTTCTATAAATATATAACTGTAAATGAAAATTAAATGATAAATATACATAAATATCTATAAAATAAAATATATACAAAAATACATAAATAAATAAAAGCCCAACCAGATGGCAGCCCTCGGCAGGGGAGACCAAACGGCCGAGGGTTAAGTGGAAAGGGAAAGAAACCGGCGGACGATGCGGGCGGTATCGAGGAGCACCGCCTTCTGCATTTGAGCCCGGAGCGGTCCGTCACAGAGTCCCAGTAGCCTCAGGTGACCCGAGAGGCTGACTGGGATTAGCCCATTCGCAGAGACGACTTGATCGGTCACCTCGCGAGTCAGGTCCAAATATTTTGTTTTCTTATCTGATTTGGCTTTCACAAGGTTCTCGTCATATGGAATGGTAATTCTTGTCATATGGATATTATCATTATTATTATTAAGTTTTAAAAAGTTGATTTCATCACTCGGATTTTATCATAATTACACTGTAGATATTCATAAAGTTATAATTTAATATGTGTTATATAAGTTAATGTGTATGCATTTTTCCCAGGTGTTTAGGATACATACCTAGTAGTTTAGTAAAAAAGAAACAGGGAAATCAGTTTTCTTTAGTCTGAAAATATTTATTCGTGTGTAACTATTCACTCAAGTTTGGCACTTTGACTATTTTGACATTTGACTAAAGTAAAATAATCATATGCTACTAAGTAATGCTACATGTTTAAGCTGACGCTGTATTAAATAAATGAATAAAATCCTATCCGTCAGCGTATTTATTTTAGAATAAGGGCGACAAACGAGCACACAGTCCACCTTATGGTAAGTGGATATTGTGGCCCATAGATATCTACATTTAAACCTCGATTTATATTTATCCTCGATTAAGAATCAAAAGGCAAATGCGTTGTCACCCTTGAGGACTAAGATGGGATGCGTCGATTCCCGTAAAACAGGTATCCGGTTCTCTACACTCACCATACGAAACACATCAGCTGCTGTGTTTCGTATGGTGAGTTAATTAAGCTGCTATTTTACGCTGGCATTCTGTGAGAGCGTGGTAATTCCCCGGTCGAGCCGACCCATTCATGCTACAACCATGATATAGCTGCAGCGTGACTCTACCACGTATAAAAATTCTTTTGATTATTTTGAATTTTGATCTATTAATTCATTCTATAAGGTTTGTTTTTATTGATAACATATAAAAAAGTATTTTTTATTAAGGTAGTTAGTGCTTTTTTCCCTACTCCGATCATTTTTAATTTTTAAAAATCAAAAATTAAAAAGTACCTTTAATGTGGCCATATCTACATTAAAGGTATTTTAATTCTATAGAGAGACTTCTAACAGAAGAAATCAATTGATTATTTTTCAACAGCTGCTATGAAATGTTAATTGTTATTCAATATTCTTTGTTTGTTTTTTGTTAATTAGTAGCAAGAGTTTTATATATATTATATTAGTTTTATATATTAATTTATATAAAACTAATATAATATATTATTATTTATAGGATATTTGTACAGCTTGGGGCACATTTTGGCTCCATCATTTACGAAATCGCTAGTAAATTGTAAATACCAGTTTAATATTATTATTTTCCTTTAATCATTATCGAGAGCATCCATAAAAAACAATAAAATTCTTAACTCTTATTTCTTATGTAAAATGGAAGTGACATATGAATTTACAGTCCACATGATGACAAACGATTACTGTAGTCCGTGGACAGCTACAACCAACTTCAGACGAGGAAGGCTGCAGTCGCGATATCACCTCTGAGCAATAAGGTGGAATGCCTCATAGCCAATAATCATTCTGGCTCTCATATCCTGCAGACCGAAGCAAAGCAGTGTGAGCCCAGCTGCTGCAGTAATAAGTAAATTAGGGGCTAGAAAGCTAGATAGCTCTTAGGCAGAAACTCTTAGCTAGAAAATAATTTTACATAATAAATTATATCTGTATTGAACCTTACAAAACAGTAAAGGGTCGTAAGGCAGATTTCATACTAAAAGTATTATCTGCCAGGCAACATAAATAAAACAAAAGAGGGCAGTGATAACACTACGAAAGCCGTTACTAATAATAATAATATAAGGTAATAATATATCTTATAAAAATACCTTATCGGATAATATCTTAAAGATCTCTGGTGTGGAGATAGCTTGCACACTTAGATGGGCATAGAGTAGTTACTTTTTATCCGACTTCAAAAAAGAGGAGCTATTCAATACGACTGTATTATTTTAAAAAATAATGTACATATTTTTTGTTCAAAAACACTACATTTACAATAGACTACTGTAGGAGCAGTTAAACAATATTATTTTAAGAGTACAAAGAAAACATACCCATATTTTTGGTGTCTTAGCCTCCCGAACGTAATTGTATTACTTAGTTTGAAGAGTGTCCACAATTGTGTGAACAACACTTCTAAGCCCGAATCGCCTATCCCAACACCACGCTAACCTATACAGAAAAAGAATACACCAACTTAAGTGGAGAAATAGACACTGCAATGCTTATTAATTACCTCAATAAATTTAATTAAATTACGTGGTAGGGCCACGCTGCAGATATATTATGGTTGTAGCATGAATGGGTCGACTCGACCGGGTAAGGACCACGCTCTCACAGAATACCAGCGTAAAATAGCAGCTTAATGCTGCTGTGTTTCGTATGGTGAGTGTAGAGAACCGGAGACCCGTTTTATTGTAATCGAGGCATTCCATCTTAGTCCTCAAAGGTAACAACGCATCTGCATTTTGATTCGTAATGGAGGATAAATGTAGATGTCTATGGGCCACAGTATCCATTTACCATCAAGTGGACTGTCTGGTCGTTTGTCACCTTTTTCCTATAAAATAATTCACTATCGAGATAATTGTTGTATATTTTATTGAGTTTTCTGTATGCGTAGTTCGTTGTAGTAGTATGTTTCGGTAGACTTTCGTTTTCATAATAAAAATAATACATGTGATTTACATGGGTAAGGGTCAGAGGTCGACATACATTACATTTTATTTAGCAAATCGGACAGATTTACATCTATCTATTTACTTGATACGCCTATAATATCTATAGGTTCCAAATTAATTATTTAAAACTAGCTGTGCCCGCGACTTCGTTCGCGTGGAACCAATACTTTTGCTATTATAATGGTCGCCACACACGGTCAGTTCAACTAATCATTCCTACTGATCAGTATAAACTAAAAATGTTGATATTTTTTAAATATCGGATTTTTAATATATAGGTAAATAAACTTATATGTAAACCTCCAATATATTTATAATGATCGATATATCGAAAATCCTCTATTTTAAAAAATATCAACAATTTTAGTTTGAATCGAGAATCAAATAGGGGCAGATTTTCGTAAAGTTCTATAATAGGTATTATTCGTAATTTCGTTTTACGCATTTCCCCACCATCATTTAATTAAAAACCATTTTTTCCGCACAAAATTCGATATTACGTGAGATACTACAACAATGAAAAAAACCCTAATTGCATTATTTTAATCCTAAAGTATTCGTACTAATTTTAAAGTTACAATAATCATTTAATAATTTTTCCCTATACTAATATGAAATCATCCCTTATAAAAACATTCTTAAAACCTTATTTTACTATCTAAGGATTTTAATTTTTCAAACTTCTTTCTTAGGGGATGTCTACTTAATAAAAGAAAGTTATTATTCCAATTCAACGCATTTACATCCAGCGATTTGAGCTGTAGATTTAATAAAATATTTATCATACAAAATTTGAATCCTTGTTTTAAATTAAAACCTTAAGAAGCAAATACACACTCTGCCCCTACCCCCTCTACCGTAACGGTTTATTTTGAAATCGCAAAATGCGTATTTATTTATTTTTAGAGTTCCGTAGTCAACTAGGAACCCTTATAGTTTCGCCATGTCTGTTTGTCCGTCTGTCCGTCCTCGCTTAATCTCTGTGACCGTTATCACTAGAAAGCTGAAATTTGGTGCTAATATGTGTATGCCGTGTATGCACGCCGACAAAGTGGTAAAATAAAAATTGGAAAAAAATGTTTTATTAGGGTGGCCCCCCTATATGTAAAGTGGGAAGTGATTTTTTTTTTAATTTCAACCCTAGCGTGTGATATATTGTTGGAAAGGTATTTAAAAATGAATAGGGGTTTACTCAAATAATTTTTTGATAATGTCAATAATTTCTGAAATAATCGCTCCAAAAGTAAAAAACAATGTGTCCCCCCCCCCCTCTAACTTTTGAACCACAAGTTTAGAAAATATGAAAAAAATCTGAAAAGTAGAAATTTATAAGGACTTTCTAGGAAAATCATTTTGAACTTGGATGGAAACAACAGTACCCACTACCGAGAGCAGTTGCAGGAGCGCGGAGCGCTGCTGGAGCGCGAACATAATGGATACCCACCTTTAAACTCATAAGTGGGAACACTTATTGTGACGGACGGGAAACTATGGAACCCTACACTGAGCGTGGCCCGACACGCTCTTGGCCGGTTTTTATTTTAAATACAGTACTCTCAGTAAGTATCGAGTCAATTACCCTGTAAAATATTTTTGTAATAAAATAATAAACTGTAACATCCTTGTTGTGATCTCATAGCGGATTTCTACGTCATAGAGGTATATACTCTCCAAATTTTATATTTCTACTTGAGGCGGTTTAGGTTGAGCATGTGCACTGGTATCTATGACTCAGTATATAAAGAGTATATTATAGTAGATACACAGTAAACAGTGACATTTTTCGATAAATGGCTACACTAACTTTACGGCAAATTAAATGTTATTCTGTTGAGGCAATCAATGGGGAGGCTTATGTTCAGCAGTTGACTTCAAAATACTGTAACGGTTATTGGATAAAAGGAAGAAACTTAGATTTGCCAATACAAACATTGCATTGAAAGCAGCAAGCAAAGTAATTATTTACATATTATGTGTCCTTCATATCTCATTTATAATTAAACCTTATGGTACTAAAAATAATTATTACAGTAAAATCAAAATTATATGATATTTATTAAAGAACGAAATAAAATAAAAAAGTTAAAATCGAGTAACGTAATTATTCAATTTCACGACAATGTAAATTTTAAACCCTTTGGAAATGCAAAAGTGAAGTATAATATGTTTACTGCCAAGCTTCTATGATCCTTGCCTTGCCTTTCAAAATTTGATTCACCATGTTGTAGGTACTCGGTGGTTAAGGAAAAAATTATAAGCACACCTACTTAAAATTTAATAAATAACTTGCACAACACCATCTATCGATGGTGGAATGATGAAGTGAGAGAAGCTGTAAAAAAGAAAAAAAAGCATGGCTAGACTACTTGGCCTCTAGTAACGATAAGCATATGAGAGAGAAGATGAAAGAAAGATATAAGCTGCAGAAAGTTCATGCGAAAACATTGATGGAGGAAATACGTGAAAGGTGTAGAATAGAAGCGGATGAGAGGTTGTCGCACAACTTTAAGGAAAACTCCAAACTCTTCTGGAAAGAGGTTGGAAGGTCCCGGAGTGGTGCGACAGCCTTAAGAATGAACAAAGTGCTTTCGAGAACCAATGACGTCCTCTCAGAAAAATCGGACGTCATGCTGCGATGGAGTGAATTTTATAGAGAAATGTATGCGTGTCATGATCTTAGTGAAGGATCTGGGGGTGACGCCATGACTGGCACTCCAGACACGGACCTCGATGACACTGAGGTCATCAGCATGAAAGAGATTAAACGTGCGATTCGAAATTTGAAATGTGGTAAAGCTGCGGGACTAGACAGAGTTACTGCTGAAATGGTCAAGTACGGTGGGCCTCGCGTCTGGGACAGCTTTCGTCTGCTGTGCAATTTGTGCTGGCGGACGGGAGATGTCCCGGATGATTGGCGATCCACGGTCATTGTGCCTTTATATAAAGGTAAACGTTCACATTTTGACTGCGGGTGCTATCGGGCGATCAGCTTGACCAGTTTAGCAAGTAAAGTTTACCCGAAGGTTTTGACACGTAGGATGCAAGAGAAATCGGAAAGATTCTTATGGGAGGCACAATGCGGATTTAGACCTGGAAGAGGATGCACGGATCAAATGTTTTCTCTCCGCATGATCACGGAAAAGCTTCTGAGTATTAACCAGAGGATTTTCTGTGCTTTTGTGGATCTGGAGAAAGCATTTGATAAGGTTATAAGGAAGAAAATGTGGGAACTGTTGCCGGGATATGGTGTGGATGGTCGATTGTTAAGGGCTGTGCAGTCAATTTACTATGACTGTAAAACCTGTGTTCGGGTAGGGCATGACCTGTCACCCATGTTTAGCGTCCAAGCGGGCGTAAAACAGGGTTGTGTCATATCTTCCTGGCTGTTCATACTGTATCTCGACAGCTGTTTACAGAAACTGAAAAATAGCTGTTTGGGTGTGAAATTGGGTGACATTAAAGTAAATTGTCTGCTGTATGCTGATGATGCAGTGCTTATTGCACCATCAGAAGCAGAACTGCAGGCATTAGTCACGTGTATGAAAGAGGAATGTGAAATTAAAGGTCTCCGTTTGAATGCGAATAAAACTAAGGTTCTGGTATTTGAAAAGGACGAAGAGAGAACGAAATGTGAAATATGGGTAAATCAGGAATGTCTAGAATAGGTAAATGAAATTGTATACTTGGGGAGCCGGGATGGAAGATGTGATTTAGATGTGGATAGGCGTGTCGCTGCTGGAAACAAAGTCAATGGTGCCCTGAATGTATTAGTCAAAAGGCAAGGCGTGGTGAAGAGTGCACGCCTTGCACTACATAACGCAGTGTTGGTACCGATTTTGTTATATGGCAGCGAAACCTGGGTATGCCAGAAGAAGCATAAAAGCAAGTTGAATGCAGTGGAGATGCGATCTCTTCGTAAAATGTGTGGCGTTACCATAGCCGATCGAAAGCGAAACGAAGAGATTCGCAATATGGCAGGATTGAAAGATGACCTTATCACAAAAATTGATAGGGGCGTACTCCAGTGGTTTGGGCACGTTGAGCGAATGAGTGAAGACTGAATGGTGAAGAAAATATATAGAGCGAAAGTAAATATTAAAGGTGTCGAGGTAGACCGAGACTAACTTTCGAAGACCATGTGAGCTAATTGCTCGAGGAGGGGAAGGTCAAGAGTACTCGGATACCTAGACGTGCATGTATGAAGAAGTTAATGAACCTGAAAGAAGCGAAAGAGGTATGTAAGGATCGTGACACTTGGCGATCTGTTCTCTCTGGCTACCCCGTTAGGGATTGTGCGTGAAGATAAGTAAGTAAGTAAACCATCTATCGATGGCATTGGTTAACTATTGTACTTTTTAAACTAAGATATTAGGATTTATATATATCTTTTATAAACATTTTAGATACTATTATACTATTATAGAATACGATTTTAAAATATCCTTAATCACTCAACGCCACCATTGAACAAATTCGTATCTATATTTCGTACCCATACTTCAGAATATTATACATAACTTTTGATAAGAAGAACCGATTTTTATAAAACAAAGACTAAATTTAAAACAGAAATACGCTTCACAATATTTCTAACAATTATTTTGACACAACAAACAAACAGACAGACAGTTAGATAGACAATTTTAAAAATGACACGATGATTCAGTTACCTATTTTTAGTCCCTCTCAATCAATTTTGTTACAAAAATATAAAATTTACAGACATCCGCAATTTACATTTTTATTATATGTATAGATAGTTATTACAGTTTTATTAGAACATACGATAATTTAATATTAATATATTAAAATTTTCCGAAAATACTGATTCTATTAATTACGATATTTTTTCATACAAACTAGATAAAGAATATATTAAATAAAACTAAATTTACTAATAATAGTGTAATATCCCTCTACAAGATGCAGGAGTGCACAAGTTAGATTGTGAATATGGTCTCTCTTACATAGGTCAAACAAAAAGATCTATTAAAACCCGCGTGAAAGAACATATAGCTGACGTGAAGCACCGACGCTCCGGGAAGTCTGCAGTCTGTGAACATGTTCAAGATCGTCCCCACCATTACATTAGATTTGATAAACCACAAATCCTCGCAAAAGAACACCGCTTTCTACCAAGGATTATACGCGAGGCTATTGAAATTAAAAAACATCACGTAATTTTAATAGAGAAGATGGTTGAGTGCTGCCATCTGCTTGGAATCCTATAATTAACAAATTAAACCCAAACCCAAGCATACCACTGCAAGACTTCAAGATACTGTAAGTTCGTTTTGCGTAAATCGGACCAAAAATTAATATTCAAAAACTGAAGGTAGCCGGACTAACAATGACATTGAGACGTCAAACATCTCAGTACCCCCCCCCCCCCCGTGACCATGGTTGCTGTAAAGCACCCGAAACGTCGAGAATTAAAAATAAGTAAAATCAGTTAAATAAATGCGATAGAATCCGTAAATTTAGTTTTATTCAATGTGTAGTGTTCGCGTAAATTTAATAAATCATTAAGAATACATTAAATAATACCATTATTCGTAGAAATCTTGATCACTGTAGCATAATATGAAGACCGCTTTATACTACTCTTTATCTGCGGGAAGAAAGGAAGCAGACACAAAGAACTTCCTACTGGACATTCTAAAGAATTTTTAAAAATAACTTAACATACGATCCAGCTCAAGTCTTTTCTCATTTCTCAAACAATTTTGAGACAGATAAGGGCTACCTTGTCGGTGTTGGCGAATTCATGTCCTAAAAAAATTTAAATTTCTTTCCTCAAGTACCAAGCACGTGGTAAACCTAGGCATAAAATTAAGTAATTTAAGCGGCGTCAACGAGACATGAAGCGCGGTGAAGAGTGCACGCCTTGCAATACATAACGCAGTGTTGGTACCGACTTTGTTATATGGCAGCGAAACCTGGGTATGCCAGAAGAAGCATAAAAGCAAGTTGAATACAGTGGAGATGCGATCTCTTCGTAAAATGTGTGGCGTTACCATAGCCGATCGAAAGCGAAACGAAGAGATTCGCAATATGGCAGGATTGAAAGATGACCTTATCACAAAAATTGATAGGGGCGTACTCCAATGGTTTGGGCACGTTGAGCGATTGAGTGAAGACCGAATGGTGAAGAAAATATATAGAGCGAAAGTAAATATTAAAAGGTGTCGACGAGACAACCAACATGAACTCGAATAGCTCGTATACTGTAATACTAATTTTTGAAATTATACTGGATGAGCCTTGTTTTAAACAAGGCTCATCCAGTATAATTTCAAAAATTTGCACAAATATAATAGACTACATACTAGATGGAAATATAGCAAATAAAAATGTCTTGGTTAAGGAAGATACAAATAGTAAAATCGTATGTGAAACCTGAGCAAACTGAACAAGTGAGCTAGTGTCTTCTTGGAAAATCCTATGAACGTTTATATTCTCTGAATTGGAAACAGATACGAGGACAGATTTATCACGAATGCGCAGAATGTAAGAAAATATCGTAAGACAAACCGCACACTGAAGAATATCATAACTTCATATGAATATTTGTGGAATTTTTAAAAAAAATGAATACCAGAACAAAGAAATAACGATACATATTAATTTAAAAGAAATTTGAGGTGCTGATAGTTTGTCACGACTACTGTTAAGAACTACTTCTTATTGCGCAAGCGTTATAAGCTTACATGGATTGGTTAGCAGAAATATTAGTATTGTAATAGCATTGTTAGTATTTTTTAAATAAAATTAAAATAGTTCCGGAAACAATGAACAAGGATTGTATTCCTATTTCATTTTTATATAAATTTGAAGATGATACAATCTTAAGATTATTTTTATTGAATTAGGATGACACACTAGCACCATCCACCAGTCCACCTGATGATAAGTGGATGTTGTTGTCCATAGACACTTACATTATAGCCCTACATTACAGATCTTCACAAGTCCATTGCTGAAAATAGGCCTTCTCCAAGGAATGGCACAAAGCACAGTCCTGAGCCACCTGCATCCATCGACTTTCTGTATGTCTTACCAGTCACTCCATCCAGTGGGGGATCGCCCTACATGTCATCTACCGGTACGACGCTATCCGTTCTTCGAGTTATATGGCCAGCCTATTGCCACTTCACCTTACTTATCAATTGGGCTATGTCAGTCACTTTTGTTCTATTGCGAAAATCTTCATTTCTTAGCTTATCACGCAGAGAAAAAAGTACAATATGCACTAATTTAGCAGAAATTTATTCACGTTTTTGAAAACATCCACATGTAGTGTGACGGAAAGACCGATTTTACCAAATTACCAACCAACCCTTTGCTGTACGAGCTACAAATGACACATCGACGTCCCATGATAAAAGGATTGGAGTAATTAATAATTTCTACGCGCATTTTTCAATATATTTTCCATCGTCACTTTTGTCGGTGATTGAGGCAAAGTAGCTTAATATACATCAAATTGGGGCAGAAATTGGACGGGATCATTAATTTTAGTAGATATAACGTGCGTATCTCATTTAGTCCATCAAGAATCCGTCAGCAATCGATCAATATGTTTCAAAAATTCAAAATGTTACTTTTTTACTTTTAATAATTACTGTATAACACAGATAAAATGAACATCATTGCGGAATAGCGTTCACGAAATAAATTCAGTTAATTCTGGACTTCTCTGAGATATTTCTGCCAACCTATTTTTATAGAAGTTGCTTGAGTCTTCTGTCAATAGCAATAAGTTGGCGGAAAAATCTCCGGGGCACGACATCCTTCAGCAATTTTCAGCAGCAAATTCCTATGTTCTTCACTTTGTGTGGTGCTTATGGCTATCTCGCTGAAAAGTTAATGCCAAATAAGCCAGTTAATGCAAGGATTGATCCACTTATCATGAAAATCAAACTAGGGATTCCTTAGATGTACATACACAAACTAAGCAATTGAAGCTTACCTCTCCAACGAAAGTGTCATATTATGATTTAAGCAGGCTTTAATATACTACACATCAAGAAAACAGATCTTTAAGCCTTTGAGTGTGAGTCGTCGTCTACATGACATGGGTATGCCATGCAGGTCTCGGGCCCCGGGGTATGCCCCATTGCCCGGATCTTCCTCATGGCCCACGACTATGGGCCAGTCCTGGGAGCCTTTTCTAGGCATGGTAATCATGACGGATTAATCCGCAGTCAGAGAATTTTTTTTCGTAGTCGGTTAACTACGGAAAAAAGGAGGTTGTCAGGTAAAAAGTCAGGGTTGGCCTATCAGCGGCATTGTGGGTTGTTACTCGACTCTCTAATCGATATAGAGAGGAGTTCTCTTGGAAGAGGTCGCCCGTCCGGGGGCCGTGTGTGCAACGGCGCAAAGCCGTTGAGGTGTTCATGTGGCCCGTTGTCGGCGCGGTCGAACATGCCGCGCGCCAGCCGGGCCACGAAGTCTGTGATGGTCTCGACTTTCAGATCGGCCGCTATGACGTCGTTCCGGACGTAGCGACCTGCTCCGACGATCGTCCTTAATGACAGGTTCTGCTGGCCCTGCAGTCGCCGCCTCAGAGGATCGCTCAGAAGCGCGTACCAGGCCGGAGCAGCGTAGGTGATGATGCTCCGGATATACATCTTGTATATCCGGAGCTTGGTTTTTGTTGGCAGCTTGGATGCCAGGACTGGCAAGAGCGTCGCCCGCGCACATCTGACTGCCTTTTATTCGGACTTTTTAAAAGTATTTAATATAATATCATATACTGTGGAGAAAGCTACAAAACAACACTAGTGTACCCCAAAGAAATTACATCTGTATTTAAATATTGATGCAATCATTTAAAAAAAGTTGTGCCAGATGGGCAAAAGCACTGTCAAGATTGTAAAAATTGGATTGCAGAGTATGAACAGGGGTTGGTTTTTCATCGTCTTTTATCCTGTACTAATGTACATGAATCAGTTGATTGATAAAGTGTTCAAAAATCCTGATCGAGTTTAAACTGCATGTTAAAAAAGCAAAAAGGATTGACTGCCGATATCGGCTGTGTACACACCCTAATAATATTTTTAATATCGCTTTTAAATAAAACAAATCTAATACTGAAACGTAATATTTTGTAAAACAAAAAAATTAAATCCTATTTTTTAAATATTATATCATGATCCCATCGAGTTCAAGATTTATTGAAGTCCTTAGACTCATACATCAAAAATATAAATTATGCAGACAACTTGGTCTGGTTGTGACCATCGATCGGTGTACAAGCGAGACTGATCAGGATATGTAAGTCATACGCGGGAATTCATTAGCTCTAATACAAAATACATGAGATCTTTAAAAGTTAGGCTTTAAGCGCCGGCTGCAAGTGCTATTCAGTACCAAATCTAACAATCTGTAGTACTGAAGAGAGGTGAGAAAATCTCTTTGAGATCTCTCTATTCCAAAGTTTGCGAAAGCTGGTGTCACCGATGTACTTTCGTGAACAACGCTTCGATGGCGTCCTTAAGCGTTTCGTGGTGCCTATGCCTCATAGCAGCTCTGACTTGAGTTCTCGGAGACTCTAAGTTCGCAGATACTTTTTTGGTTGATGCTGTTTTGGTTGATGGTGGTGGCACAACCAAGTTCGCAGCCAATGGAAAACCCTTAAGCTTCAAGCTAAATGAGACGGACCGTACCGGATTGTGACAAGAGTCAATGATGGAACCTACCGGATACAGAAAGGTGCAAGACGTACTCCTAAGATCGCTTATGTGGATCGACTGTTGCTTTATTATGGAGCCGATAATGCTCGGGAAGAGCATGTCTTAAGAGGCAGCATTGTTGCGCGCCATAGTTAATGCCTGGTACAAGGCAACTTTAGTTACCACTAGCGTCTTCTAGTATCGAGTAGCAGAACCAGGAGAGTCAAGATCCTTCCAGAGATTTCCATGCCAAAACTTCCTACACTCAGTCAGTCGGGACCTTTGTAATCGAATATTCTAGATGTTTCAGTAGAAGTGGCCACTTTATAAGGCCGATATAGACCACGACCCGGGTCAGAATTGAATTGGCAATACAAACGAATACTTTGCAGCGTCTTCTTTGCGTCCATCGCTACTCTCGATGACGGGGGAGCACACCGCCGACTATCCCGCGGCGTAAGTGCTCTATGCCGGATGTGCGGTTCACACAGCGCTCGGTTCGCAAAGCACATCTCTCCCTGGACATCCACATGTCGAGTGGGCCTGATGGAATCTCCCCAATTGAGCTGAGGAATTGAGCTCAGAATCGGCACCGGTTATATCGCGTTTTTTCCGGAACTCCTACTCCCTAGGCGTAGTTTCAAAATCATGGAAGACGACTTTCGTCCACCAGATCCCTAAAAAGCGGATTTTCGGATTAGGGGCGACTAAATATAGTCCAGCTTAACTCTCAGATAACACAAGTTTGCGCATTTACCGCTAAAAAGAACCCCTTCGTCGTATCTCCTCAGTTTCAAGGCACTCTCCTTGTTGCCTCAGCTAGTATAGGAATCCTCGGCGTCGACATATCGAGTGACGTGCAGTTTCATGGTCACTTGGAAGAGAATGCCAAATTGGCCTCTAAAAAGCTTGGCGTGCTCAGCAGAGCGGGACAGAATTTTATGCCGGCACACTGCCTGCAACTTTACAAGGCGCAGGTTCGGCCTGACATGGAATACTGTTCCCATCTCTGGGCTGGGGCTCCCCAGTGCCAACTCCTTCCACTTGACCGCTTCCAGTGCAGAGCGGCCCGAATCGTTGACGAATGAGTGCTTTCCGATTGGCTCAATTCACTGGCGCTGCGAAGAGATTTTGCATCTCTTTGCATTTTCTTTCGTATCTACCACGGGGAGTGCTCTAAGTAATTGTTTGGTTTAATCCCAGCTGCCAAATTTTGTGAACGCACTATGCGGCAAACCTCTCGATACCATTCACACAATCTAGATGCTTGGCTGTCCACCACTGTACGTTTCACTAGGAGTTTTTTCCGGGTACGATTTCTCTGTGGAATAGTTTACCACCGGCGATTTTTCCGTACCGATACGACCTGGGGACCTTCAAGAAAAGAACTTACTCCTTTCTAAAAGGCCGACAACGCACCTGCAATTCACCTGGTGTTGCAGTTGTTCATGGGCGACGTCACTTAAGATCAGGTGAACCGTATGCTCATTTGCCCCTCTCCTGTAAAACAAAGCTATAGAACTGCAAACTAAAGTGATTAGTAGTACGATTGTGTTTTACTATTAGTGTGTTTTAAGTTGTAGTTGGTGTTCTGTAATTAAAGTGTCAACTTTGGTAACTCAATCGGCAGTTAATATTGTCACGAAACCCAAGCTCGTAACAATACTGTAAAGCCTAAAGATTTTTCAATTGTTAGTTAAAAGTTATCCATCAAATTAGTTATAACCTGAATAAATATTATATAAAAGTGAAATAATTGAATAATTTAATTTATTTATGTTGTATTTTATTCTATTTATAAATTTAAGCTAAGGAATGTAAAATCAGTCTTGATTCAGATATCTATAGTAAAACGTTTGATAATCTATCATCATGTATAAGTTTCTTTGAAAGATACAAGGTTCTTTTGCCTCTAGGTATAGAAGTTCGATATTGACAAAAGTTAAGGTTCTGTGTCCTAAAGCGAAAAACTTTGTAAGATTCGCTAAATCTTTTCGCTTCACTTTATTTCGTTTTAACGTTTGTGATCTAAGAATAGCAAATTGAAGTAAAATTTCAATGGAAACTAACATAACCGTGTAAGGGCGGCATAAAAGAATTTATCACTCATTTTGTCCCATCAGTGTTGTAAGATACGTTTATGGTAAATGCCAGAAAATCTTCCGATAGATTGCGGTTAAACTATTTCGCTTACACCAGTCGTCAAATACGTAGGTCACTCAATAAGTTTTGAGATGCTCGAAATAGAAAAAGGAACGCACTTGTGTCATATGTTTCTAAAAAGCTATTTTTTTAAGAATGGAACTTCATAAGCCAATTAGTAAAAAAAACAAAGTTCTATTAATTTTCCTGCAACGCTTCCCGCGCTTTTCATTTAAAACGATGGATCTTAACCGTGAACATTTGCGCGCTATGATCTATTATGATTTTAAATTTGGTTTAACTAAACAATTAGGTGTACAACGGTTACAATCAATATTAGGGGACTCAGTTCCGTCACGCGCAACAATTTTTAGTTGGTTTGCTGAATTCAAAAGGGGTAAAATTAATCTTAAAGATGACCAACTAACCGGGGCCCCGCAAACAGCAGTAACGGCAGAAAATGTATGGACAACTAAAATGTTAGTGCGAGAAGACCCACGAATCACACATATGGACATCGAAAAGATTGTAGGCATTAGTTCGGAGAGTATTCATATCATTCTACATCAACATCTTGGAGTGAGGAAGCTTTGTTATCGATGGATCCCTCGTTTATTCTCCAAAAGCGAAAAACTGACTCGTGTGGATTGGTGCCATGAAATGCATGAAGCAGGCGTGTTTTAGAAATCGTTACTGGTGACGAGACGTGGATATATCAATATGATCCTGAAAATAAAAGGCAATCACCGGTATGGGTCTACGCAGAAGGGCAGTTACCGACAAAACTGCAAAGACCTCGCAACGTCGGCATAAAAATGATGGTTAGTTTTTTTTCGCGGAGCGGACATTTGTCGACGTCAATGGTGGCAAATTGTAGGTCAGTTAACTCTGAATGGTATACTACAGTTGTGTTACCCAAAGCTTTTCAAGCTGTGCGGGACAGAAGACCGAAGACTGGGCTTCGGGGAATCTATAGAAATAGCTGCGTTACGATAATACCTTTCACATACCCGCCCTTAGAACAAAAGTGTTTATTGAGAAATCTGGTGTTGAAACTCTAAGTCACCTACCCTACAGCCCTGACTTATTTTTTTGTGATTTATTTTTGTTCCCAAGAGTCAAAGAAAAATAAAAGGCAAGTTTTTTTCAAGCGCCGAAGAAGCCGTGGCTGCCTACGAAGAAGCGATTTCCGACCTGTCAGATCAAGACTGGCAAAATTGTTTTCAGAGTTGGTTTAGGCGAATCGAACTTTGTATAGAGCATGATGTAAAATAAATATTAACAGTATCTAGAACACTTTTTGTATATTGCAAAACTTATTGAGTGTCCCACGTACTTAGACCGGCGACGGGCAGTAGCGTCAAAATGCAAGACGTCTGAATTAATAATTAAGAGAGGCTCTTGTCCTGCTGTGGAATTTTAAAGGCTGAAGAAGAAAAGAAGAGACCGTGAACGATTGGTAAAGGACACAAAAAGTAATGTGTTCCGTAATAGGTTACATTCTGAATAATTTTGGAGTTAGAAAGAGACATCCAAGCGGACGTTACCGTTACCGTTTCAATCTACTAAAAGTCCACTACTGAAAATAGGAATATTTACGATAGTTGCCACGCTTGGCAGGCTGGTTGGAAGTCTTTAAAAGAAAGTTTATTTTTTTATTTTTCTGTTTTTATTTAAAAGAACGCAGCTGCCCATCCTCCATCCCATCCATCCCGGTTTGTTTCGCTCTGTCACCTCTTGTGACACCAACGAGATGATATGGGGTAGTGGATATCCTCACACTGCCACTACACGTTCACGGCCGCAGTTGTAACAATATAAGTTGTGTCGATGAATTGTACATTACGAAGTTAAAAGTAGAAGATCAATTTCAGATGTGCTACGGAACCTTGAATTTAATAGAAATCGCTACAAACGTATTATACATAATAATAATAACTCCCAATATTGCCCGGAACACGGACATATATTACTGGATCTACAATAAATGGATATACAATATTTTCGTGTACGCACAAATCTTATTCTACTGCAGTGGACATTCTAACTGATTTACATGGGTAAAGGTTAAAGGGTTGAAATAAATTACGTATATAATTTAAACAAGTCTAAAGCAAACCAGCCCAAGACCGATATAAAAATGTTTACACCAAATATTTTGTCACAAAATATTTTGCTTAAACTTATTGTTAACGATTGATACATTTAGTTCTAACACATATTTTGGCTGTAAGCGACTGCCCTTCATTTTCTTCAGGTTTTAGGCACTTTCAGCGACATAGATATAAATATTTTAAATTTCGATGCTTTTTTAAATTTACTGGTTTTGTAGCTCATTTCTATTTATGTCTTAGTCATTTTAGAAAATTGGAACAGGCTACACTCTTTCGTGAAGTTAATCTAAAACATTAATAATATTTTAGTATAACTTACACACGCAAACTGCCTTTTAAAATAAAAACGATTTACGTTTAAAAATTAAACTTTGTAAGATAATCTATATACCTAGAATCCAAACAAATAGATCGATAAGGTTCTTAAATTACCTACTTAGTGTATAAGAAAATCTGTATGGTTTACGTAGACAAGGGTAAAGGAAGAAATAAATTATCTATTTTATTTAGCTAAGCAAGTCAGCAAACCGGAATTTCGGATAGAAAAATAAAGGTTTATATTGAAGTTGCCAAATATTATTTATTTATAGCTATGTACTAGCAGGTTCCGTAGATTTTATTCCGTCCTTCATATTTGTTAAAAACTCGACCACAACGTTACCCATCAAATATAAGACATTAAATCAACACGTTTTGTGTGTGCCACTGTGGCCCATAGACATCCCCATTTATTCGATTCTGAATTAAAATGCACGTGCATTGTCACCCCCAAGGACTAAGATGGAATGCCTCGTTTCTAGTAAAAAATGGTCTTCGGATCTCTACACTCACCACACGAAACACAGCAGTATTAAGCTGCTATTTTACGCTTGTATTATGTGGGAGCGTGTTCCTTCCCCGGTCGAGCCGTCCCAATCGTGCTACAACCATAATATAGCTACAGCGTGGCTCTACCACGTATAAACCACTTACAAATTGTATGTGTTATTTAAGCCTACTGCTAAACATGACGCTCTTTTGGACGGTGGATTGACGATCGCAATATCAGACTCCTCTCACATCTTTTACGCTGCTGTCCGATGCCAGTTTGAAGAATTCACGTCTAATGTAAGGGATATGAGCAACGCCAGTTTAGATATTTTAAGCCATAAAATTCTAATTGGTGTGATGGGTTTTCTTATGCAACACGGTAACGCAAAAATTAAATTCCATTCATTTAGATAAATTACGTGCGACAAAATTTATAAATCGATTATATAAATACAAGACTCTCATTATACTGAACTCAATAACGTTGAACAAATTTACCTCAATTCTCCAAGATAATTAATTTCAAATCGCTTATTATTACAGTGTTCACATTACGTTAATTGAAAAATTTCAAGATTACATTAAAATATTTTCGTTGTTTTTTTTATTATACAACGAGTACAAAGTAAAAGTTCATCTGATGTTGAGTGACCATATTTACTAAAATCCCGCAAGCCGGCAACCAACTATTACTCATACAGTTAGTTAAAGCCTATTTTTATTACTGCTATTATTACTGCTTATATTTACTCCTTCCAACTTTAAACCACAAAACAGCAGTGGACTCAGTTCTGTTAAAATTAAGCACTTCAACATTATGTGCATAGGTTTTCATGCGAATTTTAATTGGCTTACCATATGGCTCTACCACTGTCATGTTTACCAAGGTACGTAAATACAATTTAACTTTTTTACAATTTAATACTTAGATAAAAAAACAATATGACAATATATTGTAACATTATTTTTTTAAAGTGTTTGGTAAACCAAGAATACTGTTAGCAAATCAAATATAGTAACGAAATTAAAAGCGGTCTAGGTGCGACCCGAAAGGTCCACTTGACTAACTTCCCAGTGGAAAGAATAATAAAATATCATGTTTTAGTATTTTATAAAAAATTTCATTCGGCATAAAAAACGACTTGACTGATTTTGGTCAAAATTTAATGAGGTCTAAGTTACATAATTACGCGTTAAATGATACTGGTCCCATGTCAATATTACTCTTTGTTCTCGAGGTACACGAGGCAAAAATTGAGTTGCACTCACGGACATCCTCTTAAAAACCATACTATTTGACTCTAAAGACCTTGAAACGTGGAAATATGTTAAAATTTCCAATTTGCAAAATCGGACCCACTACAATAAATTCCCACTGGGAAGTTAATAAAATGAGTTCATAAATGCATTCGTTGTTTAAAAATAAAAATAAACAATAATCAATTTCTAAACCTATCATACATTTACTTTGGTCTGTACTATTAATTATTTTCACCTCGGCAGTCGGATTAATTCGCATATCTCTTTAGAATATAAACTTTTGCGTGCAGAAAGTTACGATTAGTTGTCATTGCAATCCTCGCATTTTGTTAAAATTCTACTGAAGAGAATGAAAATTAAGTAAATCGTGTAAAGCGAACAAAGTTATATTTACTAAGTGTTCTCTCTCTCTCTCTCTCTCTCTCTCTCTCTCTGTCCCTATTTTTCTCTTAGTAGTTGGCTTCACAAGATATACTTAGAAAACTCTTCTATCAGTTTCTCTATTCCTTTCTGTTTCCTTGGTTATGGACCCGTACGGTTATACTTAATTATGCTAGTTTCAAATTGTAGGTAATCATCTTTTAAAACATTTTAACTCAAAAATTACTTCACAATATGTTGATGCATCACATTGCGAAGTTCTTACGAGATTTTGAAGACACAAGGTATCGTCATAATTCACCCAGTGCTGACGACAGTTTCATAAATTTCAGAACTTAAGAGGCGCGTAAGCGGACAAAATAACTTGAATTTTATATCTAAGTAAATCGGAACACTTGTTCTGTCGTTTTCAATAATAGTTCAAATGCGCAGAAATTTAAATACACAAATGGCATGCATTTTTTGAAATATCAAAATCCAATTCAAACCATTACTTAATTCTTCTAAAAAATTAGTGTTCTCGCAAAATTTACAGCAAAACAAATAAGTTTTTTTAGTATTTAAAAAAGAAAAAGTGAAACATATTTTACATTTATTTAAAGTGTAGGGATTGAAATTTTTGAAACTGTTTTTTAATTTTATTTTGATGTTAAAATTAATAGCTCTATTAGGCGTTAAAGGTGCCTATGTTTAGGTTACATGCGTAAAAGGTCTCATTAAAGCCACTGCTATGTACAAACTATAACAATATCAAGAAAAGTATTCAGATCACATTTTTTTAAATATAGTCTACAATAATCTGATTCGGTCACTTTTTTAGAAATGCTTTAATTTTCTTATTTGGAGAGCTTAAAAAGTTGTAATTTCATGATTTTAAAAAAATAAATATTTTTTTCTATTAGAATTATAAATGTAGTAAAGTCGTACTTAAGACCACATAAAATAGAACTATTTTCGAGTGAATTAGAAATAAATAAAATTAAGAAAATATATATTTTCATACTTTTTACCTACATGCCGTTTATATACCAGAAACGCCTAAAAATTCTCTCAGTTCCGCTGGGATTTCTCGGCGTTCAGACGTGTGCAGTGTTGCTCAACGTTATTTTACCTCTCGCTCGCACGGTTGATCTCTTTCCCACGCACAGCTCTTACGGATTGAGCGGAGCATGTCGTGAAAGTTGCTCTACTCAAATATATATTATTTTTATTTGTCATATTAGTTCTAGTTTTTAGTCTATTAGTATTTATATTAGTATTAGTGTATCAGATTAATAGACTCGGACGTTTATATTCGATGAATTTCAATTTATTACCAAAAAAAAAAAACGGAAAAAGATGGATAGCAAAAAGAAGAAATGTTCTTGTGGACTGCCACAAGAACATTTCTTCTTTAAATTTTCTATTTCTAATGCTTCTACTATATACGGTTGGTTTTTTTATCAGCATAGAACATTCAAGGAGCGAATAAATTAATTCTGTTAGCACACAACTGTGATAAAACTTTGTCAAACGGGGCAGCATTGTTGTTTCCCAAAACTCTTTACTCATCACTTCAACTCTTGCATTACATTTCTTTTTACTGCCACAAGGATATTTCTTCTTTTTTCTATCCATCTTTTTCCGTTTATTTTTTTTTTTGGTAAATTGAAATTCATCAATTAAACGTCCGAGTCAATTAATCTGATACACTTATACTAATATAAATACTAATAGCTTAAAAACAAGAACTAATATGACAAATAAAAATAATATATATTTAAGTAGAGCAACTTTCACGACATGCTCCGCTCAATCCATAAGAGCTGCGCGAGGGAAAGAGATCAACCGTGCGATCAAGAGGTAAAATAACGCTGAACAACACTGCACACGTCTGAACGCCGAGATATCCCAGCGGAACTAAGAGAATTTTCAGGCGTTTCTGGTATATAAATGGCATGTAGGTAAAAAGTACGAAAATATATATTTTCTTAATTTTATTTATTTCTAATTGCCTCGAAAATAGTTCTATTTTATGTGGTTCTATCCTTTTACCAGGTCAACACTCCGTCTATTGGGGGGCTATAGTGATCTAGACTAAATTATATTAAATTGAAAGATTTTATTAGGATAGATATATTGATAAGATAAAATAAACGGTCTTTAATGGCTATCTTAATTCAAAATAACGCCACATTAATAGATCCCACCTAGGAGAATTTAGAGCGGATCTCTAGTTTAAATGTTACTTTTAAATTAATATATCTACTTAGGTGTACAATTCTTTTCAAATACTTTCCCATTAAAAGAAAATTTCAAACTCACTGAATAATTTAACGTTATAACGATATACCCTTATTAGGGAGTTTTCGCTGCTGGTACTGTGGATATTGACGGTATGGGCTCGGGGAGTCGCCATTTATAATCCCATCATTTATCCATAAGGACTATACTTGCTTGGAAAACGGTTGGCAGCCTTGTGAACTTTAAAATATTTTGTTAAAGCACATTTTAAAACCCAACAATAACAACTAACTTAGAAATGAAATTTAAAAAATCCTATACCTTTAAACGAGCAATTCTTTCTCAATTCTATTTCTGATGATGTTCATACTGTTAGCCTTTTCGCTTTTACTTTTTTATAGCCAAATCCTAAGAGAGAAAAAGAAAAAGAGAATACTTAGTATATAAACTACATACACATTTAAATAATACTCATTCCGCCTGTGGCATCGCTTCCGAGCGGTTGCATCCAGGTAGTCCGCGCTTTCGTTCCTGTACGGTAGTGCTCTCCCGCTCTCGCGCCCGCGCTGTCCCGCTCGCGCTGTACAACGCCGACGCAGTGCTCAGTCCGCCGGCGGCACCGCTCTCGGACGGTCGCCTCCTGGTGGTCCGCGCTCCCGTACAGTACGGTAGTGCTGTCGCGCTCTCACGCGCCTCCGCTGTCCTGCTCACGCGGAACAGCGTCGAGGCTGCCGGTGAGTCACTTTTTCGCTACAGCTCTTGCCCCCATGTCTTCGGGCAGGGAGGTCTGACTGACTTCCGCTTTTCATTTTCATTTTTCATTTTCACTTGTCATTTTATTTCATTATCATTTTTTTTTTCTTGTTATTCTTGTATTACGTGTATAGTGTGTCGTAGTACGTCTCGCGATCTAGTCCCTGTTCTACCGAGAGCAGGGACCCGTCCTCATCTTTATTTATACATAGCTCAGCTTGCTTACTGACCCAAAATGGCCACACCCAGTTTCACTGAGTCCCTCGCCGCCCTCATTAACCAATTCGGTTTAAATGGCAATGAGACGGTCCTCGCCGCCATCGCCACCATCGCCGCCCAGGCTTCCCTCCCTGCCCCTCAGGCACACCATCCGCCGCCGGTAATCGCATCTTACCTCGAAACGAGGAACTCTTTTGCCCCGCTCGAATCTGCCCCCCTAGAAATGGAGTACGCATGCTCCGAGTCCTCGGCGCCGTCCTCCCGGAAGAGGCGCGCCACTAACTCAGGCTCCGGTTCATCGGAGTCCTCTGACTCCGACGGAACCGGGGAGTCCAACTTCACCACAGTCACCTCCAAGCGCAACGGAAAGCGCGCCGCGATAAAACGCACCCCCCACCCCCACTTCAGCGGCCCCTGCCGCTCCTTCAACCTCCGCAGCCCTCGACGCTGCCCCCGTCCCACTGATGTCACTAGACATCCCCACACCATCCAAACCAGCCTCTCGTTGTGCTCCAGTACTAGCGAAGAAGCAAGTCCCGCCCCCTGTCTTCCTAAGAGACAAGGCAAAATTCACCCAATTATCCAAAACCTGCTACGACGCAGGTATCAAGTATGATCATGCCATCAACCTCGGGGAGGCGATCAAAATCATCCCTGCCTCGATCGAGGACTTCCGTCAGATCACCCGGCTATTCACAGCCGAAAGGGTCTCATACCACACGTACGCTCTCCCTGAAGAGCGTAAAGTTAGGGCCGTCATCAGAGGCGTCCCATTCGAATTCTCTAACGAGGAAATCCTCGAGGACCTTAAGTCCCAAGGTTTCCTCGTAGAAGCAGTGCACAAAATGCACAATAGAACGGGCAAGAGATACAACCTTGCCCTAGTAATCCCTGTCAAACGTGCCGGAAGCTAAAGCCATCTTCCGGCAGGTGCGCACAGTGTGCGGCCTGTCAAGGGTGAAGGTAGAGCCCCCACATAGGCCCGGCTTCCCGGCGCAGTGCCACCGCTGCCAACTTTATGGTCACGCGGCGGCCAACTGCTCCGCCCCACCCAGGTGCGTGAAGTGCCTGGAACCTCACAACACAAAAGAGTGTCCCCGGCCCAAAGACGCCGAATCCCCGCCCGCCTGTGTCCTGTGCAACCAGACAGGACACCCGGCGAACTACAAGGGTTGCCCACGCGCACCTCAACCTCGCCCCAGTAGGAAAGCTCCACCGCCGGTGAATGACCGATCTTTTCCGGCCCTCCAACAACGGCCCCGTCAGGGCCCTTCTCAGCCTATCCAGGGCTTCCCTCGACCCTCTCAGGGTCCCCCTAGGCCCCCTCAGGGTCCCCCTAGGCCCCCTCAGGGCATAATTCGGACCCTCCGGGCTTCTCCAAGCCAATGCAGCCTCCAGTCTTTCCCTGGGGGCCCAAAAAGGCAGACCCACCGCGGACAACCTCGTACGCTCATGAAGCAGAGCCCACAATCGACGACTACAACACGCTACATTCCGCTATTAGGAATATCGACGTTAGGGAAATAACAGTAGTATCACGCAAACTGCGCGCGGCCAAGTCCCCCCAAGAACGTCTCCTCGTTCTTGCGGAGTACAATAACCTTTTGTTAGCGTTGTAAGTTAGGTTAACTTAATTAACTTAACTTCAATGACTGAGCGAATTAACCTACCTAGATCTCACGGTCGTATCAAACCTAAGGGTTTATCGCTTGTATCATTTAATATTTGCGGCTTGCGAAATAACCTCCCAGAGCTCAAGCTCTTTCTTCGGAATCGTGAAGTCGATTTCCTCCTCCTACAGGAAACTAATCTCAAAGCTAAGGACACTAGAGGCCTTTCTATTAAAAACTTCTCTCTTCTTCGTAACGACAGACCCGACCGCCGAGGCGGCGGAACGGCCATCTATTACAAGAAGACACTTCATTGCTCGCCCATTTCTACTCCGCAGCTTACCAACATGGAAGCCACGGTATGCGGGCTAGCTATGACTGGACATCAGTCCATCCTCATAGCCTCCTGTTACATCCCTTCAGGAACCTATCCCCTCAAAAAGGATTTTGAGGCCATTTTATCTTTAGGCAATTCAGTCATTATGTTTGGAGATTTTAACTCCAAGCATACTGAATGGACATGCCGCACTACGTCCCCTAGTGGCAAGATACTGCTCGATATCACGCAGTCTCTTGATATTACCGTCCATAGTCCTCTCGGTGTTACTCACTTTCCCGATAACACCGATCACGCCCCCGATGTGTTAGATTTTGCGTTACTCCAAGGAGTTTCTCTCAACCTCGGAGCAATCGAGACACTAGACGATCTAGGATCAGATCACCGACCGGTCTCCCTCATTCTTGGCCATCAGCCACCTCCCCCAACACACACGAAAACCTTCACTAACTGGAAGGGATTCAAGGAGTCCCTAGCTAAAGCTTTGGACTCACAGGACTCTACCATCTCCCTACCGTCGGACTTAGATAGTCCCGAAAAAATCGACACCGCGGTCGACTCACTCTCCACCCTTATTAAATCCTCCCGTAAGGAGAACGAAAGGGTTGTCCCGGTTGCTAACAATAGTGGGCTTCCCCTACATATTAGCAACCTATTAAAAGCCAAAAAAGCTGCTTTCCGGAGAGCAGCAAAATATCCCACCCCCGAATATAGGCGCGCGGCCAATCGTCTTCAACGAGAACTCCGCTTCCGCCTCTCTGTATTTCGAGACCTCGAAAAGAGTAAGCTCATGGAGAATATCTCTCCATCTCACACAGCGTACTATCAGATGGCTAGAGCCCTCCGCATAGACGCTATCACCCACACTCCCCCTCTCTCCCGTCCCGACGGCACGGTTGCCTTCGAGGACGAGGAAAAGGCTGAGTGCTTTGCAGATAGCATTGCCGCTCAATGCTCTCCCAGTTCTCAACCCGTCGACCCCTCACACGTCCAGGCAGTGGAGGATGAGGTTCGCCGCCGGAACTCACCCCCCACGGCCTCCGAACCTATCTCTGTGTCCAATGATGAGATCTCATCCCTCATCAAAGGACTTAAGCCTAAAAGGCTCCGGGCGCGGATGGCATCTCCAACCAAGCCCTAAAACACTTTCCCGAGCAGGTGTTAGCCTTTTTATCTATTATCTTCAACGCCTGCTTCAACCTTTACCTATACCTACCTTTAGTTATTTTCCCACTACGTGGAAAGAGGCTACTGTGATTGGAATTCCCAAGCCAGGCAAGCCCCTCAACCTCTCCTCCAGCCATCGCCCCATTAGCCTCCTCAAGGCAATGGGCAAGCTCTTCGAAAGAGTCATCCAAATTCGTATGAGGCGCTATCTGTTTCCCACAGACGGCGACCCTCTTATCATTCCCCATCAATTCGGCTTCCGAGCCAAACACTCATGTCCCCAACAAGTTCACCGCATTGTGGAATATATCCTCAGCGGTTTCTATCCTCGTCGTCATAAGACCATCGCGGTCTTTTTCGATATAGCCAAAGCTTTCGATAGAGTCTGGCACACAGGCCTCATCTACAAGCTCTATAAAATAGGTCTCCCCGATCGTCTAGTTCGTCTCGTGGCCTCCTATTTAAAACATCGTACCTTTCGTTTCAGACACGAAGGCACGCTTTCTTCACAGCGAACTATCAAGGCTGGTGTCCCTCAGGGCTCAGTACTTGCTCCTCTGCTGTACATCCTGTTCACCAACGACATTCCCATCCCGTCGAAAGGTGTCCAACTCTCCCTCTTTGCAGATGACACTGCCATCTACTGCAAAGGTGTCTCACTACCCCTTATACGGAACAAGATCCAAAAGTCAGTTGATGACCTAGGAGCTTGGTTCAAAAAATGGGACCCCTGTCCCCTGGCATACGTCCGCCAAATATTTAGGTGTCACTCTAGACACAGGGCTCACTTTCAAGCCCCACGTCAAAAGAGTAACCCGTCACGCACGGTTTTATCTGAGTAGGCTCAACAGTATGTTGGGCCGACACAGTAAAATGTCCCTTCGAAACAAGCGTACCCTCTACAAGGTATGTATACGACCAGTCATGTCCTACGCGGGCCCCGTCTTTGCCCACGCAAACCCTAACATTTTAAATGAACTCCAAATAGTTCAGAACCTCTTCTGTCGTCGAGCTGCGAACGCACCGTGGTATGTCCGCAATGCCGACCTTCATCGGGACTTAGAGCTCCCAACAATTCAACAATTTCTTAAAAAACTCTCTGAGAACTTCTTCAAAGCCTCAGAGTCGCACACAAACCATTTAATTCGTGAGGCAGCTTCTTATGCAGCCCCACCCCCCCTCTCGCTATCGTGTCCGCAGGCCGAGAAACTCTCTCTCGGACCCGCCTAATAAACTTTCAAACGACCTGAACTGTCTCCTGGCGGCTCAGGCCAACTCTAATTAAATAAAATTATTGTAATATCTAACATTAATTTGCCTTCGTAGGCACTCCCTCAGCGGCACTTAGCCGCTTGCGCCCTCTTTTCCCAAAATAGGATCGCTCATGATAAGGTACAATAGAGCTTAATCAGCCGGTTGCCTGTCCCCAAAGGCGGTTTTTAGAGGGTATCACTTAGGGTCCCCGGTAGGACAGTGAGCCCCTCATAACCACGATAGACCGGCTATCGTGGTATGCGTAATGCATGATGCGTGCGTAATGCGATGCGTGGTATGCAATGAGTTCGTGTATAAAAGAAATTTCCTAAGTTGTGGAAGGAGTTCACGTATAAAAGAAAAGTTTCCTAAGTTATGGAAGGTGTTCATGTATAGATGTCTTGTATAGAGGAGCTGCCGGAGATACATACCTGCAGTTGTACATATACTATATATGGGGTGGTCGGGAGCCCGACTGCCTGAAGTACTGTAGCACAATGACTAGTCGTCCTATATTAAGGACTTATGATATTAAACGTCAATGATACAAAAGCAATACTATAGAAGGTCTCTATGAATAATATGCATTACAATAGTAGGGTCGTGGGTTCGAACCCTATATATTAATGACTTATGAAAGTAAGGTCTATGATACAAAAGCAATACTATAGAAGGTCTCTATGATTAATATGCATTACAATAGTAGGGGCGTGGGTTCGAATCTTATATATGAATGACTTATGAAAGTAAGGTCTATGATACAAAAGCAATATTATAGGAGGTCTCCTTGATGCATAAGCATTGTATGGGGTGGTCGGGTGACCGACTGCTCCTAGTACTGTAGCAAAATGACTAGTCCTTATTAGGGACTTGAAAAGGAATGTTATGGTTGCGTGTGTCCTAGACATATCGTCTTAGTGCCAGAGGTAAGCGGGTTTGTTGTAGCAATACGGCTTTCCCGTGGACATCGCACACCCATATCGTTTGTCGGCGACGTCGTAGCGCATAGCGATGCGTCGTCTATCTTTCGGATTGGGATGATGAGTGTGTTTGGTAGCACTTTTAAGTGTAACAAGCATACTCAACTTCATGTCTTAGTGCATTAGCGCTATGATACGTGGATTTTGTTTATTGGCGTCTTAGTAGCGTGCTACTATGATACGTTGGTGATATTCTTTATATAACAACAATAAAAAACTTTGTTACCAAAATTGATAGGGGTCATGTCGGTGTGTTGGGAGGGGGGCGCCATCCGTGTGATAGTTGCATTGATGCTTACTGCTACTTGCAGTATTGCGTCTTGTGATGGATCTGCGGGTGTGCTGCGCCTGATTCGCCGCATTCTTGTGGTTCTGGTCGATGGAGGTAAACAAACAACATCTTAGTGCCGGTGGTAAGCGGGTTTGTTGTAGCAAATACGGCTTTCCCGTGGACATCGCACACCCATACCGTTTGTGGGCAACGTCTTAGCGCATAGCGATGCGTCGTCTATCTTTCGGATTGAGATGATGAGTTTGTTTGGTAGCACTTTTAAGTGTAACAGGTATACTCAACTTCATGTCTTAGTGCATTAGCGCTATGATACCTGGAGTTTTGTTCATTGGCGTCTTAGTAGCGTGCTACTATGATACGTTGGTGATATTTTTTATATAACAACAATAAAAAACTTTGTTACCAAAATTGATAGGGGTCATGTGGGTGTGTTGTGAGGGGGGCGCCATCCGTATGATAGTTGCATTGATGCTTACTGCTTGGATAAATTGTGATGCTGGCATGGAATGCGGCGTACTACAATTGTTAAGAATGTCTAGGACAAGGAGCTTCGTATAATTATGGTTGAACTTCACTTAAGGTAAGTTCGTTTAACCATTTAATTCTATCTTATAAATGCGGCGGCAAAATTTATTGCCTGTAAAATATAACTAATTAGGTATTAACATGATGGATTGCAATATTTTAGCAGTGTCTCCCTAGAACGTCTTGATAAATGACGTCTCGGATTTACAAATTGAACGTAGGCATTCAATTATCTTCCCACTATTTCAATTATTCAGTACTGTGTACATTATCAACGAGAAGAAATCGATTTTTGTACATAAATCGAATGAAAACAATCTAAATATATTAAATAGCAATAGTTGGGTAGTTTACAGCATTTTTTTAATACGCTACTCTATATAATATAACTGGCCAGCACGTTGCAGCCGCTGAAAAAATAATTGCAGAAATATAGTTTTAAATTTGGAAATGTTATATTGTTTAATTAGGAATGATAATACATCCATAGTTCCAGTTGAGGTTCAGGTATCTTGGTCACGTATTAAAGCCTTTTGTCAGTCATTTCACATCTGCAGTATATAGGTTAAGTATACGCAGAGAGCCTACAATGCTCTTCGGGTACAATATAATAATGCCTTCAGCGTGCTGATGGGATTCAGTCGATCAGTCGGTTCGTGGGAGCGCCAATATCATTCTGAGGGCAATATCTGATAAATTTGATTATCCCATCCTAGTGGATGCATATGCACTGGATTGTACTTGGTGTCATGAGAATTGCCGAAAATAGTTGTGTGTAATCATTTAAAATTAACATAAAAATGAAAAAGCGCTGCCACAATGTATCTTCGAAATTATTATTTTTTCTTATTTCTCAGACATGCAGGTTTCCTCATGAAGTTTCCGTCGTCGCGTTTCGAGTACGTGGTAAATCAGTACTTAAAATTGCAATTAACGCCTCGTTATCAATTTACAGAACTCCGGAGTTGGTTTAGACAAATCGTTTACACACAACTATTTAATCACGAAACCATATAATGCTCCGAAATTCGTAAGCAATAATATTGAAAATATTTTTGAAATGTATTTGCATTTAAGTACATAATCAAAACCTATTTATAATTAATTACGTGGCATAAATCGTCCCAACTGGGTAAAACCATACTGTCGTTATTTAACAAATACTGTTGGTTTTCCTTCGACTGCGGGTTTCCTGTCAAATAATCTAACAGGCAAAGGCCAATCCAGCTTTTCCCCACAACTCACTATAATTCTATTTTGATTGGCAAAAGCAGACCACCAGCTGACATAGTTTTTAGCTATGTAAACGGCATCCCCACATGTATTCTTTATAAGATTTGCTGCATTAGCCACATCTAGCTGCGAATCCCTATTGATTGTAACGCAGAAACTATTTTCGCCTTTGCCAAAATCAGCATGGATATTATTATTATTAGTGGCAATTTTGTTAGGGGAAAATGGTTGAACTAAATATTTGCGACGGGAAAAATATTTACTGAAGGTAAAATTCAGTTAAAATATGTTACAAGAATACTCATTTTGTGAGAATAACTAATAACCCGTTATCACTGTCCGACGTTTGTGAACTTTGTAAAAAAAAACTTTTAATTTTAGCTAGCATCTTACTTAATTGCAATGTGGTTAAAATTAATTTATTTACTTATTTTATTTAATGGTAGTGCGTAAGTTAGTAGAAATAATAAAGGAACGGAAAAAAATACGAACTGCGTAACATCCATTTCCAAATATAGCAGCACTAGCATTACAAATTAAATTCCGGTTTGTAGTACGAATAGATTTACTACGATAAGTGATTTGATTGATCCTTAGAGTATACATAAGCAAACTACCTTGTATCATTGAAGAGGACGGTCTCGTTCGTCATCTCACGCCCGCAGCAGTGATCAACCAATTACTGACACCCTTTCCTATACCACACCTCTTTAGGTTCGAAAGATCGGAAGCAACGCGGTGGGCTAACCGATCACGCCACCGAAACCCAAAGGTTAGGGGCGGGAGGGGCGGGAGCGTCTTTAAAAAATTAACGCCACGAAACTATTTTTGCATCAAGGCCGTGTGTAAGACACCCACGTCACTACTTAAAGGTTAATAAAATTGAATTGCCAAATAAACCCATAGTTCACTTGATGTTAACTGGATACTGCAGTGGATGAACACATGCAGCCGACTTCAAATAAAAGCGGCAACAGATGCGTTGTCACCTCTGAGACCTAAGATGGAATGTTTCACACACTGTTATATACTGGCTACCTACACCCTTTACGAGTAGACCGGAACACAGTAGTTGAATTTTCCCTTATATCATGTAAACTTTCCCCTACACCCTTTACGAGTAGACCGGAACACAGTAGTTGAATTTTCCCTTATATCATGTAAACTTTCCCTTATAATTTAACTTAAATTTATCACATACCTATAAAATTAGTTATATTAAGATAATATATATTGCTCCTTTATAAAGAAAGTATCTAATTTATTTAACGTAGATTCTAAACCCAAAATCGGCAATGATAAAAATCTACCTTTTTACCTTACTTTATCAAAGCCGTCTTCAATCCTTAGAACATTTTAGAAATGTTAAAACCCGAAGAAATAAAGCAATTCAAAACATGTCACATGTGCATGACTTCTTTTAGAAATAAAAAAGTATTTTACCTCTAAGTAGAATATCTCAATACGCTATGCTTAAATTAATTTTCATTAATGCTTATAATATTGTGATTTTCGGCACTATACAATCGATCATTAGCTTTATAAAGCCATTTATTTGTAGCTAAGAAACCAGTAACACGTAGTGGCGGATTAAAAGAGCATATCCGGCGACAGGTAGCGTCAGAAGTATAAAACTTACAGCCTAAACACGGGACTGAGCACAGGCCTCTTCTCATTTCTGAGAGGGATTTAGGGCAAGAAAACGTCTACCTCGCTGCTCCAATTCGTGTTTGCGAACTTAACATCATGCCTTCGAAATATTTTGGTGACTAGACGGCTAGACTCCGTAGAGACAGGCCGCTGTGACCGAAATTCGGCTTAGTGGACTTTATTATGTTGTTTGGTACTGAGATCGCCAATCCACCTTGGATGGGATGGAATGGATTATTGAAAGTTGGCGGCCAAAAACAAAGATGTCGGTAATATCAATGCGACCATTCAGAATTTTCTTTTAGGAGATTTGTTTCCTTACAAATACAATTGACGCAGTTACAAACCAGGACGACGTAGTCAACTATCCCACAAAGTCTTTAAATTCCCTGAATTTGCCTGGACTACCACCTCACAATTTACAATTAAAAGTAGGATCAGTTGTGATTATGCTGCGTAACATTAATCAACCTCGACTGTGCAATGGAACGAGACTGTCTGTGAAAAAGCTAATGAATAACGTCATCGAGGCCAAGATCGTAAAGGGAAAATATGAAGGAAAAGATGTCTTGATTTCGCGTATATCGATGATTCCAACGGATATGCCATTCGATTTTAAGGATCTGCAATAATTTTCCGTGCGTCTGGCCATAAATAAGTCGCAAGCATAATAATGCTTCAAGCATGGATGTTGACGGTACGGGCTCGGAGAGCAGCCATTTCCAATCCCATTCTTTAACCGTACGGACTATACTTGCATGCGAAACGTTTAGCAGACATGTAAAATTTAAAATAATTTGGTTAAAGCACATTTTAAAAAACCCACAATAACAACTAACATAAAAATGAAAATTACAAAATATCATACATACGACAGCAATAATCGAAAAAAAGGTGCCAATCAAGAAAAACCAAGACACGCTTAAAGTTGAGATAAACACACAATAAGAACGTAATGAGAGTTTCACTTTTTTTAAAGAAACATTAGATTTTTGGCGGGAAGTTGACAGCTAGAAGATTTTTGCTCCTATTTTATCGTCAAAGTAATTATTTGAATTGGATTTTGACACTTTAAAGTGGCGTATATTTGTGTATTTAAATGTCTGCGCATGTGAACTACTATTGAAAACGACAAAAAAAATGTTCAGATGTACTTACATCACTGACCTCTATATATACATATACAGCGTACTTGTATATATAGAGGTCAGTGACTTACATAAATATAAACCTCAAGCTATTTTGCCTCTTACGCGCCTTAAGAACTTATGAAACTGCCGTCATCGACTGTCCGCTGAGTGCAATGTGACAATAGTTAATGTCTTTAAAATTTCCCAAGATCTTTGCAATGTGATGCATTGAACATATTGTGAAGTAATTTTTAAAATATTTTACTTTGAAAGATAATTACTTATAATTTGATACTAGCAAAAGTAACCGTACGGGTCCATAACCAAGCAAACAATAAAGAACAGAGAAGCTGATGGAACGGTTTTCTAATTGTATAATTAACTGCTAAAAGAGAGAGAGAGAGAGAGAGAGGGAGAGAAAATACTTAGTAAATAAGCTACCTGAATACTTTGTTCGCAAGATTTACATAATTTTCATTGTCTTCACAAGTATGTTAATGAACTGCGAAGATTGCAATGACAACTAAACGTAACTTTCTGCACGCAAAAGTTTATATTTTAAGGAGAACAGTGAATTGACTTGACTGTCGAGTAGAATACAATTAACAGTACCGGGCAAAATTAAATTAATGATAGTTTCGTTAGAGTTTTTATTAAATGTGTAGGTGGCCACCTAACATCTGATGGACTTTCACCTTGTAATTTTTTTTTTGCACACAGTCCACCTATGTATGGCGTGATGTATGTGCGTACAAGTATGTCTATAAGATGTATAAGATAACTTTGACCTTAGCACATTACCATAAGTTAACGGGTTGGTATTTTATATTACATTTAGAATGGAAGGTGCGAGGAAGAAGAGGACGAGGTTTCAAGATATTCATATCCCATAGACATCCACATCTATCCTCGATTACGAATCTGAATCTGAAATGTATTTTTCCATATAATATATTTAAAAAAGGAAAACATTTTGATGTAATCTTAATTTTTTTTTTAAATAAACGTAATGTGAATACTGTTATAATTAGCTATTTGAAATTAGCTATCTTGGAGAATTTAGGTAAATTTGTTCAACGTTATTGAGTTTAGTATAATGTGAGCTATATATTTATATAATGATTTTATAATTCTGTCGCGCTTAATTTATCTCATAAAATTAATTTAATTACTTTTGGCGTTGCCGTGCGACGGCGACGTAAGAAAATTCATCACTCCATTTCGTATCTTACGGCTTAAAATATCCAAACTGCGCTTACACTAGACGTGAACTATCCAAACTGGTTTGCCGGTATCGCTTACGCTAGCCGTAAAATAAGTAAACCGGCATCGGAGAGCAGCGTCAAATATGTGAGACCCGTCTGATATTGCGATCGTCAATCCACCGTCCGAAGAAGGGGCATATTCAGCAGTGGGCTTAAATAACTTATGCTCACAATTTGTGTTGGTTTAAATTCAATAAAGAACATTGATAGGTGACACTGTGGTCGAGTTATTAATAAATCTGAAGGACAGAATAAAATCCATGGAACCTGCTAATACATATGTACAAATATATAATATTTGGCAACTACGATGGAAACCTTTATTTTTCTATCCAAAGTTCCGACTCGCTGCCTTACTAAGCTAAATAAAATAGATTATTTATTTCTTCCCCTGAACCTTGTCTACGTAAATCATACAGATTTTCTCATACACTAAGTAGGCAATTTAAAAACTTTTCCAACAATTTGTTTGGACTATTCTAGGTATATAAATTATCTTAAAATATTTTGTATTTAATCGTTAATTGTTTTTATTCAAAGGAAGTTTGCGTGTGTAAGTTGTACTAAAATATTATTAATGTTTTACGATAATATCACGAAAGAGTGTAGCCTGTGCCAATTGTGCATTAAAATGATCGAGACGTTAATAGCAAAGAGTCAAAACACCAGTAAATTTAAAAAAGCATAGAAACCTGAAATAATAATGCCTATGTCGCTGAAAGTGCCTAAAACTTGAAGAAAATCAAGGGCAGTCGCTTACAACCAAAATATGTGTTGTTTTAGATTTCATGCGTCACCGTTCGAGATCATAGCAATACTGAAATACCTATTGGTGGACTTTTACAACATCCACAAAACTAAATGTATCAATCGTTAGCAATAAGCTTAAGCAAAATATTTTGTGACAAAATATTTGGTGTAAACATTTTTATATCGGTCTTGGGCTGGTTTGCTTTAGACTTGTTTAAATTATATACGTAATTTATTTCAACCCTTTAACCTTTACCCACGTAAATCAGCTAGAATGTCCATTGTAATAAAATAAGATTTGTACGTACACGAAAATATTGTGTATCTATTTATTGTACATGTAAGTAGTTATGTGTATCCGTATTCCGGGCAAATGTGGGAGTTATTTATAGTTATTTTTAATACGTTTGTAGTGATTTCTATTAATTACAAGGTTGCGTATCACAGCTGAAATTTAGCTTCTATTTTTAACTTTGTAATTTACGATTACAGCACCATGATATTGTTACAACTGAGGCTGTGAACCTGTAGTGGTAGTGTGAGGATATCCACAAGAGGTGACAGACCAGGAGATGGGCAGTTGCAGTCTTCCAAATAAAAACTGAAAAATAAACTGCGGTTTCCAACCAGCCTTCCAAGCGTGGCAACTATCGTAATTATTCCTGTGGTCAGTAGAGGACTTTTAATAGATTAAAACGGTAACGGTAACGTCCATTTTTACTCCACAATTATTCAGAATTTAACCTTATATGGATTACATTACTTTCCGTTTCCTTTGCCAATCGTTCACCGTTTCTTCTTTGTATTCGTCAGAGTGAGTGTAGAGAACCACAAACTTTTTTGACAAAACTGGTAACAATTATCAGTCATCAGAGTGACAACATATTTAAATTTTAATTCCTAAACGAGTATAGATGTACATGCCTATAGGCCACAGCGTACACTATCAAAACTGTGTGCACGTTTCTTTACCCTTACTCTATAAAAAAATACAGTAAAACTAAAAATAAGCTTTTAAAAGCATAACCTTAACCCTTTTAGTCGAGGCTAAAGGTTAAAGCCCACAAGCTATTTTATATTTGACAACAGCCAGTAACTTGTGTTCTCGCTCCACATCAGTGTTGTCACTCAGATAATTGGTAATCAAGTGGCCCAAGTAGATTTTCTCAATTCTCTTTAGGGTAGTACTAGAGTGTTAGAATTGATATTTAAAAGCAGCCGGCGTTAAAAGCCTGACTTTTAAAAATCACTTTTCTATATGTTGCATTTGAGCACATGAATCTCCGCGTATTTTCACATGTCCTGATGAGTCTCAATAATCCAATTATCGACAGGATGATGATATCATATTAAAAAAATAGCGCTGTTTTACAAAAAATTACGTTTTAGTATTAGATTTGTTTCATTTAAAAACGATGTTAAAAATATTACGAGAATGTGTACACAACCGATGACGTCAGGCGGTCCTTTTTATTTTTATTTTTTACGTATTTTATTTAGTTTATATGCGGTCAGGATATTTAAACAGCAAAAGCTTAATAAGATGAATATGCAGTCGTTAGCTCTAACACTGAGCGTATCCATCAATTGATTCCTGAATATTATTACACCGGTTGAAAGACAAGGAAAACCAAACCCCCATCCTTACTTTGGAACCCAACTCTTACAGTCTTGAGAGTGCATTTATCCATCTCACATAACTTCTTATTTAAAAGATTGTACCAATATTTAAATACAGATGTAATGTTTTGTGGGCAAATTAGTGTTTTGTATCGTCTTCAGATTCAATTGAATTGTTGTTAATTTTTCTAGAGAAATTACCAACAATTCTATTAACAATACTAACATTCCTGCTAACCACTCCATGTACGCCTAAAATGCTTCTGCGATAAGGAGTAGTTCTTGACAGCAGTCGAATGGCGGATTCAAACCCACGACTTATTGAGTTCAAGGCTTGCACTCCACTATGGAGCTCGTGTCGCTTAAATACATAGATCGGTTATTATAACATCGGAGAACAGTGACAAACTATAAGAAATATATCACAATTCTCTTTTGATATTAATTATGCTTTTCATTTTTCTTCTATAATATGTTTAAAGCGTTTTGTGGACCATTGAAATATTACAATGAAAAATCCAACAAATATCTCTCTTTTAGCAATCCATATGAAAGTATGATATTCTTCAGTGTGCGATTTGTTTGTCGATATTTTCTTACATTTTTCGCATTCGTGATAAATCTGTTCTCGTATCTGTTTCCGATACAAAGAAAATAAACGTTTATAGGATTGTTCTGGAAGATACTGGCTCACTTGTGCAGTTTGCTCAGGTTTCACATATGATTTACTATTTGTATCTTCCTTAACCTAGACGTTTTTCATTGCTATATTTATATCAAGTCTGTGATCAAATACATTTATTTAAATTTACCTTGTTTTAAGTTTACACTATACGAGCTATTTTAATTCATATCTCGCCGGTGCCACTTAAATTTCTTATGGCAATATTATGCCTAGCTTTATCATTTTCTTGGTACTGAAGGAAAACTCATTTCCTAGAATTAAAAAAAATAAGCCATGAACTCGCCAACACCGTACAGGCAACCAGTGGACTATTATCTGCCCGATAATTCTCTATGAAATGAGAGAAGACCTGAGTTGTATTGTATGTATGCCGTTAATTAGCTTTTCTTTTTACTTAGTCAGTCAGTCTCTTAAGTACGAGTATTACTAGTATATTGTAGTTGTTATTTAACTTCATACATAGCTTTGCTTTGAACACGGCCAATTTATGGAAGTAGCAGTAGTAGATCAGGAAATTTACTTATATACTTGTAGTTTTTTTAAACTGTTTGGGCCATTTTGTACATTTCTAGATTCAGTTCTTTTACAATTGGATGAATCCTTAAGGGCTACACCCTTAATCTAGAAATGAACAAAATTGCTCAAAAAGTTTATATCAATCAAATTTGTTTCACGTAAGTACTATTTCTGTCCCTTTAAAAATATTTTTTTAAAACAATATTAGTTGTTTTCTTGAAAATCATTGGAAGATATTGCGCCCATGATAAGTTGTTCGACAAGGTAAATCCAACTTCAGCCTGTCAAGCTGCCGACCAAAATTACATAATCCACAATTTAGTTGGGCAGCGTTCGGAAGATTACAACATCATAATATGGTCACTTTTCAAAACTTAAATACAAAAGTGTTCAAATAGTGCGTGTTTGAATTGTGATCTGCGACTTCTCTTCTCTGGTAGCCGTAGGAAGCTTTAGGTCGCACAGCAAACTCACAAAAAGGACACGTCGTTTCTCTGCGTGACATAAACAATGCTATCAGGAGTAGAACCAGAGCAAATGGCGTTCGTTTAAACCACCGGATTTCGATGAACTGACAATCGATGGAGAATATTTCGATTGACACCTATGTACCTCTAAGCGAAATGTAGGGCGATTCCCTATAATACAGAATAACGACCAGGTATGTGTATTTTCGGATGCCTTACTCAGCAGTGGACTTTTAAAATGCTGTAACGATGATGATGATAAGTTATTTTATAGCAATGTAAATTGTCATCGTTAATAAATCAATTATTCTTCAAGGCAATTGACAATGACCAAAAAATATTTAAGCGATCAAAAATGACTTACGATAAAATTCTTATGGTATTTAATACAATCCCCAAACATCTTCCTTAAATACAGATTTGCCATAATGTTTTAGTTAAAAGAAACTCAAAGTCAACTATATAAAATTTTAATCCACATTACGAAGTACTACGTGTCACTCCATTGAATTTAATTGAGGATAATTTTGTAAGTCAAGGAATTAATTTTATTAAATTTCGTCGTATCAAGTAATGTAGACAGACAGTATTACAATATGACATTAATTTTACGACGCTTAATATCGAGAACAACTGATTCTCTGTTTGCTTACAGCTAGTAATGCAAATTTATTTTCGTTGATGATTGGTGCTCGTTGGTTTTATGTAAATATTTTCTACGTTAAGTCTAAGTTAAGTCTAATGTTACATACGGACGCATTGTAAAATTCCAATAATGTGAAGAATGATGATGCTGTGAGTGAGGTGAGTTAGTGGAATTGCGAGTAGGCATTCCGCTTTTTCAGAAACGATTGTTTAATATTTATCGTGAAGGCTGTAGCTTGCTTGCATTTTTCATTATATGTACATGAATGCTACTTTGATTCTCGATTTAAAATTCAAATACAACAGCTGGTTTAAATCTTAAAAGTTGTTCAAGATTTTTATCCGAAGATGCTCTTGCAAGGTATAGTTTACGTTTACTTTTTTTTAAAGTTGGTTGCTCAAATAATTTATAAGTAATTTATAAGCACGGAAAAGCTTGTTACTTGGAAAAATTTAAAATTATGATCGAACATCATTTGGTCTTGTAACTTTTTCCTAAAATTTGCAAACGAAAACTAATTTCAGTCTTGAATATTAAAATATCGTTTACTCAAAACAAGTTTGTTAATACTATAATACACAATTAAAGTGTTGGATGATTTATCAGTATCCACATTTATACAACACTTTATAATTAGCTTGAAATAACTGCTTTATGCCTTGCCTATGCCTGCTTTGTGTTGGGTAGTAGTGGGTGTGGTTCATTTGCGTGCCATTAAGATATAACCATTAAAAATATTCAGTTTTATATCTGACTGTGTATCCGGGCTAATATGCGGAATTACAATACTGCTTCTGATGGATTACTCCGCAGAGGTCTTTTATTGGGCTGTAAATGAGTGGCTGAATGAATTTATTAAACTATTTTCGCTGGGCAACATCAGGGGGCTTCACTTGAACCCAAGCGTCATACCTACCATCTGAAGACGGCGAAGCCGGCCTTGCTCTTTTTGGCCGAGACGCAGGATATTCGTATCTGTCCAACCTGGGATACAAATTGGAACACTTCTTCGTGCCTCGGGCTGGGTTTTGCGTGTACGTCAAAGAGGACATCTGTTCTCGACGCTTAGACAGTTTCGAAGGTTCGGACCTGTCCATCTTTTGGCTACGCGTAATAAAAATAATTATTGCCACACAACAATAACTTTACCAATGAAAACAAGGTAACAAAAAATATAGGCTTAAAAATTAATAAATAAATGAACACTTACAATTAACAATTTAACTACTATTACTTAGTAAACGAGTGTGGCAATGAGAACAGGCTCAGTATTCGCTAGGCATTACGCTCAGCACTGGCGACAACGACGACCATCTGCGCGTCTACGGGTGCCTCTAAATGTCCCATATCGGTAATGCCAAAACAGATCGACTAATCGACCACCCCCAAATCTTCTTCTTAAAGTCTTAACAGTGGTAAAGCCACGCGGCAGCTTTGCTGTTGCACGTATGGGCCGGCTCAAACCAGGGTGGTACCACGACCTCACAGAATACTGGCGTGAAGTGGAAGCTCTGCTTCCGCGTTTTGTCTGGTGAGTGCAGGTGGCCGGAGGTACAAATCCCACCCCCATCAACATGGTAGCGGAATTAAATGATGATAGACTACCCCAGGAGGGTACCAGCACCCCTGTAGAATCCCCTCGCTGGGCATCCACGACCATGTTTATCCACTTCTAAGCGTGGGTGCTCAGGCTGCCCCGCGTATTCTGGGGGGGGGGGCAAAATTACAACAACTACAACTGCTCGGGGCAAACGGAGCAACAAGACCAAGACGACCCCTGCCACGCTGTCCGTGAATTTCTGCAATATCAAGGGACTTCACTCGAACCTAAACGCCATCCACAACCATCTCAAGACGGCGAAGCCGGCTCTGCTCTTTCTGACCGAGACGCAGGTGTCCTCTCCGGCCGATGTCTCGTATCTCTCCTACACGGGGTACAAACTGGAACACTCCTTTGTGCCTCGGGCTGGAGTTTGCCTTTACGTCAGAGAGGACATCTGCTTCTCGACGCCTCGGCAGACTTGAAGGATCGGACCTGTCCACCCTTTGGCTACGCGTAGACAGCGACGACCATCCGCGCGTCTACGGGTGCCTCTATAGGTCCTATAGCGGTAATGCCGAAACAGACCGACTCTTCGACCACGTGCAAATGGCTGCAGATTCGTTGCTCCAGCAGATCCCCTCCGCAGAGATCGTGATCCTCGGCGACTTTAACGCCCATCAGGCCGAATGGCTTGGTTCACGTTTAACCGATCATGCGGGGAGGTCTGTTCATGATTTTGCCTTGGCATATGGTCTGAGACAACTGGTTACTTCGCCTACGCGGATAGCAGATGTGAAGGATCATGCACCTTCCCTGTCGGATCTTCTGCTGACCTCTCACCCGGACGGATATCAGATTTCCGTCGACGCCCCTTTAGGCTCCTCGGACCATCGTCTTGTCCGGAGTGTAGTGCCACTCACGCTGAAATCGCAGTTGCATTCTGCAGGCTGCCGCCGTATTTGGCACTATAGGTCAGCCGATTGGGATGGGATGCGGTCTTTCTTTGTATCCTACCCCTGGGGCCGGGTTTGCTTCTCGCCGGACGATCCCAACGTTATTGCGAACTGTCGCTGATGTGGTACTTCAGGGTATGGAACATTTTACTCCTTCCTCTGTGGTACCCATTGGAGGCAAATCTCAGCCATGTTTTGGTTGCTCCTGTAAAATAGCATCATGCTATAAACAGAAGTACTACGAAGCCTGGGCTGATGCATCAGCATCCCGGGATATAAACACCAGCACTCTAAAAGAGAAGTATAATTCCGCCTCTAGGTCCTTCAAAAGAGTCATTGCCAAGGCAAAGTCAGAGCACATAGGCAGAATTGGCGAGAAACTAGTTCGCCTTCCTTCTGGAACCCGTGAATTCAGGTCTCTCGCCAAGGCTGTCCAGGGGAATTTCTGTCAGCCATCTCTTCCATCTCTGCACAGAGATGACGTCTCACTGGTCCATACCGCAAAGGAGAAAACCGATCTTCTAGGCTCTTTCTTTGCGTCTAACTTGACTCTCGATAACGGGGGGAGTCCACCGCCCACCACCCCGCGGTGTGAGTGCTCCATGCCGGAAGTGCAGTTCACACAGCGCTCGGTTCGCAAAGCACTCCTCTCCTTGGACATCCACAAGTCGAATGGGCCTGACGGAATCCACCCAATTGTGCTGAAGACGTGTACTCCAGAGTTGGCACCGGTTTTAACGCGTCTTTTCCGGTACTCCTACTCCCTAGGCGTAGTCCCAAAATCATGGAAGACGGCTTTCGTCTACCCGATCCCTAAAAAAGGCGACCGCTCAAACCCGTCCAACTACCGGCCTATCGCCATTACTTCCTTGTTCTCCAAAACAATGGAGTCCATTGTAAACTGCCAGCTCATGAGGTACCTTGAGGACCATCAGCTGATTAGTGACCGCCAATACGGCTTTCGCCGTGGTCGGTCAGCTGGTGATCTTCTGGTCTACCTAACTCACAGATGGGCGGAGGCAGTAGAGTCCAAGGGGGAGGCACTGGCCGTTAGTTTGGACATTGCGAAGGCCTTCGATCGGGTTTGGCACAAAGCGCTTCTTTCGAAGCTCCTCTTCCCAAAATCGAAAGATTGGATCACCAGTTTTCTTGCAGATCGAAGCATCAAGGCCGTTGTAGACGTTGCAAGCTCCGATTGCAAGTCTATTAATGCTGGTGTTCCACAAGGCTGCATGCTATCGCCAACGCTGTTTCTTCTGCATATCAATGATATGTTGCAAACCCGTAACATTCATTGCTATGTAGATGACAGCATTGGTGATGCTCTTTACACCGGCCGAGCCAATATTTCTCGGGAAAACGTCTCCGAGTGCCGGGACAACTTGTGTCTGAAGTCGAGTCTTTGATGACAGAGTACGGATTGGGGGCGACTAAATCTAGTCCAGTTTAACCCCCAGAAGACACAAGTTTGCGCGTTAACCGCTAAAAAGAACCCCTTTGTCGTATCTCCTCAGTTTCAAGGCACTCCCCTTGTTGCCTCAGTCAGTATCGGAATCCTCGGCGTCGACATATCGAGTGACGTGCAGTTTCGTGGTCACTTGGAAGAGAAGGCTAAATTGGCTTCTAAAAAGCTTGGCGTGCTCAGCAGAGCGGGATAATATTTCATGCCGGCACACCGCCTGCAACTTTACAAGGCGCAGGTTCGGCCGCACATGGAATACAGTTCCCATCTCTGGGCTGGGGCTCCCCAGTACCTCAGTAGCTCCTTCCACTTGACCGCATCCAGTGCAGAGCGGCTCGAATCGTGGACGACCGAGTGCTATCCGATTGGCTCGATTCACTGGCACTGCGAAGAGATGTTGCATCTCTTTGCATTTTCTTTTGCATATACCATGGAGAGTGCTCTGAGGAATTGTTCGGATTAATCCCAGCCGCCAAATTTCGTGAACGCACTACGCAGCAAACGTCCCGATACCATCCACACCATCTGGATGCTTGGCGGTCCACTACTGTACGTTTCAAAAGGAGTTTTCTTCCGCGTACCACCTCTCTGTGGAATAGTTTACATTGGCGATTTTTCCGGACCGATACGGCCTGGGGACCTTCAAGAAAAGAGCTTACTCCCTTCTAAAGGGCCGGCAACGCACCTGCAATTCTCTTGGTGTTGCGGTTGATCGTGGGCGGCGGTAGTCACTTAACATCAGGTGAGCCGCATGCTCGTTTGGCCCCTCTTCTATAAAAAAAGTAAGAACGTTTCGTAAGTGTAATCAATTATTTAATTTTATGCAATTTTACCTCTAGTTTTATTAGCAGAGTGTTTTATTATTAATTGTTTCGTTTGAAATCATGTATATCAATGACGCTAACTCTATTGCTAACCCTTTTTATTATGCTCAAGTTGTGGATGGCTTTTCAAAAAATTGTAAAATCAGCAGTGATTTAACATAGCAGATTAATTTGATCTGACAGGTCGGAAATTGCTTGTTTGTAGGCAGCTACGGCTTCTTCGGTGCTTGAAAAAAAACTTGCCTTTTATTTTTTTTTCTTTTACTTTTAGGAACAAAAAGAAATCACAAGGAGCTAAGTCAGGGCTGTAGGGTGGGTGAACTGAGGAGCACCAGCCGTGACTGTCAGTACGATTCCCGTCGGGGTCGCTCAGATGGAAATATTGTTTATCCAACACACTGATGGACGCAGGTGATCGAATCCAAGGAGGAGGCTTTGGGGGCTAGTTTTGAAAAAACGAAGGCTCTCGAACGGGTTTGGCACGAAGCGCTTCTCTCGAAGCTTTTTCCCTATGGGCTTCCCGAGAAATTGTGCAATTCGATCACCAGTTTTATGACAGATCTGAGCATCAAGGTCGTAGTAGACAGTGCATGCTCCAATTGCAAGCCTATTAATGCTGTTGTTCCACAAGACTGCGTGCTATCACCAACGCTGTTTCTCCTGCATATCAACGATAAGTTTCAAATGGGTAACATTTATTGCTATGTGGACGACAGCACTGGTAATGCCATTATTTCTCGGGAAAAAATCGCCGAGTACCGGAACAAACTTGTGTCTAAAGTCGAAACATTGTTGAACAAAGTCTCGGGATTGCGGGCGACTGAATCTAGTCCAATTGTGACAAGTTTGCGCGTTTATTGCTTAAAAGTATCCATTTGTCGTATCTCCTCAGTTTCAAAGCATACTTGCCTCAGCCTGAATTAGAATATTGTGTGGTGTCAACATATCGCCGGATATGCAGTTTCGTGCTCATCTTGAAGAAAAAGCCAAATTGGTCTCTAAAAAGCTTGGCGTACACAGCAGAGTAGGACAGTATTTCGTGCCAGCACACCGACTACAACTTTATAAGGTGCAGGTTCGGCCGCACATAGAATACTGTTCCCATCTTTGGGTCGAGGCTCCCTAGTGTCAGCTTCTTCCATTTGATCGTATTCACCACAGAACAGCTCGAATCCTTGACGACCGACTCCTCTCCAATCGGTTCGATACACTGGCGCTGCTAAGAGATGTTGCATCTCTTTACATTTTCTATCGCATCTACCATGGGAGAGGTCAGAGGAATTGTTCAGATTAATTCCAGCCACCAAATTTCACGAACGCACATCGCGACAAAACTCACGATACCATCCACACCAACTGGATACTTGGCGGTCTACCACTGTACGTTTCACTAGAAGTTTTCTTCCACGTAATACCCCTCTGTGGAATCGTTAACCACTGCCAAATTGTTCGGACCGATACGACTTAGGGAAGTGTTTTGTCCCTTAAGAAAAGAGTTTATAATAATAATAATAATAATAATAATAATAATAATTTCTTTATTTGCTTAAAACATGGTGTTTGTAGGTGGTACAGTAAAATAAGTTCACATGTTTTGCTTATAATTAGCATGCAAATTTAAGATTATATTCAGGTAACATTTATTTCAAAAGGGGTCAAATATATTCATTAAAGATGCAATGTCAACAAAACAATAATTATTAAAGCTTAATGTCATTAAATTCTTCAATGTCATACACTTTAAGTTCAATAAGCCACTTATAGAGTCTCGATTTGAATCAATTCATTTTGAGGTTTTTGATGTCATTGGGGATCTTATTATACACCTTAACACACATTGCTAAACAACTTTTTCTGAATTTAGCAGATCTTGGAATGACGCTTAATACTAATCGCTCCGGATTTCTTTTCCATCTTGAGTTTATATCTCTGGCTTTCTGAAAGAGCTCAGTATGGCGTTTTACAAAACAACTCATTTCAAAGATGTACAGTGCTGGCAAAGGAAGTAAGCCCAGGCTCCAAAATGCTGCTCTACAGGACTCGCCCGGTGGAATCCCACATATGGCTCTGATGCATTTTTTTTGCGCTATAAATACCTTTTGTCTCTCAGTACTATTGCCCCATATCATCACACCATAACTTAGAATGGAGGCTACATACGCGTGGTAAGTGGTAATGGCTGTTTGAAAGTTAGTTACGCTCCTTGTTTTATAAAGAGCATAAACAAAGCTGTTAATACGCTTGCATAAGGCCTCAATGTGTAATTTGCAGTTAAGATCTTGGTCTATCGTTATACCTAAGAACTTAGTATGTGTAATTTCTTTTATCTTTTCAATATCAATGTTAAAATTGTATTTATCATATTTGGATTTATTAAATTGAATGAAATTTGATTTATCTAAATTTAATTTTAGATTATTTTCCTCTAGCCATTTAATAATGTTGTCAATAGTATTATTAATCTCGATTTCGTGGTCATGTATTGAATTATATTTATTTTTTTCTGATGTCACAATTATTGATATGTCGGCAAACAAGATACATTTATGACCAGTAACTTTGGTTATGTCATTTATGTACAATATAAACATAAGTGGAGCTAGTACACTTCCTTGAGGAATACCACAGGAGTTATTTTTTAGGGTAGAAGAACATGTCACCAGTTCGCTATTTATGATTTTGTTAACAGTGACGCGCTGACATCGATTCTTCAAGTAGGATGATAGCCATTGTAGTGTAGGTCCTCTTATACCAATAAATAATAAAGGTCTGTACAAAAAGCAAAAAAAAAAACAAAGTAAATGTTGCTAAAGTTGTCGACTTATCCTTTTGGAAACCGAATTGATCCTTACTAATGATGTTGTATGTGTTGCAATAATTAAGTATTCTCAGGTACATACATTTCTCAAACACCTTCGATAGAATAGGTATAAGAGTAATTGGGCGATAATTGTTGACATCATTTTTTTTTACCCTTTTTGTACAATGGTTTGACGACTGATTGTTTTAATGCTTCCGGAAACGTACCAGATGAAAATGATAGATTAATTAAATACGTTAATATAGGCACTAGTTCATCAATACACATTTTAATTATTCTGGTACTAATTCCATCAAAGCCTTCTGAGTTGGTGTTGTTCCAACCCATAATTTCTTTTTTTACTTCTTCGTTTGAAGTCGGAAGAAGAAACATCGTGTTTGGTATAAGTTTGCTTTTAGCAGTTGTTTTTTTGTATATTATTTGTCGTCAGGTTTTTTGTATTTGTCAATTCAATAAAATGTTCATTAAAAGCTGAGGCTATGTCAAAAGGACGTGTCAATTGTTTTTTGTTTAAACTTATTTCACTTGTCACATTTAACCTCTTCTTTACATCCATTTTTTAAATTTTGTAATTTATAATTTTAAATTTGATTTTATTGATTGCTGTTTTATTTTTATAATATTTATACCTTAGTGACCGTTTAGTTTTACAGCTTGTTCTTAGGCCTTTGGTAATCCAATTTTGTGTGTTCCTATGATTGTTGTTAACTTTAATTTTAATTAAAGGAAAACACAGATTATAAAACATGCACAGTAGTTCATGAAACTTGTTGAAGGCAGAGTTTAGACTCATATCTGCGTATACCTCAGACCAAGTTATACTTTTTAGGCACTCCCTGAATTTGAAAATATTTTCGCAACTGTAGTCCTTTCTAAGTACTGTGTATGTTTTTGGTTTTTCATTTTTTATTTGCACAGGGAAACACAATAATTGAGCTGTATCGTGGTCGGATAAGTATAAAGGTAGTACCGTAGCGTTAGCGTATATAATGTTACTTAGCATGTGGTCTATGCATGAGTTTTTGCGTGTTGGTACCTTAATATGTATTTTTAGGTTATGATTTAGACATATATCTTGGAGGTAATTTGATATTTTTGCTTGTTTCAGCGTATCGATGATAAAATCGCCTGTTACAACAACTTTGGTATCAGACTTACGGTTTCTTAATAATTCATGTAATAGTAGGTCTAATTTATTTAAAAAAAATATTTGGATCAGATGTAGGTGTTCTATAAACGCATACAACCACTAATTTATGTAGAGGCATCTCTATGCCACAGACTTCAAAGCTCTTTTGTGTTGCGTACTTTTTTAGTTTTGACATTTCTTTGTAGGTACCATTTTGTTTGGCTAAGATACAGGTTCCTCCCCTCAGTTTATCTCGACAAAACGCTGTTGCTAACTCATAATTATGAATATTTAGGTACTTCTCGCTACCAGATTGCAGAAAAGTTTCAGATAAACATATTAGATCTGGTTCATTCTTCATCTTGTCAGTTCTTGTAATGTTATTTCTAGTAATTCCTGCTTTGCCATGACACTTGCAATGTTTTGGTGCATAATTTTAAAAGTTTTATTACTGTGAGTCACAAAAAAATGGCTTACCTATTTTTTTAAAATAACGCAGTAAGGTACTTTGAGTTAAACGCATTGGCCTATTGGCATTAGATCCACTAATAGAGGTATTAGCCCCCAATCGAGTCCTGGAAAAATAGTATGGGATTGTTCCCTTTGGATACTGTACCAATTTCGAGGGAACTTTTTCAGGCGCTGGCTTACTACGTGCTATTATTTTTTTCAATTGTTTGGGATTGAGATATTCATTTTCGTAGTCAATGCAATCTATTACATAATTAATCGAATTACATATTTGAAAAGGATTCCTGTGTTTACATTTCACGAAATGACATTTTTGATTTTCATTACAAATTCTCTTTAAAGTTTTATTTATGTCAGTCACACTTAGGTACATATTTGTCAATAAATTTAATACAATTGTGTCATTATCAGGAAAATATTTGAGAGACCGTCGTAGCTGGGATGATAGTATTTTAATATCATAGTCGTTTTCGCCAATGCAGATTATAACTTTGTCTCTTGGTTTTAAATTTGCGTTTTGAATATTTATGATAAAATCTGAAGACGGTGCATATGGTTGGTTTTGTTATTGCTGTGATAGCGTATTTCACGTATGGCGTGTTCGCTCGAGACTGAATTAGGGCGGAGGCGAGACCGGTACAGCGCTGGGTTCCTATGATGTATAACCGGTTCTCATCTTCTTTTTTTTGCGCATACTAAGCTCGTGGATTTAGTCTGTAAAGGCATTTGTGTGTTGTCTAAGGCTGTTGTCAATTTCTGTTCCAGAGTATTTATATATTTTTTTAGACATATTACCTGGTTTTCAGTATATTTAAGCTGTTTCTCTAAGTCTTTAATTTTTAGTTGGAGTGCCATGGGTGTGGTGTTTGTATGAGCTGTTTTTTTATATGCTGGAGAAACAAAACCAGTGTGAGAGTGAGAAGTGAGAGAAGAAGATAATACTGACTGTCGTTTGGATCGTCTATTTCGTTTTTCGGAGCTCTGGCTTGTTTGGCTAACGTTATGTGAAGATTGGCATAAGGCTGTCAACGTCTTATTTTCCTTTTGTCAATTTGATTATTTTCTGTCGGAGATTGTTATTTTCTAATGTTATGTTATCGAATTCATTCTGTAGTATGTTATATTCCGTTCGGAGTCGGTTCATTGTGTCCTTCATTTCCTGTATTGCAATAGAGTCGGTTATAGTTTGATCCAAACTTTTTGAAAGTGGTTTACGAAAGGAAACCACAAGCTCATTCAGATCGTGGGAGGTAGTCAGCACATGTGAGTCGTCAGGTTCGTTGGAATCGTGGGATAAAGTTAGTGCTTGTGAGTCGTCTATTTGATTTATTGGTGAGGCATTCAGTTGAGCAATGCTTGTCTGCATTGTTTGTGAATCGTCCAGATGTACTAACACACTTGCAGGCGCCATTTCTGAAGGTTCCGTCTCAGTCGGCATAAAAATTGCACTTGAAGTAGAAGGGCTTTCGTAGGATTTCGTAGTTATTTATACGCTGTAGAGCCACACTGCAGCTATATTATGGTTGTATAAAGCCAATGAAATAAATACATATTATAACCTCCGGGTAGCTCTGGCCAATCTAAGAGAGTTTTCTATAATATTTTACATACGTTATTTATACGCTGTAAAGCCACACTGCAGCTATATTATGGTTGTAGCATGAATCGATCGGCTCTACGATGTCTGTGGGCCACAGCAACCACTAACCAGTGGACTGTGTGCTCGTTTGTCACCCTTATCCTACAAAAATATACGTATATTATTATTTTAAAGTTTAGATCTTAATATTATAAAATTACAGGTTCTTACCCAAACCAAAATAATCAAAAAATTAAATAGAGGATTTCAGCTAGTATTATAATAAATTTACTTAACTAGCCACTTTGCAAAACATTTATAATAAGCATTATAATTTAATAATAAACTTATATTGGCGAAAAACAATTCTGTATTGCAAGAAACAAACATTAAGGTGCCAAAAAGAACTAGCACCTAAATTACCCGACGGTTCCCAAGTTCATGATGTGGAAAATTGGACAGCTCTTATAGCTCTGTCTAAACTGAATTGGCTCATTATTAAGTAGAAATAAAAAATTGTAAAATAATATATATATATATATATATATATATATATATATAGTCTTATGTTAGTATTACGTTTATTTTGTATTGTGCACAATTATTTACAGATAAACACGGAATCTGTCATTTAAAACAAAGATACTGAAAAAATATAAATAAAATTAAAAAAAATATATAGATTCAATTTAGATTGTTATTGCATCTCACAAACATTTTCATACCTGAATATGTACCATACGAGTAAACAAAATGAATACCAGTTTGACTTTTAAAAAACTTACATTTTTATAAAATAAAGATGGCAATCGAACGACGGTTAAAGTGATGGTAAAGGTATGGTGCAGTGCATAGACACCTACATCTATCTTCGATTAAGAATCAAAATTCAGATGGGGTGTCCTGAGGAATAAGTGAGAATGCCTTGTTACCAGTAGATATAAAGTATCCCGTTTCTTTACACTCACGATACGAAACCCAGCATTAAAGTGCTATTTTACGCTAGTATTCTGTGAGCGCGTGGTTCTTTCCCGGTAGAGTCAACCCATTCGTTTCATACTTATATTCATATTATTACCTATATAATATAGCTGTAATGTAGCTCTACTACGTTAAATTATTAATGTGGTAAAGCTACATTACATAACATTTATTTCCTTATTTCTCAGACATGCCGGTTTCCTCACGATGTTTTCCTTCACCACCGAGCACGTTCATCATCATCATCATCATTACTGCCCTTCACAAGTCCATTGCTGTACATAGGCCTCCCCCAAGTAATGCCACAAAGCACGGTCCTGAGTCACCTGCATCCATCGACTTCCTGCATATCATACCAGGTCGTCACTCCATCTAGTGGGGGTTGCCCTACACTACGCCTACCGGTACGAGGCTGCCACTCGAGACCCTTTCTTCCCCATCGCTTATCGGTTCTTCGAGCTATATGGCCGGCCCATTGCCACTTCAGCTTACTAATCCGTTGGGCTATGTCGGTCACTCTGGTTTTACTGCGGATATCCTCATTTCTGAGTCTATCACGCAGAGAAACTCCGAGCATAGCCCTCTCCATAGCTCGCTGAGCGACCAGCAGTGAATGACCACGTCTCAGATCCGTAAGTCATCACTGGCAACACGCACTGGTTGTACAATCTAGTTTTTAGAGATTGAGGTATACCTGACGAGAAGATGTGTCGTAATTTCCCGAACGCTGCCCAGCCGAGTTGAATCCGTCGATTGTCCTCTCGGTCGAAGTTGGACTTACCTAGTCGGACTATTTGTCCCAGGTAAACGTACTCGTCAACAACTTCGAGCATAGTGCTCCCAACAACTACCGGCATAGGTGTGACATGGACATTAAACATGATCTTTGTTTTGTCCATGTTCATCTTAAGACCTATCCGTTGGGAGGCACTATTGAGGTCATTGAGCATAGTGCTTAAGTCCTCCAGCGATTCTGCCATAAGGACTATATCGTCGGCAAATCGAAGGTGAGTAATGTACTCGCCATTGATGTTAATACCGTATCCTTTCCAGTCCAGTAGCTTGAAAACGTCTTCCAATACAGCGGTGAAGAGTTTCGGGGATATAACGTCACCCTGTCTTACACCTCTCTGCAGTTGGATAGGTTTCGAGCTCTGGTTCTGTACTCGGATAGCCATCGTAGCCGCCCTACTGTACAAACACTTCAGCACTTCGATATACCGACAGTCAACTTGGCACCGCTGAAGGGACTGTAGCACCGCCCAAATTTCGACGGAATCAAAGGCTTTCTCATAGTCCACATACGCCAGGCAAAGTGGCAAATTGTACTCTTCAGTCTTCTGTACAATCTGCCGCAGGGTATGTATGTGGTCTATGGTACTGAAGCTTTTTCGGAAACCGGCTTGTTCGGGAGGCTGGAAGTCGTCAAGTCTACGTGCGAGACGATTCGTAATGACTCTCGAAAACAGCACGTAGACCCGGCTCAGAAGGGAAATCGGTCTGTAGTTCTTCAAGAGAGCGTTGTCGCCTTTCTTAAAGAACAAGACCACCGCACATCTGCTCCACGCCTCTGGAGTAGTGCCACCATGGAGGACGGAATTGAAGAGCTTCTGAAGGACTTCAAGTACCGGTGTTCCACCCGCTTTCAGAAGATGTTTCCCGAGCACGTTGTAAGTCAGCAATTAAAATTTAAATAAACCATTTCATTGGTGCCAGCGGGGATCGAACTGGGGTTGCTCGCCCACTGTGATATTCACAGCGAGCGCTAAACATCTGAGCTACCACAGCTCTTAATTTTATATCATTATTATATATTTTTATATTATTACAATAATGTTTAATTTTTTTATAGAATAAGGGTGACTCACAAGCACACAGTCCACCTGATGGTAAGTGGATGCTGTGGCCCATAGACATCTACATTTATCCTCTATTAAGAATCAAAATGCAGATGCCTTGTCACCCCTGAGGACTAAATTGGAATTTCTCGTTCCAGTAAAAAAAGGGTCTCCGGATCTCTACACTCACCATACGAAAAACAGCAGTATTAAGCTGCTATTTTACGCTGGTATTATGTGAGAGCGTGGCCCTTCCCCTGTTGAGCCGACCCATTCGTGCTACAACCATAATATAGCTCAGCGTGGTTCTACCATGTACAAATTTACCATATATTACTAAATTACAGGAAATTTGTTAACTAGTACGGTTCTATGAAATTCCTAGATATAGTATATTATTCATCCGATTATGTTGTTCATGAGATTAAATTTTAATTAAGGATTTAAATTTTAATGATTAATTTAATGTCTGGTTACCAGTAAATGGGGTATCCATTTTTTTAAACTCACCATACGAAACACAGCAGCATTAAATTTTTATTTGAAACTAGTATTCTGTGAAAGCGTGGTTCTTTCCCGGTAGAGTAGACCAATTATAATAATAATATTTAATTTACTAGTATGTACTTACTTAATTACAAGAAAATTATTACTGAGCACTGTTTTACGAAAATCCTAGATTTAAGTACCTATATTAGTAGGATGTTCATGAGTTTAAGTTTTAATTCTCATTTTGTTTAAATAAAAGCGAATTTAATAGTAACCAATTTTTCACGAGTAATTCCATATAAAAATTCTTTAGGATGTCCGAGTAAGAAACTTTTTTGTACCTGTTACCTTTCTTACCGCAAATAATGAGTAGTATACAGCGTTCTCTATATTATGCTACAATAATCAAGATTTGTACGAACAAAGGCATTATTTACTTTTATTATTTATTATTTGACATGTATGTATGAAAAAAAATCGTCTTATATTATAATAAATCCGTCTTCGTCCGCTTTCTTGACAATATGTTCACAATGTGGAATATAACTACGCCAATTTGCTGTTAAGAAATATCTGAAGTACACGGTATCTATTTCAATTAAAAATGGTTTCGTCCATTATATTAGACGAGCAAATAAAGTTATGATAACGACAAAATTTATTACGAAAATATTTATTTACATTTCAACGTCATCATCATAAAGTAAAGTAACAGCCTGTATACCTCCCAATACTGGGCACAGGCCTCTTCTAATTTCTGAGAGGGTTTTAGGGCAGGGAAATATCCACCGCGCGGCCCCAATGCGTGTTGGCTAACTTCACATGTCTTCGAAAAAAAATTTTTCTTATTTCTTTGACAAGCAGGTTTCCGCACGATATTTTCTTTCATCCCTGAGCAGGTGGTAAATCAGCACTTGAAATTAGGGATCAAACCCGGGTTGCTCGCGTACTGTGAAATTTACAGCGAGCGTACCCTGAGCTATCACAGCTCTCTACCTACTACTGTACTACTGTATACCACAAATCACGATCCTATGCCACCAACATTTATCAAATTTCTTTTATCACATGCATGTCTTATCAGGTCATAATTCCATCTCGTGGGAGCCGCATTTCAATTTGGTTACCGATACGAGGGACGTGCCACGCGAGAACCAGTCTTCCTTATCGGTTGTCGATGATTCGAGCTAATGTCACTCTACTTATACTGTCGGATAAATTAGTTAAGGATTCCATAACGCAGAAAAACTACGAGCAAAGCATATTTACATATTTTTTTTACACCAGTTAAAAGTTTTTACAAAGTTTGAACAGGCTGTAGTCTATTCAAATCGTATTGCAGTAATACCACATTGGAGCAATCGATGTTACGAGAAAATTTTAACTTATATAGATGAGGTTAAGAGAAGAGGAAATGATCAGTCGTTTCCAACAACGAAGATAACACAGCAGGTCAGAAGCAGAAATATGTAAGAGGTGGTACCAACCTAAACAGATTCATAGGCAGACAAAGAAGCCTGATCACCTGATTAAGTAAATACTGACTTCTATTCGAGTGGAGAGATTGATTAACAGACAAATAAATGAGAACGCTTTGATTTGTTTTTGGGAATTAGTTTACGTTCCAATTTTAAAATTAAAAGATTTAGATGGATCATTGGGATGCAAACTTTAATTCGCTTCGTGATAATAAGATATTGTGAAGACAGTTACGATTACGCATAGCTGTGAATTGCAGTTACAACTACGCGTAACTGTCTTCGCAGTAACATTAGCACTTGAACAAGAATGAATTGAGCTTAATTATGTTACGGTAATTCAAGTATCTAATAGAATGTAGTTACGGCTAAGTGTTAAAGTAAGCTTTAGTAATATATAGGTAATGACAGATTTTCAAGTGTGCGGTACGCTATAATAGTTGAACTTAGTTAGAGCTCCGTACCAAATACGAATAATGAAAACTTTGGTAAAGAGCTTGTATGCTGGAGACATAATAATAATACGATGCTAGATTCCAATATTTAAAACAATTGTTATTACAAAAGATAAATTAGCAAATATTATTATTGAAATAAGGTTTTCGATTAGGTGATCGATTTTGACTGAAGAAGAAATAAAGATAATAAATGATTTTATATATAATAATATGATGAAATACAATTTTATTGTTGTCCATTATTACGAATTACTAACATTGGTTGCGCGGAAAACCATTCGTATTTTTAATTTTATTCGAGGGTAGCTTGCTAAGCGTTGTCCTTCCTTCGACCTTTCCTTCACCTGTCGTCCCTCCGACACACCGGGGTGGTAGGGTGAGAGGGGAAAGAAGATGATTCTAGAATATCGCGTGATTTGCAACCAATGAGAAGCGCGCCCCTCCAAGACGCATTGATAGGAGGGCCGAAGTAATATAAGCTAGCACATGGCCCTCGTGCGCTCTCTTCCCTTCGCGCACCAGTTGGAACCACACCGCCTAGGATAGTCGCGTCCTAGAGGGCTTTGCCCTCGCGCACCGCTAGTTCAACCTGCACCAACCTGGGGCAGTCGCGCTCCATGTGTAATCGCCTAACCTTGTGTGAGATATAGTCGCGCACCGCTCTCTTCCAACGCACCACCGACCAGGACCGCATCCCTGGGGCCCCAGGAGATCCGCCAGAAGTCGCAACGCAGCAGCAAAACGTCCAAGCCGCATCGAAGTAACACCCCGGTAAGTGTGATTCCTTATTTACGTTACCCTGTTTGAAATTTGTGTTTTTATTAGTTCATCCGCCCCAAGTCATTCCTCCTAATGTGGTCAAGCAGGGGTTCTTTCATAACCCTTGGCAAGCAATAGGTTTTCTTGGAAGAGCGAGTGCATTGTTAGGGAACCACGTGCCAAATCCGCCATCTAATTTAAGCATCGTCCGCGTATAAAGTCCACATAGTGTAACATCTCGCGTAGTAGAGTCAAAGCTCGACCGGGGAATAGACCCGCCGCTCAACCATTTTCTGGTCATTCGGCCGGATTTGGACTGGTGCTTTATAGCCTCACCAACCATTACTAGATTTATTTCATTTTAGATTAATTCCTTAGACAATGCACTCTAATTTAATATTGAATAGATTTAAATAGTGTTTGTTTAGTTTAAATTTAAACTTTGGTCAGTTATTCGCAAATAGAATTATTCATTTAAATAGTGTTTGTTTAGTTTAAATTGAAACTTTGGTTCGTTCTCCGCAAATAGAATTGTTCATTTCAATAGTGCTTGTTTAGTTTAAATTTAAAAATTATTAGTTGCGCGCATAAGTGAATCGACTTATTCATTCAAAATAGTTTAGTTCCGCACGGTCATTCAGCGTACCCGATATTTTGTAAAAACAGTGTGAGTTTAGCGACCGACACGCGTCACCGCGGCTCGTTGTAAAGGTGTTCAATTTAACGACGTAATACGGCACGATAAGACAATAGTGTTGTGAGATATAGTTGTATTAAATTGCGTCCATCTTCCAGCATTGTGCGATTAATTGTGATTAATCTAATATTAATTCTAGTAATTTAAAGTGGCAGTTAGTGGAAATGAAATTAAACTTAAAACTCTTTGCGCCAAGAGGGACATACTCTTCTCACGTATACAATGTATTAGTGATCACATATAGAACATTAACATAGAAGCAGTGCGGGAAACGTTTTTATGTGAAATCGAAACGGTGGACTCTTTGCGGACGGATTATGAAAGGATATTAGACCAAATTAATAATTTGGAATTACAAATCGACCCTAAGTATACAGTAAACTACCAGCCGCTTCTAGCATTTGAAGACATGTTGTGTTGCGTAAAAAGAACGGCGAAGCTCTTGCAGTCCCCATCTCAAAGCGAAGCAAAGCCGGAAGCCCAGGTACGCCCACGTGAGTCACTTAGGTTGCCCCCAATAGACATTCCGGTATTCAATGGCGATATTAAGACGTGGCCCTTCTTCTTTAGTAGTTTTCAAAACAATAAACATAATAATCCATCGTTACCGGACGCTGAAAAATTATATTGTTGCGTGAATAAGTCAACGTCATACACTAGCGTCATCTAGTGTCAGGAACGAGAGCGAGGGGAGCTTTGCAGAAAATGACATCACAAATCTTTCAATCGACAGCGCCATCTAGTCTCAAACCGAAGAACTAAGTTTCTAAAAAATCTACACTCGAACACTCGTCGCTTTGCGCGCATTTACTTGAATGTTCCGGATGCTTCATTGCTAATTTGTATATATAGGCGCTGCAAGATGCGATCGGGGTAGTATTGGATTTGGCGAGACAAGCGAAGCTTCGGAGCGGAATAAAGTGAATTAGTGTGTTTAATTATTAGTGTTTTAAGTTTTAATTTGTGTAAAGTAAATTAAAGTGTTAATTTTGGTAATTTTATCAGCAATTTTTACTGTCACGAACCTCAAGCTCGTAACAATATTATTTAATTAGTAAACTGAGTGGCAGGGCAAAGTCAGGTGTATTGGTGGTCGCGTGAGCTGACGTCTCTGCGCGAGGTGTGTGTCGCCACGCGGCACCTGTACGCCCGGCATAGCAGGCTCCGCATTCGTCCACCGAATGCGGCAGCCATTGAGGCGGAGCTGTACGAGGGATACAGAGCGGCGAAGACCGCCCTCCGGAAGGCTGTCCTGCGGGCCCGGGATCGGGCCCGTGAGGATATGCTGGAGACTCTCAACAGAGATCCGTGGGGGCGCCCCTACAAGATGGTGCGGGATAAACTCCGCACCTGGGCCCCCCGCTGACGCAAAGTCTCCGGCCCCAGATCGTGGAGGACGTGGTGAGCGCTCTGTTCCCTGCGTGAGGGGAACATCCGCCCCCGCCTATAGCTCCGCCACCTGCGGTGCCGGAAGCGGACCACCAGGACGACGACGACGACATCCCGGAAGGGACCGGGGTAGACCTGAGAGTGGCGGTACGTAGGCTCAAGGCCAGGAATACCGCCCCAGGACCCGATGGCTTGCCTGGTAAAGCCTGGGTCCTGGCCTCGGAGGCTCTCGGGCCCCGACTGGAGGGGCTCCTAAGCGCATGCTTGGAGAGAGGCCAATTGCCGCTTCGTTGGAAGACGGGGAAGCTGGTCCTCATTCGGAAGTCGGGGCGCCCTGCGGACTCTCCGTCCGCATACCGGCCCGTGGTGCTGCTCGACGAGGTGGGCAAGGTCTTTGAAAGAGTCATTGCAAACCGCCTCGCCGAGCACCTTGCGGGGACGGGGCCGGATCTTGCGGAACACCAGTTTGGTTTCCGCAAGAGGCGCTCCACGGTGGACGCCATCATGCGCGTGAGAGCCCTCACGACGGGGGATGCAGTGGCCAGAGGGCGGGTTGTCTTGGCGGTGTCTCTTGACATCGCCAACGCCTTCAACTCCATGCCCTGGAGCTGCATTAGGGAGGCACTCCGGTATCACCGGGTGCCGACCTATCTCCGTCGTGTAGTCGGGGACTACCTGACGGACAGGGCCGTCATCTACCCCGGTCGCAACGGTGAGTGGAACCGGCGAGAGATGTCGTGCGGTGTCCCACAGGGTTCGGTTCTGGGGCCACCTCTGTGGAACATCGGTTACGACTGGGTGCTGCGCGCCGACCTCCCTACCGGCGTCAGCGTAGTTTGCTACGCTGACGACACGCTGGTACTGGCACAAGGGGGGTCGTACGAGGCGGCGGCGGAAACTATGACACGCGGGGTTGCGATAGTCGTTGAGAGGATTTGGCAACTGGGTCTCGAGATGGCTCTGCACAAGTCCGAGGCCATGCACTTCCATGGTCCTCCTCCGGAATCCTCAGTGATGGTAGGAGGGGTATCCATCGGCGTCGAGTCGACGCTGAAGTACCTAGGACTCGTCCCCGACGGCCGATGGAACTTCGTTGAGCACTTCCGACGTTTGGCTCCCAAACTGGAACGGACCGGGGCTGCCTTCAGGCTGCTCCTGCCGAACCTGGGAGGGCCAAACGCCTCCTGCCGGAGGCTCTACGCGGGGATCGTGCGGTCCATGGCCCTTTACGGGGCCCCGGTGTGGGCGCGTGGTTTGGCGCGGCTTGCCGTCCACCACCTGAACGCGCCCCAAAGGGTGATTGCCGTGAAAATGGTTCGCGGCTACCGCACGATCTCCCGCGAGGCGGCGAGCCTCCTTGCCGGATTGCCGCCGTGGGATCTGGAGGCGATAGTCCTCGCGCGCCTGCACGAATGGCGCACGGAGGCACGGTGCCGTGGGGAAACCCCGCTGCCGCGGCAAGTTGTCGCGCAGCGGACAGACTTCCGGCACGATCTCATGGCGACATGGAGACAGCGACTGTCGCAACCCCGTGCTGGGCACGCCACTATAGCGGCGATAAGACCCCTCTTTGAGGAGTGGCTTGAGAGACGCCACGGAATCCTCACCTTCCGCCTGACGCAGGTCCTCACCGGACACGGTGTGTTCGGGAGATTCCTGCACCGAATCGGGCGGAAGGAAACGCCCGGGTGCTCCCACTGCGAGGATGGACCGGAGGACACGGTGGAACACACCGTAGAGGTGTGCCCTGCTTGGGCGGAGCACCGCCGTGTCCTCGTAGCGGCGATAGGCGGCGGCGACCTCTCGCGTCCGGTCCTGGTCGAAGCCATGGTCCGGAGCGAGACGGAATGGGATGCCGTCACCACCTTCTGCGAAGCAGTGATGCTAGCGAAGGAGGTGGCGGAGCGGGAAAAGGAGAGAGCAGCAGCTTTCCTCCCCGGCCGCCGCGGGAGACGCCCCGGGCGTCGGGGGCTACGTCGTGGCCCCCGGCCACCGTAGGCGCGGGCCTGTGGACGGCGAGCAATGGGTAGCTCGCCGTCCGTCCGTCTAACGACGACAGGCCGTGTCGACGGCGCGTTTTGTTCCACGCGCGCCTCAAAGAGCTGTCAGCAGCGTGAAGGGGCCCGCAAGGGCCGACGCCTGCCGGGGCTGCGGGCTGTTCGAAAGAGATACCGCGGCTCCGGAACGTAAGGGCACTGAAGGAACACGGATGGTTTTTAGTCAGTAAAAGTCTGACACTCCCTTACGCTCCACCCAGAGCGAAAGGCGTCATTAGATGATTTTCCATCCGCAAAAAAAAAAAAAAAAAAGGGCACAGTCAATTTGCTCGGGTTTCACACCAACAGAAAATAATTATTTGTTAATATTCGAAACACTTAAGGACAAATATGAAGATAGGCGAATGTTAGCCTCTTCATATTTAGACCAAATATTTGATATTAAACCTATATCATCCGCGAACATTACCGGCTTAGAGCAGTTTTTAGATAAATTTGTGGCATCGGTGGCTGCACTTAAGAACTTGAAATTTAATGACCTTATGGACGTGGTATTTCTCCATATTGCACTAAAAAAAACTAGACCCCGACACCGTGCGTGCGTTTGAAATGGAGCATCGTAGTTCTGAGATGCCCTCATTTGATTTATTAGCATCCTTTGTGCGAGACCAAATTAAAGTGATGCAGCGCTCCTCGAACGTTAGACTGGAGGTTAAGAAAGGTGTCGACCGCAGACAGACTCCATCATCTAAAACCGCAGGATCGTTAACGTACGTAACCGCTGCACCGGTACCGCCGCAGAATGCCTGTATTCTATGTAAAGATAAACAACACGGTAATTTATACAATTGTGCGACCTTTCGTAAACATTCACCCAGCGAACGTTATAGGATAGTGAGGGCAAACAACATGTTTGAATTGTCTAAGCGATAGGCATTTAGTTGCTAAATGCAATTCTAGTTCCGTGTGTAACAAGTGCGCCAGAAAACATCACACGTTATTACATTTCGAAAATAGCAACATATTTGCGTCAAGTAAATCGGACAAGGAAATCACACCTACTAAAGTCGACGATTCTAGCGGTCGACCTGGTGATGTCGCTCTGTACTCATTGTCAAATATGGGAACACAGCCTCCTTCAACCGTGTTACTGGGTACAACCCGATTGTAGTTAGGGATTCGCGTGGAAACGAACAAAGCGTCCGTACATTGCTGGACAGCGGATCCCAAAATAACTTTATAACGCGACAATGTTGTCAGCGCTTAGGATTGGTAATTAATAGGACACCTTCATGTCCCGTAGTCAAAGACATCGGAGGTACTAATAAAGTTACCCAGGGATATATAAATTTGAAATTTTATTCTCGGATAGATCGTAATGTTAACTTTAATATAAATGCGTTAGTAGTAGATAAAGTCACTGAACGTCTGCCAACCGTTTCGGTTGACACCTCGGCAATGATTGATTTTGAAAATCTGACGCTGGCAGACGATACTTACGTAGTTCCCGAAAACATAGACATGCTCATTAGAGCATCGCTTTTCCCTCATCTTTTGTTACACAGGGTAAGGTCAGGGGCAACTCCTCGCAAACCGCGCCTTACGCATTGGAAACCGTCTTGGGCTATGTCATCGTTGGTTCCGCCCCCATCATGGATAGTATTTCGGCAACCTCCTATTGTTGTATGGCTGTCGAACCGCTCAAGTCGTTAGTCCGCAAATTTTGGGAGAGGAGGAGGTGAACGTTCCACCTATAGTTAGCCCTGATGATAGATTATGTGAGGAAATTTACGTCCGCGCGACCATTCGTGATCGCGACGGTCGATATAGTGTAGCGCTACCCTTTAAAGGAGATGTTTTATCTCTCGGCGATTCGCGTCAAATGGCGGAAAAACGTTTCTACAGCTTGGAGCGTAGGATGCTCGCTTCACCCCAGTTAAAAGAAGCTTACGACGACGTCATTAACGAATATATAAGGGAAGGATACATATCACTTGTGATTTCGAAATTAGATAACTACGAAGACACACCGTCGTATTTCATACCACATCACGGGGCCATTAGGGAGGACAAACTTACATCTAAGTTACGTGTAGTGCTCGACGCTAGTGCTAAAACTAGCACTCATCTGTCTCTTAACGATTTCATCTATAGTGGGCAAAATTTACAGGGCAGTTTATTTAGTATAATAGCCAATTTTCGTTTGTTTAGTATAGCACTATCCGCCGATATTCGCCAAATATTTCTTTGCACAGGGGTCCGTGAATGCGACCGTAGATTCCAACGCATTTTATATCGTTTCAACAAACTAACAAACTAACCTCTATTGTTTGAATTTAACCGCGTTTGCTTTGGTTTAAAGTCGAGGCCATTTCATGCGTTAAGCACGGTGAGACAGCTCGCCCACGATGAAGGTCCCTCTTATCCTAAAGCTAAGAGGGCAATTGAAAGTGGATTATATATGGATGATTTTGTGTACTCGGTCGATAGCTTGGAGGAGGCCACCCTAACCACCGCCGAGGTTATAAAGCTCATGAAAGCGGGTCAATTCGATCTTGTCAAGTGGACTAGTAATTCGCGTCCGGTTTTAGACACAATCCCACTATCACACCGTCTTTCGGCGATAAAGGAATTCGACGATTCTGATACGCACAAGGTGCTCGATCTGTGTTGGTCACCAGAATCCGACGTGTTTAGCCTTAAGGTAAACCCGCCCGCAGAAACGTGCACATAGCGCACAATACTGTCATGCGTTGCTAGATTATGGGATGTAATGGGTTTCGTAGCTCCGGTGATACTTACTATACGCTAAGCTTTTGATTAAACAACTTTAGTTATGTGAATGCGATTGGGATGACCCGCTGCCTGTTACAACAGCATTGTTCGATTGTGGCAGCGTTTTAGAGAGGAACTTCCTCTACTAAGAGAAATTAAAATACCACGTCATATAAACGTCGATAAAAATAGCGTCGCCACGGTCGTTGGGTTTGCAGACGCCAGCGAGAAGGCTTACGGGGGCGTTGTATATTTCCACGTCCAGAATAATGGTAGAAATTCGATTAGCCTCATTAGCTCTAAGTCAAGAGTCTCCCCCTGTAAGGTTGTCTCTCTGGCGCGCTTAGAGCTTTGCGCAATATTAGTCCTCACCAAGCTTATTACCGCAGTCATCAGCGCATGTAATGACAGAGTTCACATAGAAAGGATATTTGCCTTTTCCGACTCAACCGTCGCTTTATGTTGGGTTCATTCCTCACCCCACCGTTGGGATACGTTTGTCGCGAACCAAGTGGCCAAGATCCAAGACGAGTTAGGAACGCGAAACTTTTATCACGTGTCTGGTACGGAAAACCCTGCCGATTGTCTATCCCGTGGACTCACCCCGATGCAAATAATGGACCATCCGCTTTGGTTCCACGGACCTTCTTGGGTTCACTTAGAACCCTCGCAATGGCCAATAACCGATTTCGACCCTTCGTCAGTGTCACAACCGCCGGAAGAGAAGAGGCACGCTCTGGTGGCGAGCGTTTCCAGCGAGGTTTCTCCAATCATTGCTTTGACGAACCGCTTGTCCTCTTGGTAGAAATTATTGCGTAGCGTAATTTACGTTTGTCGATTCGCGAAGCTTTTACCGCGACGTTCGTATATCTTAATATCCGATTACAACTATGCCGAGTTGCTAATATTGCGTGAACTTCAACGTGCACATTTTTCCGAAGAAATTATAAGATTACAATCGAAAAGAGCTTGTAGTCGCGCTTTTCAACGCCTTAAGCCATTTTTACAAGATGGGATCGTCAGGGTAGATGGAAGCTTGGCCAACTCGCAGTTGAGTTTCGACCAACGGCACCCTATAGTTTTACCGCATAAAGACCATATCATGAATTTATTAGTTGATTACCATCATAAATTGAATTCTCACGCTGGCCCCGACTTGCTGATATCAATCTTGCGTCAGAATTATTGGATTCTTTCCGCACGTAACTTAATCCGCAATCGGGTGCACAGATGTATAGCTTGCTTTCGGGTACGTCTCAAGCCGTCATTTCCGGAAATGGCGGACCTTGGGTCTTGTCGAGTAATACAATCCGTAAAGCCCTTTACGCACACCGGGTCTGATTTTGCTGGTCCGATTAAGGTCACGCTCACTCGCGGGCGTGGTATAAGATCCACGAAGGCTTACGTCTGCATTTTCGTATGTCTAACTTCTCGGGCGGTGCATATAGAACTCGTTGGTGATCTAAGCACAGCAGGCTTTATGGGTGCATTTAAAAGATTTCTTTCTCGCCGTGGCCCTGTAAATAAATTGTATTCGGATAAAGGTACGAAGCAGGGGTTCCTTCATAACCCTTGGCAAGCAATAGGTTTTCTTGGAAGAGCGAGTGCATTGTTAGGGAACCACGTGCCAAATCCGCCATCTAATTTAAGCATCATCCGCGTATACAGTGCACATAGTGTAATCTCGCGTAGTAGGGTCAAGGCTCGACCTGGGAATAGGCCCGCCGCTCAACCAAACATTATTATTTATACGGACAGGGGTCAGAACATATTACCGTATTTTATTATAAATAGACATGTTTGACGCAAAGCTTAAAATAAGAAAATCATTTACTTTTTTAAAGGTTTTTTATAAATACCGTATAGTGGCGGGATTAGAGATTCCACCACCCCACAACATACCGTGGGTGTGACAAAAGTCGACAGAAGGAAATTGAAATAGGAAGAAGGCAGCAGCATATTCTTGATAAGAACAATATAAAAACAGTAATTCTATTATCCATGTATTATTAGCCTATCTATACTCTATTATGAAGAACCAGAATGTGTCAAAAAAGGCACGTATGGTAATTCATAATGCTGTGTTAGTCCCTACTTTAATGTATGGTAGTGAAAGCTGGGTATGGCAGAAGAAGCACGAAAGTAGAATAAATGCTGTAGAAATGCGGTCTTTAAGGAATATGCTAGGGTTTAATCTGAATGACAGGGTGAGAAATTGCGTGATAAGAGATAAATGTGGTATGCAAGATGATGTTGTGACCAGGATTAAGAAAGGAATGCTTCGGTGGTTTGGTCATATAGAAAGAATGAATGAGGAAAGAGTGACAAAGCAAATTTATATGGCAGATGTGAACGGCCGAGTCGGGAAGGACGCCCTAGAAAAAAGTTTATCGACCAAATTGGCGATATTTTGATGATGGGCCACGTTAGAAGTACCCTTAACCGACGAGCATGTATGCGTAGATATATGGATGTAAAGGAGGCGAAAGAGGTATGTCAGGATCGTGCCAAATGGAAGTCAGTAGTCTCTGCCTACCCCTCTGGGTGACAGGCGTGAGTGTTTATGTTATGTTTATTATCCTATCAAAATTCCACTAGGTCAGACTAGTTGGCACCCATAGTCTTTTATTAGGAATATGTTCCTGACCAGCCAGTTTCATTTTCCAATGTCGGTTCTTACGACACCCACGCGGTGATATGGGATATGATGTGATCATATATTATATACTTTTATGCTAAGTAAAATTTAAATTTACTACTACACTACAAGGTTAAACTTAAATGTATTAAATAAAAATAAAAGCTAACTAAATAAATGAGAATTATCATTAACCTAGTAATTGACGCCTTTACTTATAAAAAAAATCTAATGCTTACTCCTTATAGCAATGCTTTTACTTGGCGTGAAATTGATATTAAACGTGTTAATATTGTATCGATAGCAATATGCTGGCTTTATAACAGGTAACTGGCTTTTGTACAATTGAATGCATATTACGTGAATCATGATTGTAAAGGTAGAATAATTATATTGCATGAATGTTTAAAATAATTCGCGCAGGTCTGTTTGTGTTAATGTATTCCTTTGTGAGGCGAATTGCGGTGTGGGGATTATTATCAAGTATAGCTCGGGGTATTCATGTGCTAATACTGCACTGGGCTGTTTATTAACATAGCCTAGGTTGTAGTTTATATGCAAATGGACGGATAATTAGTTTTAATTAAGAAAAGATTATATAATGATATACTTTTATTGATTACTATTCGCCAGTCTCAATCATTGATAAAATTCAGTTAAAATTATGAAACGACGGGAAAGCGAATTAATTTAAATTATTTGTGTTCTGCTTTTGAAAACATCATAGTGGTAAATTAATTAAAAGAGGGAGCCACTATTATAAGCTATTACTACCCAGACTAAATAAAAATATGTGCAAAGCCAAAAATTTTTAAATTGCGTTGAAATTGAAAGCTGGAGTGCTGTTTTGTTGGTAGAATTGTTATATGTTGTAAATACTTGCCATTTGAGAACCACCCTATTCTTTACTGATTGGAAACTTTTGTTATATAGAATAGGGTAACAAGCGAGCACACAGCTCAGCTGAAGTTAAGTGCATGCTGCGCCCCATAGACACCTACATTTATCCTCAATTATGAACCAAAATGCAGATGCGTTGTCACCCCTGAAGACTAAGATGTAATGCCTCGTTTCTGGTAAAATGGGTATCCGTTGACGAAGCAGCATTGAGATGCCATTTCTGTGAGAGCGTGACCATACCCCGGTCGGACAGACTCATAGGTGCTGCAGACATAATATATTTGCAGAAACGCTCTACCACGTATAACTTCATAGCCACTTAAAATCAAAATATCTGAAAACAATAGCGTTGATAGCCGTAGAAGCATTTCGAAAGGCTTCGGAGGACTGTTATTTTAAAAAGCCATTCGTGCGCTGAATACGTCACGAACTAAACATATAGACTTATTAGGTTTTTGTAGGCCTCATCCCCTTAAATTACCTTTTGGGGGAAATTTTGCCCCAGTTACCGCGCTTGGCAGGCCGGGTTGGAAACTGTAGTTTTTTACTATATTCTGTATCAGTTTACCTTTATCGCCTCTTAAGACACCCGTAGGATGATATGGGATAGTGGATATTCTTACGCCGCCCCTACACAGTAATAAGTATAACGTAAAATTATTTAATAGGGTATAGTAATATTTATAATTTGCTTAAAGTAATAGATACTGTGTTTTATATACATCTACGGTGGAAGTAAACGTCATAAGGAAACTTTCGTGTCTAAGAATGAAAAGAAATATTCAGAGACATTTGAGGTCCACCAACGTACGTTGGAGCTTGGAAGAGCGTGACAGATTTCTTGTGGCCTAAAACCTTCTTAGTATAAGCAGGGGGCAGAAATTTCTTTATTTTTACTTAAATTTAACTCTCCTCTATACCTTGTCATTAAAATAATTTTTCTGGGTTGAATCTCCGGGCAAAGCCGCAGAACTTCTTTTACAATGTTGATATAATTGTATGTGATAGTTAATAAATAAATCTTTGCCTGACTTCTACCAGAACACTAACGCCAAAGTAAACCTTGTCTACAAATATTTGGTAAATCGTAAGCGGGAGCATTGTCCAATTAGACCGCAACCTAATTGGTATTGTAATCATTAATTTTGATTGAGAGTTTGCAGATTACACAGCGATATTTTTTATGTATAATATTCAGCAGTTTAATAATAAATTACTCTTAGAATCGGTCCATACATATTTTAAATCATCATTATTATAGTCCTTAACAAGTCCACTGCTGAACACATACCTCCCCCAAAGAATGCTACAAAACACAGTCCTGAGCCACCTGCATCCATCGACTTCCTGCTTCCTGCATGTTTTGCTAGGTCGTCACCCCATCCAGTGAGGACCGTCCCACACTTCGCCTACCGGTACGAGACTGCCAGTTGAGAACCTTGTTTCCCCCTCAAATGTCGGTTCTTCGGGGTATAGAGCTAGCCCATTGCTATTTCAGCTTACTACTCCGTTAGGCCAAGTCAGTTACTTTGGTTCTACAGCGAATATCCTAATTTCTAAGTTTATCACGCAGAGAAACTCGGAGCACAGACCTCTTCATATCTCGCTGAACGACCTTGAGCTCCCTCATTCAGCCAGGAGGAGGAGGAAAAGGCCCATGTCACAGATCCAACTTTCTTTGTTTCTGAAACGCAATTTCAATTGAATAGTAGGCATGTTCGGCATGTGTTCCATGCTATAAGCTTTTCCGTTTATTCATTCATTCGTAACAGCCTATTTAAAGTCCACAACTGAACATAGGCCCCTTATATCGGGAAGCTATTAACCACAGTTGACATGATTGGCAGGGCGTATTGAATATTGCAGTTTTTTATTATTTTGAGTTGTGATCAGGAAGATGCTACTGTTCACCTGATGATGCCGGTATTCAGGAAGACGCTGTACATCCAAGTAAACATTGTTAATGTAAAACAAAATAATATTAATGTATGTTATGTTAAATGTATGTTATGTTAAATGTATGTAATGTTATATTGAAGGATAGTAAGTACACAATAAACAAACACATGTGTCCTTTAAGAAAAATTATCATGTAACTTTTTCAAAAGCAAAGCTTGCGTATGTATAAACACTGTCGGACTTCACATCATGTCCTTGAATTTTTATTTTATTTCTAACACATGCAGGTTTCCTAACTATACTAAATACATCATAACCTTAAAATTCATCTGAATCGCCGGGAGTCAAACCGTATTGTTAAATATTTGACCAGCGCTTTTCATTAGACTTACTACAACTTGATTATAAGAAATACATATACACGTTGGTAAAAATAAATAAATGATATAATAAAACTGTAATATTTTAAATTATTAATTTATAACCTGTAGATATTATAGGCTTATCTAATAAAAAGACTGATGTAAATCTGCCCGCTTTGCTAAATAAAATGTAAATGTATGTCGACCTCTGACCCTTACCCACGTAAATCACATGCATTATTTTTATTATGAAAACGAACCACCGAAACATTCCTCGTATACAGACATATACAGAAAACATATAATAATATACAACAATAACAATTATTGCGACGTTGTTTTTTTTTTTTTTTTGATATAACGATTTCGAAGTGCTATAAATTTCAGTCTAAAAATATATCAGCTTCCAAACGCAAGCGTGATAAATGAGATATCAGATATGCAAACAAAAGACAAGCGTCTTATTACTCTTGACAAATATTGTAATAAAGTGAAAATAGATTAATTTTATTTAATTCATAACCGTAATGGAAGTTGACGTTAAATTAAAAAGTATATTTTTATAATAGTAAATTTTGGATATATTTATTGAGTGAAAGTTATTACACAAAAATAGCTGGAAGCGTTAAAACTCATAAATGAGAAAGTATATCAGTGTGAGAATTAGACTGTTGCACGAATTTAGACAAACTAAGGAGAAATTCGTAATTTCCTTGCTTTAGTCTATATTGGTATTTTTTCATAAAACTGAGATAACAAACAAACCACTCCAGGTGGACAACTGATGGTAAGCGGCTACTGTAGCTCGCGGACATCTGCAACAAAGTTCAAAAAAGGAAGGCTGCAGATGCGTTGTTACCTCTGATGACAAAGATGCAATGCCTCACTGCTTGGTGTTATGGTGACTCTAAGAAGGTGTTACACACATATTTTGAAATATTAGGTACATGGAATCGTTATTAGCTTATAAATATATGAGTTGTTCAGCGACAAAGTGCCCAAAGTTAACACAGACGAGCTTTAAAGCCTTACTACGGGTAGTTTTAATCAATTGTATTATGTTGTTAATTGTGTAAAAAGTATGATTGTACGCTGTTTTTTTTTTTTTAAAAAGGCCCGCTGGGTTTCTTGCTAGCTCTTCCTAGTACGGATAAATTAAACAAAAGAGTGACTTTCAATAGGTTTTATTTATAATCTACTGGCGATCTGCCTCGGCTTCGCACCAACCCACTAGTCCAACTATGGCTACATAACCTTCGCGCTAGTGCGAGCAATATGTTGACAAAGATTTACCGCAATCTGATGAACGGTATGGCAGCGCATAAAATACGAACAAACCAAAATTGTTTTTTATATATTAAATATTGAAAAAAAGATGTTTCTGTTTCTGTATCAAGCATACAGTCTAGCGCGTGGTATTGAAAGGGGAGGAAAAATAACTAAATAGCAACACCAACCGCCGGCTCACTCCTACAAATCGCGCGATAGTCGTGCCATTATTTCTAAGAAATACAAATAAAATAGCTGCTTATTAGTTTGTATCTATTTTATATGTTATGGAAATATTAGACGATTTTTACGACTTACTTTTATTTTTACGAAAGAAATATTCATTAAATCAGCAATCTTAATTACTACATTTCTGTTTTCGACAATTGTTACATTCATTATTTTAATAAAAGAAAGAGTCTGGACTTTACCATTACAAGGCAGTGCTTGACTATTAGTCAAGTGTAGTGTTGCGCGCCTAAGTTGATGTCTGGTACCTGGCACTAGCACCCTCTAGTGTCGGGGAACAGAGCGAGGAGAGCTTTCTAGAAAATTCCATTCTTGAATTTTCCACCAACAGTGCCATCTAGTATCGAACAGAAGAACTAAGCTTTCTAGAAAGCCCCACACTCGAACTTTCTGCACCTGGTCGGTCGGGGCCAGTATTTTCTGGAATATTCTGGATTTTTCGGTGGAAAAGACCTATAAAAATTTCAGTGGAAAGGGCCTTGCCCTTGCAAGCCGCGATCGGGGTAGTATTGAATTGGTGATACGAGCGAAGCTTTCGGAGTAAAATAAAGTGAACTAAAGTGTGAAGTGTGAATAATTGTTAGTGTGATTTAAGTTTTAATTGGTGTTAAGGAATTAAAGTGTCAATTTTGGTAAATCAATCGGCAGTTTTTATTGTCACGAACACTAAGCTCGTAACAGTACTATCCCACTTAATGGTAAGTGGTAATGCAGCCGAAGATGGTCTAGCGCACTGACTTAATTTAACAAAAGCGTATTTTCACTCTTGCGTTGAACACCCACATTATAACCGTGTGGAAAGAAGTTGGCAAATTATCACACTGTGCTGCATGCATTGTGAACGACTAATCAAACCGTTCGGTTCGAATTTATGGTATGACGACAACAAAAGGGAGATATCTAGTGGTCCGACGATGGAATGGAAAGTTATTCTCTTTGCTCTGCTTTACTTTGAAGACCTTGTAAGATTGCTTCTAACCGTATGTGTGTCACCAATAAGCCCCTTCCCACGCTTTTCCATTGAGTCCAAAGCCTTACAGCGCCAATTGTCACACATAGACTTATTATTATTATTGTTCATATATTACGTTACTGTACTATGTGGACCGAATTGAATATGCTGATGTCATAGTTAGAGAGGTACCTACAGCTTTTATTTTATTTTTTGACCCGATCTACGTTAAACAAGCATATAGTATCGAGAAATCATAAATCATATAAAGACGTAATTATTTTTAAGTTCATAAATAATCAATTTTAAAACATATTTCGAAAAAATTCTAGTATCTTATGTATTAAATTTTGACCGACAGCTTACCTCTTATTTTTTTTTCTTTGCATCGCATAAGCTAGATATAGATTGTTCTGTCCGTGTTTGTGTGACTAAACTCCTCCTGAACCGATTTTGGTGAAATTGTTTGTGTGTTATTAAGTTGATTCGAGAATGGTGTAGATTTACAATTGGGTGGCGCTGTGGTCGAGATTCAGAAATCACCCGTACGAAGCGGGGGCAGATCGCTAGTTAAATTATATATAGTAAAAATGTTTTTCTTTTATAATATAACGACGTTCTGAAAGGTCTAGAATATTTTTTTAATTTCAGCTTTGCTTTTGTTGTAATTAAAGGATTTAAATTCAGAACACGTGTATGGCTGCTTGGTATTATAGTCATTATTTCAGGTTGTCACGCTTGAATCTGCGACGGCTCCTCCGCTGGAACAGAATCTTCTTTGTAAATTAATTAAATATTTGTAAATTATTTGTACTATTTTTATGCTCTGAATGTAAGGTATTCATTCAAAAATTTAAATTTCATAAGCAGCTCCTGGTAGTACACAAACCATCTTTTACATAATATGTCTTTATTGTTCGTAAGTAAAGTTTCTTCTTTGTCCCCAAAATCAGGAATCACTGCAACCCATTATGTAGAGATACATAACGTTGGCATATTCATACATCGGTCGAGAATTGCAAATCCCCAAAATGCTTCATCTCCTAGTGTTGATATTGAATTATTAAACCAGCATTTTTATAATCCTTTTAACTCTTTTGATAGTGAACACAAACTGCGAAGACTTCGTTCTCTTTCTGCAAGACTGACTCCTAATTATCCTCCATTTGTTTTTAGTCAGTTTACGATATGTGATGTCATGAAGATCATATTATCCATCTCCTTAAATGCTGTTTGTAGCGACAACATTAGCCGTAACATGATTGTTCCTCTCCTTGATGTTATCGCTCTCGTTATCACTTATTTACTTAATACACGTGTCTCTACCTCTAAATTCCCTTAAGCCTGGAAGAGTGCACATGTTATACTCCTTTCGAAGAGATCTAATCCTATCAACCTTTCTGATTACCGTCCTATCTCGATCTTACCTTTCCTTTCTAAAGTCCTTGAAAAACTTATTTGCCAACAGCAAACCCTTTCCCCGAATAAGCATAATTTGTTGAATTCTTTACAATTCGGTTTCCGTGCTGGTCATAGTACGGCTACTGCCTTAATCAAAGTTACTGATAACTTAAGGGTATGGGTAATAAACAACTTTTTTTGCATTTTAGTAATGCGTTCAATATGGTTGATTTCGATGTACTGTTGAATCAGTTGTGTTCCCTTAACATATCTCCATAAGTAAATTACTGGTTTCAAAGTTAGCCGACGCCAGTGTATTCGTGTCGATGAAACTCACTCATCGTGGTGTGATATAATGTGTTTTCTATTTTTACTAATTCAATCACTCATAAAATATCTTCTCTTTACAACATGTATGCAGATGATGTCCAGATTTACACACAGTCGATACTACTAAAAAAAAAACTATACTAGCACACGTAATTTACATAAATACAAATCTACTAATAAATATATACATAGATACACACAATCGTAACATTAATATCTCGATAACTAATATTATTTATCAAACTCACTAACTGTCCTTTCCTGTGGTACACATATAGATAAAAAAATATTGTCAAAATATTGTCACACCATGTATTATGTAAGTTGTCGCTACGCGAACCGATTGAACATGGTCGAAGTTACGAATCGGCGGTACATGGAAAAATTTTTGTAAGTTTATTTGTACTGTCGGATGTTATTTAATAACTATATTTTGTAAAAAAAAAGAAAAGAAAAAAAAGAATATGGCTTTAATGTCAACCCCAAAAGGTCACAGGCTATCATTATTGGTAACCAGAGCTTTATCTCAAGAATTGACTGGTTCTCCGTCTCGAATTCTATCCAATTCGATAGAGTTGTAATTCCTTATTTTGACAATATCAAAAATCTTTGTATTTATCTTGATAATTCCTTAAATTGGATACGCCAACTGAATGAGGTAAGTAAGAAAATCTTTGTCGCTTTTTGTTCACCGTGTCGTCCTCGATCATTTCTTCCCATTTCTGTAAAAATTATGCTTGCATTATGCCTTCTCCTTCCGATTCTCGACTTTGCTAATGCAAGGTATATAGATATAACTGAGGACCAGCTAAATAAGCTTGACTGACTTCAAAATACTAGTATCGTATAGTTCGTAGTTGGATTGCGCAAAGACTACGTGGAGTTGGGGCGTGCTGTTTCGGTATTAGAACAGATTCGAAAAATTTTATCTATAAAGTCAGGTTGCCCTAAACTCTGCGATGATAGTGGTAAATGAAACAATGTAATGTGAATTGTTATAATTTTGTTTTCTGAAAAACCTCTTCACTGCTCTCCACTGTGACCCAATTTGTTGTATATGAGTCCCGTCTTCAGCCACAATTGGATTGTCTGGGACCGAGTGATTAACGTTTTTATGAGAAATTGACATATTTGCGTTTCGTTATATGCAATTATTAGTTTTTATCGTAATTAATTCAAAACACATTTCGGACATCTTAAAAACAATGTAATAGGTTCAAGCTTAACCCTAAAAAGCCTTCTAGACTAAAAAATTATCAAAATCAAGTATCGAATATCTATAGCCAACCCCAAATAGTTCCTATGTAATTTAACTATAGACTTAAACAGAATATACTGGCATAAATTTAACAGAATTATTATTCCTTGTTTTATTGTAACGTAAATAGCTAGAGTGAAGCTGGTGAGCATAATTAATGATCGAACGAACTTACCAAGTGAAGTTCCGTCCTATTTATGCAAACAGCTTCATTCTAGTGTTAGAACGAGATTCTTCCCTTATTCTTTTTGGATGCTGTTTTTCCGCTACCTATTAAATCAAGCCCCTAATATTCCAATAAAATGTTGACATGGATAAGAGTACCAATTTTATTTGTATTTCTTAGAACTAATAACAGGAGTATCGCTGAATCGGTAAAAATGCACCTGTCTTTTGTATACTTGCTTTCGGAGGCAGAGCTATTTTTAGGGAATTTGTTTTGTATTTCGATGATCCACTGGAATTGTTAATAATTTTGTTGTATCTGACTTCATTTAGCTTTAGCTGTTCTAAGGAGATGTGGAAGATGAAATGTTTTGAAGATAATAAACAAAACTTAGAATATATATCTATATGCGAATATCAATAAAAAATTGTAGGCGGGTGTTGTAATGCGAATAAAGATCAGCCTCGAGCTATTATTATTCATTAATTCATTACAGCCTATCACAGCTTTTCTGTTGCAGAACAATCCCTAAATTTTGCCACAGTTGCCGCGGTTTGCGGGCGGATCGGCAAGCTGATACTGCTGCCCATCGCTTCTCTCAGTAATTTTTTCTACCGCCTCTTACGACTCCCACGGGACGATATGGCATCGTGAATTCTCTTAAACAGCTCCACGACACGGCAACGGCGTCTTTCCTATTCACATGAATATTCCAAAGTTTTCCAAATTTGCCACCAGCTATTTCTTTGCAACTGGAATTATAATCAAAACCCACAAGTACTCGTCAAAAGGATATTCTTTTTTAATTTTACTTACATAATGGGTTGACTGGTAGAAAATGCCTAATGGCATTAAGTCCGTATTTAGATTCTTTTGATATATATATAATGCAATAAAGAATAAATAAATAAATATAGTATCTAAGATTATTACTTGCATACACAATCTACTAACAACCATTCATTTCAAATATTGTTTTGGGTACTTCTTATTGTGTGGTAAAAGCAGTGGTAACTCGCCGCTTACTATCAGATGGACTGGTAGTTTGTTTGTTATCTCAGTTTTATAAAAAATACCAATTCAGACTAAAGCAAAGAAATTATGAACTTCTCCTAAGGTTGTCTAAATTCGTGCAACAGTCCAACCAATTCTCACACCGGTATACTATTTTATGCTTTTATGAGCTTTATTTTAACACTTACCGCTATTTTTATGTAATAACTTTCCACTCAATAAATATATTCAAAATTTACTCTTATAAAATATACTTTCCAATTTAACGTCAACATCCATTACGGTTATGTATTAAATAAAATTAATATACTTTCACTTTATTACAATATTAGTCAAGAGTAATAAGACGCTTGTCTTTTGTTTGCATATCTGATATCTCATATATCACGCTTGCGTTTGAAAGCTGAGATATTTTGACTGAAATTTGTAGCACTTCCGCCACTTCGCCATCGGTATAATATCCAAAAATATCACGGCGCGCAGACAATTGTTATTGTATAATGAAATAAAGTAAGTACTTTAATTACTTTTACTATTTCTTAACGATATTTTCTGCAATTATACTAAGTTTGGGGAATTAATGTTAAAGTAAGATTTGATATAATAATAATAATAATTAAAATAAAAAGGCGTAGGGAAGTGACGACCCCATCGCCCGCTGACGTAACGGTTATGTGACAAAACCGCTACTTCAGCGCAGTCAGTCAGCACCTTGCCAAGAGGTGTTAGTGCCGTGCCTCGGCAAAAATTGAAGGTGCAAAGGCCCGCTTGTGCACATGGCCCACCACGCAACGGCGCCGGGTCTGGGCGTCTCCCGTTAAATGACGCCCATAAAAATGGATGATGGATTTGAATAGAATGCGAACAGGGCCGCTGCTTGGAGGCCGCCAGGGCGCGTCCTCCTAGCCCTCGGCCGTTTGTTCTCCCCTGCCGAGGGCTTCCATCTGGTTGGACTTTTATTTATTTATGTATTTATTTTATTTTATTGATATTTATGTTTATTTATCTTTTCATTTTAATTTATAATTATATATTTATAGAACCCAACCAGATGAGAAAACTATATGGATACCCCACATATCAATTAAAATAAAATCAATTATAAATATTTGCAACAAGTAATGACGTTTGAATAAAAATTATGAATTGTGATAGAGTCAGGCTGCAGCTATTTATTAGTTATAGCATTAAAATAGCTTGACCGAAATGGACCACTCTCTCAGAGAATACCTGAATGAAATAGCAGCTTAAATGCTGTTGTTTGTGAAGAATTTAAAGATTTAAAAAAGAAGTTAAAAGCGTGGCTGCTGGATAATTATATGTATAAATAATTAATATTGTCTTAAAGTTATAGTTTTAAATTAATTTGTTATTTTTAATGTGTTTAATTTAAAAGATTTAAAATAAGTTTTAATTATTTTAAATCTTTTAAATTAGTGTAAATTTAATTTTCCTATTATTAATTTTTTAAGGATTGCGTTTTAAATTACAGTTTATGTGTATTTTAAATTCTTAAGGACAGTAGGTACATAAAATGCAGTTTGGCAAAAGTTGTAGAATAACCGACTGTATTTTTGTGTAATAAAAAAAGAGAACCGTAGACAATATTTTTTCGCCGTTGACGGATGCCCGAATGTCGTGCTTTCTAGTTTATCTTATTTTTAACCCCCGACGAAAAAGAGGGGTGACATAAGTTTGAATGCTACGTGTGTCTGTCTATCTGTGTGTCTCCTGTCGTATCGTAGCCATTAAACGGTTGAACCGATTTGGGTGCGGTTTTATTATTTAAAAGCAGGTTTTCTAGCGGTAATTCTTAGGACATTTTTATCAAAATCTGTTCAGCTGTTTGAAGATCATCAGCTTTTTTGCTTCGGGAATTTTTAATAAAATAATTTAGTGTACAATAAGTCTCCGCTTACAAAATGAACTCTGTTGGCAATACGCATCGATTGAGAACAAGTTACACTACCTTCATGTAGGTTATACATGTGTAAATGTCAAGGCATGTGACGTGTGATGACTACTACCTTCTGATTTTGAATTTTAATATTTGGTGTACACATAACGAACTTACAGCATCTAGAATTTTTGCAGTAGTATGCTTAGGTTTGAATTTTATTTTATTAATTCCATGTTTACTTAATGTTTTAATTACTAATAAGACATACCAGTAATATGTCAGATAAAGACAGTTTAATGCTAGAGTGAAATGGTTGGACAAGGATAAGTATAAATATTAGAAAGGGATGACAAGAACCCCCTATAGGATCTAAAGGGTCCAGAAGGTCAAAATTATCAGTTCATTGGGGGGTTTTAACGCGTGGCTCTCCTATTTTAGCTCGAGAGTACCATAGTAAGTTGCCCAATTTTCAATTCGTTCGGGATAGTTCGGGACCAGCTACAGTATCCAGTTATAAATCAAGAAAGAAAACGAAATTATGAAAATGCAGTAAAAGTAACTAAAGTAGTGAATTTTCGGTATCACATTTCCAAAAGGCGTTTATAAACTATTGCTGTTTTATTTCGCCAGGGTCTGCCTGAAAAGTAGGGAAGTGAAAAGTTATACAGTCCACTAAGTACATGACTGACGTCTGGACCGGGACCATTCTTTATAGGCCCGTAATCTTAGTCGTCAACCACTTTCTTTTGAGGGAGAGCGGTTAAGGTTCTAAGTCTAACGTCATGTCAGGGGTCACTCCCACCGCGTTGATTCCCCAACCAACGGGGTATGGTATAGGAAAGGGGGATTATTCCGTTTATCCACACTAAGAAATCCACCCTAGGGTGGATACTCGGAATCGACTGTTCATTTATAAACTCCAGGCGGTGTGATAATCGGAATTAGTTTTTTTTTCGATTTTCCCCCTCGGCTGTTTACAGTCGTTTATAAAAACATGATAGAAATTGGCCCAAGATTACTTTGTAGATATTAGCACACTTTTAAAAATACAAACATACTTCTTGTTTAAAGGTCAAAACTTAAATACTTTAAATTGTTCAATTACATATCATTCTATGTGACTTAGTTTACGTCATTTTAGAGATATCTTATGATGGAAGAATAGTTTCACTGCAATTAATTTCAATTATATTATATTGAAGTAGGTATTTAAATTAAATAAATATATTTGTAATTAAATAAACGCAGTATTGGAAACAGACCGATACCTAACAAATTTTAAAATGTGTTTTATTGAGAGGTGAATTTATACTTTGTAATGTGTTGCTCATTTCCTGGTTTTATGTTACGTAACATACTTATAAACCACTCTTTTAAATTGCAGATTTAATCAATATTGATTGAACCTAAGTTTTATTGAACTCTTCCAAATAGCCTTGCTAGGAACAAGGCTTCTTAGAACTTAGAAGACCATTATAATAAATCAGTCATTTAACACTAAAGTTTAATAAATAGCGATTAAATATACAATAAAAAGAATTTAAAGAAGAAAATTTATATGTTACGTAATAAAACAAAGGATTACTTAAATATTTGTTAATTCCATTTATCCAGTAAATAAACGAATAATAACTGTTTATTTGTTAGAGTGGCCTTCCATGGTACACCCACCTTATTTTAACGTCGTCGATTCCCGAAATAATAGTAGCGCGAGCGATTTGCCGCCGTGTCTGTGATATTCAGTTCGATGGGTGTTTGTGTAAGTAGAAGGAATTTGTCATCACATGGCAATACTCGTAACTAAGACATTTTAATAATTGGCCTTCAAAGGAGAATGGCCTTCCATGGTCCACCCACCTTACTTAATATTTAAAATAAGAAAGTTTAATTTGGTTTAAATTCAATACATATGATTTTTGTTTAAGTTTTTAGTTATTAAATATTAATCAATAATATGTTAAAGTATGAATATATTTTATGTTGAACTCTACTTTGGGTGGAAATGCGAAAAAAAATTAAAAATTGAATTCCGATTATCCACCCCGTCTAGGGTGGATAACACATATTTCCGAATATCTCACCCTAGGGTGGATTTCTTAGGGTGGATAAACGGAATAACCCGGATAGGGGACCAGTAATTGGTTGATCACTGTTACAGCGTGAGATGAAGAACGAGAGCCGCCTTTTCACATATATTCCCAAAAAAACCTCAAGATGTGGTTCCTATACTCGTAAGGTAGGTGGTGCTGGGTTCGACTTTCGAATAAATACTTAGTGATAAAATTGTATGCATTAATTTTAGAGTTGTAATTTTAAAATACGCCTCTGCAGTCAATAAAATGAACAGTCTAGATGTTTATAGCATTGCTAATATTTAAAAAAAAATAATACAATTTTAAACAAAATGTTTACCTCCCCGGCCGGGAATCGAACCCGGGTCTCCCGCGTGACAGGCGGGGATACTTACCACTATACTACCGAGGATATGAATACTAAACCAAAATTTTGGCTTTAATAGGGAGTATGTCACCTAAATAAGATAAATGCAACAACTTTTATACTAAAAATTACAAAGTAATATAATATTATATAAACTTAACTACACTTTCTATCCTTCAGACTGAAACAAGGCAGCAGAAATAAGCAACAGAAGGGGTAGAAAGCTAGAGAGTTCTTAGGCAGGAACTCATACCACAAAAATAATTTTACATCATCATCATCATCATTCCCCCAAGGAATGCCACAAAGCACGGTCCTGAGCCACCTGCATCCATCGACTTCCTGCACGTCGTCACTACCTAGGGGGGGAGGGGTCGCCCTATACTACGCCTACCGGTACGAGGCTACAACTCGAGCACCTTTTTTTCCATCGGTAATGTCGGTTGTTCGAACTATATGGCCGGCTCATTTCCACTTAAGTTTACTAATTCGTTGTTCTATGTCGATTACTTTGGTTCTATTGTGGACAACCTCATTTCTAAGTTTATCACGCAGAGAAACCACAAGCATAGCCTTCTCTATAGCTCGCTAAGCGACTTCGAGTGTCCTCATATGACTAACAGTTAAGAACCACGTCTCAGATCCATAAGTCATCACTGGCAACACGCACTGGTTGTACAATATAGGTTTCAGGTTTTGATGTATACCTGACGAGAAGATGTGTCGTAATTTCCCGAACGCTTCCCAGCCAAGTTGAATCCATCGATTGATCTCTGGGTCGAAGTTGGACTTACCTAGTCAGACTATTTGTCCCAGGTAAAAGTCTCGTCAACAACTTCGAGCCTAGTGCTCTCAACAACTACCGGCATAGGTGTGACATGGACATTACACATGAACTTTTTTTTGTCCATGTTCGTCTTAAAACCTATCCATTGGGAGACACTATTGAGGTCATTGAGCATTGCTTAAGTCCTCCAGCGATTCTGACATAAGGACTATATCGTCGGAAAATCGAAGGTGAGTGATGTACTCGCCATTGGTCTTAATACCAGCGGTGAAGAGTTTCCGGGATATAACGTCACCCTGTCTTACACCTCTCTAAAGTTGGATGGGTTTCGTACTTCAGCACTTTGATATACCGACAGTCAACTTGGCACCGCTATAGGAACTGTAGCACCACCCAAATTTCGACGGAATCAAAGTCTTTCCCATAGTCCACCTACGCCAGGCAAAGTGGCAGATTGTACTCTTCGGTCTTCTGTACAATCTGCCGCAGAGTATGTATATGGTCTATGGTACTGAAGCCTTTTCGGAAACCTTCAGAGGTATCGTGAGTCTGCGTGCGAGACCATTCGTAAAAACTCTCAAAAACAGCACATAGACGCGACGAAGAAGGGAAATCGGTGTATTGTTCTTCAAGAGAGCGTTGTTGTTATTCTTGAAGAACAAGTCCACTGCATTTCTGCTTCACTCCTCCGGCGTAGTGCCACCATGAAGGACGGAATTGAAGAGCTTCTGACGGTTTTAGGTGCCGGTTTTCCATCCGCTTTCAGAAGCTCCGCTGTAATTCCATCCTCGCCCTTGGACTTGCCGTTTTTAAGGTGCTGGAGAGCCTTTCTAATATATCGGGATATTATCAGAATAGTGTCGGATAAGACTTGCTCTTGAATCGTTACTCACACTTGCATGTGGCAGCAACGATGATGTGTACAGCTGCCCATAGAACCTCTCAATCTCACTTAAAATATCAGGTGTCCCGGAAACGATGCTGCCACACTCATTCTTCAGCTTTGACAGTTGGCTCTTTCTGGCTCACAAATCTCATGCAAATACTTTGGAGGCTTGGTTCCGCTCGATCGCTTCTTCAATACGAGCAGTATTAAAGGTGCGCAAGTCCCGCCGCATCCATTTGGAGATCTGTCTGTGCAGTTGCCTATATGCTGTCAAATCTTTTGAAGACTGCAGCTTCATTTCCAGTCTAAAAGCCATAAAGATTATGAGTGTGATCGGAGAGTTTTTGTGTTCTTCTGCGGCGGGTCTTGATAAACTTAACTCCGACCGCATGGACATTTTCCACGAGCTTATCATTCACATCGTCCATCATTGCAGTCTTCTCGGCACTGAAAACGGTTTTGTAACTCGAGCTGATAGGTTTCGCAACGTTGGATTAGAGCACGAGGAGGACGGAACGTTGACTTCATTAGACGAAGAGACCTCCCAAACTTAAATTTAGGTTCATCATAACCATGTGATCGCTGACATTTTCCGTCTAGTCGTCATTATGAAGTCAATCTCATTTTTGTCGTACCGTCGGGGCTAAACAGATTACCTCTTTTTCCATTAAGTCGACCAACTGGTAGCCCTTTGTTTTCCTCTTCCGTTGCCCTATACCAAATTTCTCTACCTTCAGCTCACCGCTCTTTCTTGTGCCTACCTTTGCGTTGAAGTCTCCCATTAACATCGTATAGTGAGTTTTGGAGGAATGCATGGCTCTAGAAATATCCTTATACTTTGAAATATCCTTACACTTTCCTTTACCTCCTCATAGGGATGTGCAAAGGTTGGTGCGTAAACCTGTATGACATTCAGCAAATACCGTTTGGTGATTCTGAGTATGAGGTACGCAACCCTCGTCGACACACTCCCCATTTAGAACGTTGTTAACGAGAGACTTGTGGACGATAAATCCAACACCTCCTTGTGACGGACGGTCGCCCTCCTGGTGATAGAACAGGTTGGCGGATTCGAGAATCACCGTGTCCTCCCACTCTCTTCGGACCTCAGATAATCTTATAATAGTCCAGCGCACCTTGTCTATCTCTTCTTCCAGTCTCAGGATCTTCTCGTCAGTCCTCAGGGTGCGTGCGTTGTATATTGCCAGGTCGAGTCGTTTTAGGTGGCAACTGAACCTCCACCGGAGATTCTTATCGACCCCTGCCCCGCCATTACCATGGTCGCCACCGTAATCAGGAATAGCGGGGCAGCCGGACACTGGGGGTTTACTTGTGCCGTTGCTCATGGGGGGATATTTGTCATAGTTGCCACGCTTGGCGAACGGATTGGCAACCGCAGTTTTTTTGTTATACAATTGATATTATCAGGAAGATGCTGCTGCTCATCTCCTGCCGTTTTCCCTTTGTATATTTTACGACACCCACGACAAGATATGGGGTAGTGGATATTCTAAACCGCCACTACAAGCTAATTTTATGTAAAAATAATTTTACATAATAAATTATATTTATTAATTTTTAGGCAATCTTTATTGAACCTTACAAAACAGAAAAGGATCATAAAGCGAACTTGCTAAAAGCATTTTCTGCCAGGCAGATAGTATTCAGTGTTCAGATACTACAAAGGCGAACAGAGATCATCAGAATATATATCTTATAAAAAACCTTATCTCATAATATAGAGATTATTGGTGTAGAAATGTGTATTAATGGTCTAGAAAGCTTGCACTCTAAGATGGGCATAGAGTAGTTACTTTAACTGTATTTATTTTATTATGCGTACGAAAACTACTAGTAATTGATGTAATAATTTCCCCAGAGCAAATTACATTCCTGTGTCAACAAACAAAACCAAAAATATGTTCGCACGATATGAAAATAAAAAAGAGAAAAAGAAACTCTACCGTCAAGTCTACCGTCATGTGGGTAAAATAATTTTGACGCATAAATTACAAAAACACCTCTCCCCGGCGGGGAATCGAACCCCGGTCTCCCGCGTGACAGGCGGGGATACTTACCACTATACTACCGAGGATTCGATGTAACGATTCTAAATTACAGAGACATTTCAAAATTTTGCTACTATGCTACCGTTACAGCCTCAAAAAAATATCTCACCCTTAGATTGCCTCATACAGCAATTAGCAATCGCAGTTTTTTATTTTTAGTCCTTATGAGGAAGTCGCTGCTGCCCATCTCCTAATTTATTTCCCTCTGTGACCTCTTACGACACCCACTGGATGATCGGTACTACTACTAGTATAGTATTTTTGTCTCGCATAGCATAGTAGTACACGGTACTACTATGCTATGCAAGACAAAAATACTGTATTAAATTGAAAAACACACTTGTACAGAAAAGTGGTAATGAGTTAGGTTGCCTTTTTTTAAATGGGACAATGCCTAAGTATACCCACCTGCAAGGACGATTTATATAGGACTCGCAGCGGCTAAAACCCCAACGTGTTCCTCCTTCGCCGCATATTGACAGAGCCAGGGGAAAGCTTTCGCACACATCCGCGGCTCCACCATGGCAACCCCCTCTCGGAAGAGATTCCTCCCCTTCTCAGGTAAGGCGCAACAGGAACACAAGGCGTCCCTTCCTTCGCGACTACTAGCTCAACCTGCGCAGTCGCATAGCCGATAGGACTGCAAATCAACACGACCGGACAGATCAGGCACAGGATTAAAGACTTCACGTTCTTTCCTAGGCATGAAGGCGTACGCCATCTTCCTGACTCTGGGCTCCTAGTACTATCTAATCCACCCAATACCTGACTAATTTCAGCTCGAACATGGGATCACATGATCAGCAGTCATGCTTCCGACCAATAGATAAATAAAAATGAAGTGTATCTTTTTTACACAATGGGGATGACAAACGAGCACACAGTACACCTGAATGTAAGTAGTTGATGTAGCCCATAAACATCATATATATATATATATATATATATATATATATATATATATATATATATATATATATATATATATATATATATCTTCGATTAAGGATAAAAATGCAGATGCGTTGTCACTCCTGAGGATTATATATTGTACGTGGTAGAGCCACGCTGCAGCTATATTATAGTTGTAGCCCGAATTGGTCAGCTTGACCGAATGTAGAGATCCGGATACCCTTTTTACTGGTTACGAGGCATTCCGTCTTAGCCCTCAGGGGTGACAACGCACCTCCTGCATTTAGATTCTTAATCGAGGATACATGTAGATGTCTATGGGCCACAGCATCCACTCACCATCAGGCGGACTGTGTGCTCGTTTGTCATCCTTATTCTATAAAAAAACAATACGATGGAATGCATCGTTTCAAGTTAAAAAGGTCTCCGTTTTTCTACCCTCACCAAACGAAACACAAAAGCTGCTATAATACGCTAGTAGTGATCATTCCCAAGTCGAGCTGACCTATTCCGACCGACCGATAGGGTCGGCTCGACTTAACGTGATAAAATTCGTAAAACTATAGTTTCATTCAAAACTGTTAATAGCAAAACGTATACTATTGATATTTATTAGAATACAATAACCTATTTTACTGTTCAATGTGTTCTACTTTAGATTCTAAAGCATCTGGTTAGCGGACGATTATTAGCCTTCAGTGAGCTGCATGCTCGTTCGCTGTCATAGGATACTATAATACACAATAGAATGGCTGTCAACCTTATTTTGTACGACGATAGGCGTCGCCGGGAGCACACATACAAGCAATTACGTAGTATTATCATTAACTAATTAATTAAAAAATCGGGTTGGTAGTGACCAACCCGATTCGTTGTGTTTACAGACAGATTTTAATACGTATTTATTTGTAAATAGCGTGCAATTTGGCATTTTCTAAATAATTTGCATGCGAAATTTGGAAACGATTATAACGTCAAAATACATCTCGTGTTGTCATTTATACGTGTGAATTGACGTGTTAGTGACATTTTAGTGGTTACACGGACTCCGCCCACTCCCCCGTTCTATTATGTATGTAATTATAGAATAGAATGATGAATATGCACAATGTCATAATATAGTATTCTATGTTCGCTACCAAGTCAAATAACTCTGATGAGGCTATGACTTTTCACTGATACAGGGGTAATAACATCACTATTAGAATCCAAAATCAACATGTTTTAAACTATTTTATGCCAACTATCGAACTTGTTAAATGATGTAGCCGAAGATAACAAAACGCACTAACTTAGCTTGATTAAAGCCTATTAACTCTTGCCTTTATGACACCCACATTGTAACCGGATGGAAAGGCAGTATCTGGCTAATTATTCCACGCCTTTGCTATACGGATTGTGAACGGAATTCGAGATTCGAATGCGTGGTAGGTATGTTAACAACATAATAGGGTTATAAGAGCGGGAAAGAAATAAAGTGATGTAATTCTTGCGCACGCTTTTCAAAATATATCCTTAAGAACACCGAAGAACTTGGCGCGTATGTGCGAGACTGGTAAAATTGAATTTGACTGGTCTTAGGTGTCGAATTTATTCTTTTTTTATATGGGAACACCCCTGAAATATACCTATTTATTTTAAAATAATCATGACAATCAATTCATAATGAAGGCTAATAATAATTTTAACTTATTCTTTACACATTGTGATAATAAAAGATAATTGAGAAATTGCATTTAATAGACACATTTTTATCTCTCTTTTTAATTTTTCTACTTCAGGAATATCTATGATCTACACATGTCAAATCTAATACTTTAGAAAGAAACATTAACCCTTAACATTTTCTGAAAATGGGGAAAGATAGCCAATGTAGGGAAGATTAGCCATGAAATTTGTGAAATATTTCACCTCGTTCGGTATATAGTTATGGTATCCTCATTGAAGAAGAAATCGTGTAACATACAGATTAAAAAGAAAGTTTCGATGAATTAAATAATAACTGGGGGTAAACACAATAAAATGACACAATTTTAAAAGAACGTTTATTAAAGTGACAACACTTTCAATGTATAATTAATTATATAATCTTTATAAAACAGTAATATTCGCTGACAACAGGCGACATTTTAGAACTTTGCTCAATATAAAAGCACAGGCGAAAGCTTTTACGGTATAACTTAACGTAAGTATTCTTATTCTACTTAATGCTAGTTAGCGTATAATCAATGTAAATAGCAATTGTCATTTGTAATCTTCATTATAAGGTGGGAGCGAGATTCAGTATTTTAGCAGCTTTTTAGTTTTAATAAAAATGTGATGCTATTCAGCAAACAATATTAAAGCACTATATTTTATAAATTGCTTTAAGTTTGAAGATATATTTGAAAATATAATACTTAAAGAATAATTTTTTTAAATGATACAGTGTTGTAATTTTGTGACAAAAATTATAAATACATATTGGACATATCGTATAAGATGTATCATGATTTTTCTCCGCCAACTGTAGTACCAAACAAGTAATTCTAAGTAGACAATATGTGTCTTCCCTCTCTCTTCTCGTATAATGATAAAACATATTATATTGAATAAGATGCCAATTATTTTCGAGAACTGAGCTTCTCAATTCGCACGCCTTGATTAAGGTATTTTAAAAACAAAAGAATTATAGTAAAAATAAGAAAGTATATTTTATCCGCCATCAAGGAAAGTTTATCCGTTCAGAGCAAGAGCCGTTGTGAACTACATTTTAGAATTTAAGTTTTAAGTATCACGTTATGTATAATTTATTTTAACAAACCAGAATTTAGCAATCTACCTTTCAGTAAATGACACAATACAAAAAACGCTTTAATCCATGAGACAAAAAACAGAAAGAAAAATGGCGAAATAATTTTTGTTATAATTTTAAGCGTCTACAAGCGATAAAATAATTTCATATTTTTTTAAAAATTAGTTGTATTAAAGATCTGTTTTAGCCTGGAAATAAACCCAATTTTATTGAAACACAATTGAATAATTAGCATATGTAGACATTTCTGAAATACATTTATGTATAAAATTGCAGCAAGAGTAATTATTAATTGCATAAAATAAAATGACAATAATTATTTTATTAAACGAAAATAATAAAAATTATATTCCTTAGAACTTTCACCGTCACGTCGTTTATTTTGTTCTAAAACGCAAAACTCTTTAAAACTACAAACCGAAATATCTTTAATTCCTGACTTCCATTAAAAGTATAAATCTTAAGATCAAGTTGTTTAGGAATTGAAATTAAAATTTTATGTATATTTACCTGCAGACGCAAAAAATTATATCAATCAAAATTTGTATAGGACCACCATTTTCCTTTCTTCCTATTTGGCACGTTTCGCGGTTATTCATAGGAAATATCTATGCTTTCACGCCATCATATTTTTATCATACAACGAAAATAGTATATCGTACTGATATATAAAAAATTGGGGCCGTATATAATTTCTAATTAACACGTATTTGTATATTTATATTAGCTGAAAAATCATTATGTATCAAATTTTACAATATAGTTTGCATTACAAGTAATAATGGCACACATGACCTGTGTTACAGAAAATCTTTAAAGTCGCTTATATTAATGTACTATTTAAGGTTTAACTAGGCAAAGGCATAAAAGGCACCTATTTAGAAACCGAAATATGACTTTTTAGTCAACTGTTTTATAAATTTGTACTCATGAAATGTACATAATATGCATAAAAAGTTTACATGGATCAGTAAATATGAAATTAATTTTCTTAAAAAAATATAAATTTAATATTGTCTAGCCAAAAGATTTTTTTAATTAGAACCTTAAATTTAATAATTATAATAATAATAATCAAATAAGGCATTAATATAATATGAAAAATTAAGAAATATAAAACAAATAAAATATACAACACGTAACATAATTAATGCACTTTGAGAAAGTAGTTTGTTCAGAATCGTTTACTGAATCGATCATTTTTAATATAGGTAATTTTTTATCCCAAAAATAATGAAAAATACGTAAATTACAGTCACACTAAATCTGTACAGTCAAAACAAACTGAAATGGACCATAACTTAAGGCAATAATACTTTTAAGAGTGCAGTTTTATTTGTATTATTACCAATTCTGTCATTCAATAAAAATAAAGAAAAATTAACTTTATTTCAAGCACGTTAAAGTCTTTGCGTTCGTGGATTTGTACTGTGACCACAACATTCTTCCGGAATTAGTATAACTAATTTGATTAATAATCAGTGCATAAAAATGTTTAACTAAAAATTCAGTGTATGTATTATGATTATAACATAATATACTAATTGGGGTGTCTGAGCGTGTGCGTTAATTACGTTACATATTGTATAATGATGGTTTCCAACCAACAAGTACAAAATTATATATCAGATCAATCGGACGGTCATCGCAATAATTCAATATTAAATTGTATAAAAGTATGTAAATCTCTTATGAAGGAGCAGTTTTAAAATATACGTTTCCTGTTTAAAATTATAAAGAAAATTGCGCGTATATATCGAAACTAGAATTGGACTACATACAAAAAAAATAATAAGGAATCTGTAAACAATTTATAAGCACAATATAGAATTTAACATTTAGTTTTTTTTTAATAAGTAAATAGGTTACAAAAGTATTTGAAATATATAATTTATTATCTTCACAACAAATCTGGAATAAATCGAAGGAGGAATATTTCGAGAAAATGTAAAAATTTGAATACATTAAAGACACGATATATAGACAAAATATTTCAATTCACGAACAATTATGAATTAGTAAAGCCCCAGCAGTCCCAGCAAACATTTCTTGTAGTGACCGGAGCAGTCGCCCTATGGAAAAAAATACAATTAAAACATAAGTCATGTCCATAAATAGAAAAACTTTAAGTAAATAAGTTACAGCCTATATACATCCTACTGCTGGTCACAGGCCTCCTCTCATTTCTGAAAGGTTTTTAAAACTTTAGGTGCTATAAAATTGATCATCAATTATCTACATACAGACAAAGTCAGTGCGATGCCGTGGGTAAGTAAGAGGAGACAGAGCGAAACTAAAATTGGAAATTGGCAGCAGCGTGTTTCTGAAAACGTGACAACTCAAAATCATAAAAATCCTGCGGTTGCCAACCCACCTCCCAAGTGACTGGCAATAATGGCAAAAATCCTATTCTTGAAATTTTCTGCAGCCTGGATATACCCTTATGGGACGAGATGTCGCTATAAATGATGTTCCACACCGTTATCAATGCACTTCATCTTCAGTATACTTATAAGTGATGACTATTTAAGGTCCAGCATGCCTTAAAAACCGAGATGTGGTCCTTAATACCTATGCTGGCCATATTATAAGGAAGCTCAGTCGTTCAGCTAGTGAAGGGGAAGGCTTTGCTAAAGGTTTTCTTCAGCGATGAAATTCGTAACGAGGAAATCCACAGAATAGCGAGTACCTAACTGACATAGCCAACGGATCAGTATGCTGAATTGGTCATTGGTAGGATCACAGGACCGAAAACCTATAAAGAAAAAGTATCACGTGACGCGATCTTGTACCGGTAAGTGCCTGTATACCTGCACAGATAAAGCACGCAGAATCGTAGGATACCGGTGGCTAAGAATCGTATTTTATTACAATTAGTGATGGAGACTTGTGTTCACGAGTTCCGATGGCTTGTAATGATGATAATTCATTCATTCGTTACAGCCTGTTTAACCTCTCAGATCCCGACATTGTATCAGACCAACTCTGTCAGACCTATGGTCATGCCAAGGTCAATATTATTTTATTTCTCAAAACCAGGTTCTATCAACTAACGTATGGAACCTGTGCGGCATTAATAACAGTGCCATGAATTAACTAAGTCGGCTTCGTAGGTCTATTTAGTAATGGACACACCGTGTAGATGGTGTTATTACAGAAGAATTTCATTAGTAAATAAACAACATAATATTATATTTTAATATCAATAGATAAATTCGAAATCAATGGGTGAATACTCCAGTTTTTTGTGTGTTTTCCAGAGGTTTTCAAATAACTTGGCAACTTTAAGGAAGAAATCTGGTAAAACAAATCTCAGAAATGAAATAATACTGTAACAGCGCCATCTACACGGTGTGTTAAGAGCTGCCAAGCCGACGTAGTTCTAATAGTAAAGTAGGATGATGGCGGAAGGTCATAATTTAAAGTAAATTATCTTAGTTTATTTCTCGTAAAATCTTAATTTTCGTCATTTTGTAACGAGACTAATCCAATTTTTTTTTGGAATTTTAGTTTTATAACACTTATAAATAACAATTCAAAAATAATTGTTCTGAGGGGTCTACAAATGTGGCTTGTGCTAATCCGAATGGATCGACTGAGACTCCACGAATTAAGTCTACTGCTGAATATAGGTTTTCCCATAGATAACCTAATAAGGGGTATATTGCCACGCTTGGCAAGTTAGTTGGCAACCGAAGTTTTTTATTTTCTAGTTGTTATTAGGTAGACGCTGCTGCCCATTTCCTGGTTTGTTTCCTTTTCTCGCCTCTCATGATGCCCACGGGATGATATGCGTTAGTGACATAGACTTATTATACTACTGCATATGGACCGGGTCATTGAACAAACAAAATGGTACCACACTCCTTGGTGCGAGAATATTTACGGAGCACCAACGCGAGTGCGTCCGTGCAGTGTTTCCACTTTTAGATATTTTGCACTATTTTTGGGTAAATCTACTAATAAAGGTAGGGCTTTAGGCGTTTCTTCAAGTTGACAGGGTTTTGGATAGTTTGTGGTAAATTCGAACTTCAGGTAAGAAGGGGATAGAGTCAAAAGAGCTAAGTGTAGAATGAAACAGTTTTTCATTCTGTATATCGGAATAATGGTATTATTTTACTTAGTTAAATATTCGTTATTCATATGACACTAAGTGTTCTTATAATTTGAAAATGAGAATGTCTTCTTCATCACAAAATTGAAGATCTTTAATCGTGAAATGATATTCAAATGTTGCAATAACGTTGTTTTTTAAAATATTGAAAATCAGATGCAATAACTAAGGATATTTTGATTTTTTTTTACGATTATTTAAGGAGTATTTCTACAGGTTCAGGGGTAAAACCAAAATCATAAGTGGGAGCACGGGTTCCGTGGTAGTTCATGAGTATTTAAGAGATGGCGCTGATTTATTTTACCATGGAGGTTAAAGAGAAGGAGAACGATCGCTGTAGAAAATAGTGTCCCAGAAATATGGACAAAATAAGTGAAGCGCTGCGATCGCTTGGTTTTCTCAATAAAGGTCATTTTTAGTCTATTTTTCCGATCAGATGCTAAACCACTACGCAAAATACAATATTTTACCCTTTTTTAATGTTTATTTTTGTCAAAAATGAAAAAATTACGGAGCACGATTATTTTCTCACCAATGCTGCGAAGAAAATTTGTACATTATTCAACTAACTTCATCTACTTGTACTCATAAACAGCTAACTTCGCAGATACTACTTACCGACGGCAGTTCAGGGACAGGCGGGCTATACTTTAGCACGTAGCGATCGTTTTTCTTCTCTCTAACCTCTATGATGGATGAAAAATTTTTGTTCACACGCCCATATCCTACATAATGAGTGTTAGGTAGTAAGTGGTCACCGAGCGTGCCAGGCAAAGTACACAAATATTTTATGTCACAAAATTATATAAATAGTGCGGGTAGAAATTTCACCATCATAACAGGATTGAAGATCGCCCGTGTAAACAAAAACAAACGGTGAAAGCGAAAATACGTGGATTTAAAGATTCTTTGCGAGAATTGACTAGCCATCATAACGAGAATTATTGTAATATTGTATTAATTATGCATACTTTTAGCTTCCTTGATATCGACAGGCAATTTATTGTATAGTTGTGCGCTTTCATAAGTGATGTTCTTTTTTCCGTAGTTGGTTCTTGGCCGTCGCAGAATTAAGTTATTAGCACTTCTTAACATTTTAGTTTGCACATTTTTATTTTTTGTAAAGGTTAAGTTAGTATGTATGTTTTTATTTAAAAATTTTCGTATTAGTACGCAGGAAAAGTATTTGTATGATTGTTCTATATTAAGTATTTTCGTATCTTTGTATATTTTGGTTATAGATGTCAGGAAATCATAACAGAAAAGAATTTTGATCAACTTGTGTGGCGCGATTTGAACAGAATTGAGATTAGTTTTGGCAGCTGATCCCCAGATTTCTACCAGATAATCGATATGTGGTTTAGCTAGGTAGTTATAGATAGTGTAACGGACTTTTTGTGGAAGGCAGCGAACTATTCCGCGTAGTGCTCCGGTAGGGATATCAGTTTTTGTTTTATTTTTTTCAAGTGTTCTTTCCAAGTCAGTTGGTTATCTAAAGTAAGGCCCAAATACGCTTGTTACTTTGTTGATTACTATGTCATTAATTTTTAGAGGTGTGAGATCGGGTATTTTTTTTATTCTTTGCTGCAAAGATCATATAGTTTGTTTTGGCTACGTTTATTGTAAGTAGATTTGAGCAAAACCACTTATTTAGTATGTTTAGATCATTTTGCGCGTCTTTATTAATTGATTCAATATTGTTACCGAAGTAAAATAAGCTGGTATCGTCCGCATATAGTGATAGGTCTCCTTTTAGTTCTAATGTGCTTAAGTCGTTTATGTAAATAAGGAAAAGCAATGGTCCTAAAATGGAGCCTTAAGGGACACCGTACGTTATTTGTTTTAGGCTGCTTTTGTGTTCTGCAAGTTTAAGTATCTGATAACGGTCGGAGAGGTATGAATTAAGAAGTTCAAGAGGCTTTGCTGTTATACCTATATCGTGTAACTTATCCAAAAGTTTTTTTTATGTGAGACTGTATCGAACGCTTTTTTTAGATCAATGAAGATGCCAAGAACAAAATTTTTTTTCATCTATATTGTTTTTTATTTTGGTAACAAGGTCTATAGTCGCTGATAGTGTGCTAGATTTGGGTCTGAAACCATATTGTTTGTGATAAAGAAAATTTATAGAGTTTAAATAAGTCTTAAGTCGGTTATAAATAATTTTCTCGAAAATTTTAGAGACAACGGGAAGAACCGATATAGGCCGGTAGTTGATGGGGTCGGTTTTGCTGCCAGATTTGTGAATAGGTGTAACTTTGGCGATTTTGAGACTACTGGGAAATGTACCTTGTTCTAGACAACTATTTAAGCATCGTGTTAGTTCTGGAGCTATAAGGTTTTTTACGCATTTTATGGACTTTTACATACATGGTTAAATGAACGATGATTACGATGTACACGTCATTATTTTTCTGCCATAAAACTATAAGATGGGCCTTTAGGTATGACATGATACAAGTTAACGAACCAAGGACTCCGATACACTAATGTAATTACACTCGGGTAAAGCAAGAAGTTTTAGTTTAATAATAATGTAGTAATAGTGTACTAATAGTCAGTCAGATCTCACCTCTATCCAGCTCTGCAGGGTCTCGCCATATTTAGCCTGGAACATGTTAGAGATATCGCCGAGGTCAACTTCGCAGCGAGTCACCATGATACGTATTAGTTGCCGATCGTTGGTTCCCAGTCCCTTCATAGACTTGTGCAGGCGCTCTGCGAAGAACAGCGGCTTGTTGCGGACAACTTTCACTGAAAACAGAAACAAAAGGAATGTTTACAACACGACTAACCTTCATATTATGTACTGGATGATCTTTTTTACCGTCTGGAAAAAAATAGGGTGTAACAGGTGAACCGAATAGATAGCCTATGGCACTGATATTTTACAATTTTTTTAATTTTAAATTAATATATGACATTCATGGTCTATTTCATAACATGTTAATGTAAAATATCAGTGCCATAGGCTTCTAAACGGTTCACATGTTATACCCTATTTGTTTTCAGACGGCACAAAAATAACCCAGTATAATTTTTCTGTCCATGTCTATTGACTGAACTACTCCTAAACTCCTAGACCGATATCGATGAAATTTTTTATGTGCGATAAGTTTGATTCACAATTGAATCCGGTAGGTGGCTCTGTTGTCGAGATCCAGAAGTCACCCGTGTGATATATATATATATATATATATATATATATATATATATATACACAATATGTAACGTAATTAACGCACACCCTCAGACACCCCAATTAGTATATTATGTTATAATCATAATACATATACTGAATTTTAATTTTTATGCACTGATTATTTATCAAATTAGTTATACTAATTCCGGAAGAATGTTGTGGTCACAGTACAAATCCACGAACGCAAAGACTTTAACGTGCTAGAAATAAAGGTCATTTGCCTTTATTTTTATTGAATGACAGAATTAGTAATAATACAAATAAAGCTGCACTCTTAAAAGTTATTGGCTTAAGTTATGGTCCATTTCAGTTTGTTTTGACTTTACAGATTTAGTGTGACTGTAATTTCATCATCATTCATCATTACAGCCCTTCACAAGTCCACTGCTGAACATAGGCCTCCCCCAAGTAATGCCACAAAGCACGGTCCTGAGCCACCTGCATCCATCGACTTCCTGCATGTCTTACCAGGTCGTCATTCCATCTAGTGGGGGGGTCGCCCTACACTACGCCTACCGGTACTAGGCTGCCACTCGAGAACCTTTTTTCCCCATCGGTTATCGGTTCTTCGAGCTATATGGCCGGCCCATTGCCACTTCAGCACCCTGGGCATGTCGGTCACTCTGTTTTACTGCGGATATCCTCACTTCTGAGTCTATCACGCATAGAAACTCCGAGCATAGCCCTCTCCATAGCTCGCTGAGCGACCTTGAGCATCCTCATACGGCCGGCAGTGAAGGACCACGTCTCAGATCCGTAAGTCATCACTGTCAACACGCACTGGTTGTACACTTTAGTTTTCAAAGATTGAGGTATACCTGACGAGAAGATGTGTCGTAATTTCTCGAACGCTGCCCAGCCGAGTTGAATCCGTCGATTGACCTCTCGGTCGAAATTTTACTTACCAAGTCGGACTATTTGCCCCAGGTAAACGTACTCGTCAACAACTTCGAGCATAGTGCTCCCACAACTACCGGCATAGGTGTGACATGGACATTAAACATGATCTTTGTTTTGTCCATGTTCATCTTAATACCTATCCGTTGGGAGACACCATTGAGGTCATTGAGCCATAGTGCTAAGGTCCTCCAGCGTTTCTGCCATAAGGACTATATCGAAGGTGAGTGATGTACTCGCCATTGATGTCAATACCGTATCCTTTCCAGTCCAGTAGCTTGAAAACGTCTTCCAACGCAGCGGTGAAGAGTTTTGGATATAAAATGTCACCCTGTCTTACACCTCTCTGCAGTTGGATAGGTTTCGAGCTCTGGTTCCGTACTCGGATAGCCATCGTAGCCCTACTGTACAAACACTTCAGCACTTCGATATGCCGACAGTCAAGTTAACTGTAATTTACGTAGTTTTAATTATTTTTGGGATAAAAAATTACCCCTATTAAAAATGATAGGAATCGATTCAGTAAACGATTCTGAACAAACTACTTTCCCAAAGTGCGTTAATTATGATACGTGTTGTGATATATATATATATATATATATATATATATATATATATATATATATATATATATATATATATATATATATATAAAAACTAGATGTCTGTTGTAATATCGAATCGTCTTTTAGATATGAAGACATTTTTTTAAAGAAATTCTGTCTGTTTGTCCAGGCTAGTTTTCGGAATTGCTGAACAGATAGAGAGCAATGCCACGAGTAATCTGGGCTATATTTTGTCTAAAAAAATTAGAAATATTTTTTTGCGAAATCGAAAATGATCATAAAATGGTCATTTATGATTATTTGTCTCATTAATAGATCCCACCAAGGCAAAGCCGGAGTGTGTTATTACTATCATAATATTTATACATTTAATGAATGATGAATTTATGATGGGATCTAGAGGAGAAATTTCGGATGCAAATGGTACACGTTGATTTTCAGGAGGCTGTGGATAAATTAATTGGGCATGTAAAAAGCATAATAGTGGAAGAAAATGTAAATAGGACTTAGATGATTATTTTTCCTTGGTTAAAAAAATGTCCCCAAAATATAGCCTAGTTCCCTTATGGAATTGCTCTCTCTGTTTCGAAAGTTTCATCATAATTCGTTCAGTCTTTCCGAAGATTAACCCGGACACAGACAAACATTTTAAATAATGTAATTTACGTCTTCCTAATAGGATGTAAATAACCTTAATAGAAGACAGTTATTTCAATAATACAGACACATTAAGTGTATATGTATAGATGTATAGAATATACTATATAATAATAATAATAAGTCAATAATAACAATAATAATAAGCAGTCAGTTTGCGACACGTTTTATGCACGCTTGACCAAAGTGCTTAACAGCCTTTTGACCAGTGTGAATAAGACACACGCATATAGCGGTTGTGTCATGCCTGTCTTCATGTATACCTTTGGCATACTCAGGTGGACTCAGACCGAACTTAACGCCCTGGATAGAAACGTCCGCACTACCATGACGTCCCATAGGATGCATCATCCGAGATCGTCGGTAATGAGGCTGTACTTGCCGCGAAAGCATGGTGGGCGTGGCTTCCTGAGCGCGCTCACCATGCATAATCGCGAAGTGTGCAGCCTCCGTAATTACTTCCTGGCGAGATCGGATGATCCATTCTATAATGACGTCATTTTTAGTGATAAAGGACTTACCCCTCTATCCTTAGCCAACGAGCAATGGCAAGACCCGGCAGTACAAAGCATTTCCGACCGGGAGCCCGTATGGAAGGAGAAGGAGCTCCACGGGAGATACTACAGGGTTCTACATGAGCCCTTCGTAGATACAGTCGCCTCCCTCAACTGGCTACGTTTCGGTGACCTTTTTGGGGAAACCGAGGGTTTTGTCTGTGCAATACAGGATCAGGTTATTAAGACCAACAACTATCGGAGATACATCCTAAAGGATAGCACCATCGACGTCTGTCGAGCTTGTTGCCATCCTGGTGAGTCACTTAGGCAAGTCATCTCCGGTTGTTCGGTGCTTTCTAACTCTGAGTACTTGCACAGGCACAACCTAGTAGCCAGAATTCTACACCAGGAGCTCGCTCTGAAATACGGTATCGTGGATCGGAAATTGCCGTATTACAAGTAGTTACCGGTAGCCGTGCTCGAAAATGACCGCTCTAGGCTCTACTGGGACCGGGCCATCATCACAGATAGGACTATTCTTGCGAATAAGCCTGATATTGTGCTGATGGACCGGGCACAGTCAAGGATATTTTTGGTCGACATTACCATTCCGTATGACGAGAACCTCGTGAAAGCCGAAACAGATAAACGAACAAAATATCTGGACCTGGCTCACGAGGTGACCGATATGTGGGGTGGTCTGCCGGCCGAAATTATTCCTGTAGTCGTCTCTGCGAATGGGCTAATCCCAGTCAGCCTCTCGGGTCATCTGAGGCGACTGGGACTCCGTGACGGACCGCTCCGGGCTCAAATGCAAAAGGCGGTGCTCCCCGATACCGCTCGCATCGTCCGCCGGTTTCTTTCCCTTTCCTCTTAACCCTCGGCCGTTTGATCTCCCCTGCCGAGGGCTTCCAACTGGTTGGGCTTTTATTTATTTATGTATTTTTGTATTTATTTTATTTTATTGATATTTATGTATATTTATCGTTTCATTTTAATTTATAATTATATATTTATATAACCCAACCAGATGAGAAAACTATATAGATACCCCAAACAATAATAATAATAATAGCCATTTAACTCCCAATTTTCATACAGCAGTCGATGTTAGTTAAAACCAATTACAATATTATTATGAGTCATGCAATTTTTTTTAATTAAATGACATGTTAATACCAGTGTCAATTTTAAATAAAAAGTTTAAATTAAATTTAGAAAATTAATTTTTAAATATTTATAAATAATGTTAGGGTAAATAATCAATTTATATTAATATTTTTAAGTAATTGTCAACTTATTTTGATTTTTGTCATAAAATATATAGTTAAAAATAAAAAAATGAAGTTAATAATATTCTACTGAATTTGGCTATACACATAAAATAGTATCATTATTTATTATATTAATTTTGATTAATTATGGGATACCCATTTCCGGATGAAGGCCTCCTCCATCCTTTTCCATAAGGTTCTTGTCTGCCGCTAGCCCCGTCCACGTTGCTCCTGCCACCTCTACAATGTTGTCGCACCAGCGTGCCCGCGGTCGGCCGCGTGTGCGCGTCGCATCACGCGGGTACCAATGAAGCACCCGTTCAGTCCATCTCCCATCACTGACTCTTGCCACGTCCCTCACTAATTTCTCGTCATGTATTTGTTATTTTTCGTATATTACTGTTTCTTTTTCTTTCGATGTCTTAGTTTAACGTTAAGCATGCTGCGTTCCGTTGCTCGTTGGAAAACTTGTAGCTAAGATATTATTTTCCTTCTGAGAGCCCAGTGTTGACATCCATATAATAAAGTGGGGAGTACAGTAGTATCCATCGCTTTCTATTTTAATTTAATTGGTAGTTTTGCCTTGAAAATATGTTTTAGTGACCAATATTTGCTCCATGCTAATTTAATTCTTCTATTAACTTCCGTCATTGTTAAGTTGTAAAGTGAAATATTTTGCCCAAGATAAATATATTCATTAACATATCTAATTTATTGGTTTTGAACGTGTACAGGCATTTTTGTGCTATTTGTCAATATACAAGTTTTATCTGGATTCATTTGTAGGTCACATTTTCTGCTTTCTATATCTAAAGACTGACATATATATAAGATCTTCGTGATTTTCGCTAAATATGAAAATGGCGTCTGCAAAACGTAGATGACTCAAAATTTCTCCGTTAATATTAATGCCTCGTTTGCCCCAGTCAAGTTTTGAGAAAATGTAGTTTAATAAACAAGTAAATAGATTAGGTGAGATCGGGTCCCCCTGTCTCACCCCCCTCTCGATTTTAAATGGCTGTCCTGGTCTCTCCATTCTTATTGTTACTGTAGTTTGACTATAAATTTCTTTCAGTATTCTTATATATTGGTTATGTATTCCATGAGATTTCAACGCCAACCAAAGTGAGTCATGGTAAATAGAGTCGAAAGCTTTTGAATAATCAATAAATGCGATGTAAAGAGTTTTGTTATATTCTTCATATCTTTCCATTATCTGAGTCAAAACAAAGATGTGATCCATTGTAGAGAATTTGGGACGAAAACCAGCTTGTTCTCTCGGTTGCATGTAGTCTAATTTGGGTTTGATTCTGTTAAGTAATATACTTGTGAAAACTTTATAAATTGTATGCAATAGGGATATAGGTCTATAGTTGTTGATATTTAATTGATCACCTATCTTGTACAATAATATGATAGTAGAGTTTGCCCAATCTTCTTGTATTTGACTGAGGCCGAGTATTTCGTTGAAAATATTTAATATCGGTATGATGGGTTCTTTTATCGCTTTCAGAACATCATTTGAAATACTATCTTCTCCAGAACTTTTTGCACTTTTAAGTTTTTTTATGGCATGACTTATCTCGCACGGTAGTAGTGGCGGAATACGATCGTTTATGTCCACAATACAACTATTATTTATTAATTCATCCGTTATGTTCACGTTATGACTTTTGTATAAGCTTTTATAAAAATCAGTAGCTATTTTTAAAAGGTGTTCTCTATTTGTAGTTTTTCCATTATCATTTGTTTTTAGTGAGGAAATCCACTCTTTGGATAAAGTGAGTCGTTTTTGTGCATTTTTTGTAGAGCCTTTATGTAATAACTCTTCTTCTAATACTTTTAAGTGGTATTCTAATTTTTTTATTAATATTTTTTTTATTTTGAGGTAGAGTTTGGACAGTATATTTTTCTTCTTTAGTGTTTTTTCTTTACTTTTAAGTTTCGTTCTTTCTTTAATAAGTTCTTTTATATCTGGACAAAATTGGAATTTTTCTTTACTTATCTTTGGCAACATTTTTATACATTCTTCTATAATATTAGTCAGGTTTCTGTAGTTTTCTTGCAAGTTTTCTTTCCCTTTAGTATTAGTTAATAATTCTGTAAACATCCCTTTGAGGAATTCATTTTCACTTGGTGTTAACTGTCTTTTTGGAGCACAAAATTGTTTCCTGTTCTTTTTTACTTTAGTTTTAATGTTGACGCATCCACGTACAAGTCTATGGTCTGATGGATAGGTTGTATTTATTATTTATAGGTTTGTCATTTCTCTTATATCTTTTGTAAGAATGAAGTCAATTTCGTTACGCGTTCTACCATTTGGTGACACCCAAGTCCATCTATTCTTTAATTTTTTCTTGAAATATGTACTACTTATTTTAAATTGATTATCCAAGCAAAACTGAATTAATAACTCACCCCGTTCATATCTGTCACCAAATCCCCATGGTCCCATACTACTTTTGTCTTCGGGCATTGGTTGTTCAATTTTGGCATTAATATCACCCATTATCATTGTAGATGTTGATGAATTTTGTAGTGCTTTTAGTATCTCTAAGTAAAAGAGTTGAATTTCACTTTCTTTAGCCTTATATGTAGGCGCGTAAACTTGGATTAAAGTTAAAATTTTTTGACCAAACTTCATATCTAGACGTGCGACTCTATCAGATATACTTGTATAGTTAAATATGTTTTCTCTCCATTTTCTTTTAATAACAAATCCGACTCCATTTATACCACTCTTTACTCCTGTGTGAATAAGTATATATTGTTCATATTCTAAAATTTTAGTCCCTTCTTTTTTTACTTCAGCTAAGCCCATAATTTCCCATTTTATGTATCTAAGGGCGTGGTCTAGTTCTTCTTGGCGACCGTCTCCGACTAGAGAACTTACATTAAATGTGGCGATATGTATTTTAATATTGTTTTCGCTTTCTATTTTGACTTTATGGATGGAGGGTTTTGGTCTACTGCTCCCACGGTGACCATCCGTATTGGGAGAGCGATTATTAATTAAAGAGCTTTCTTATATTTTATTAACATCGTAAAATATATATAAAAATAAAGAATAAAAAAATTAGAAGGTTTTATTCATAAACACAAGTACATATACCATAGTAGACTTTTTCTTTTAAACGCGGAATGCGCCCGAATCATAAGTAAGCCCCTCTTCCATATCATAAAATTTAGTACTAAATTTAACGCTAAGTGTATACAACATAATTTTTTTTCTTTCATAATTTTTAAATTAAGAGAGTAAAAATAGTACATGTAGTGCGTATGTATGTAGTGAATGTGTAATGTATGTGTAGTGTATGCGCGTGTAATGTGTTGTGCGAAAGTTTTCATATATTTTCCCTCTGCACAGCCCTACGACATGATTTTATGTGATGCAATATTTTACATTATATCTTTACATATAAATAAAAAGGAAGTGTCTCTAATAATGAAATTACTGGCTTCTATTACGCTCAGAGTGATATTAGCAAGCTATTAAGGCACATGAGAATACCCGCAGTAGAACCAGAGTGACCGACATAGCCCAACGGATTAGCCATACAGCTTGAAAAACCGACGACCGTTGGGGAAAAAAGGTTCTCGAGTGGCAGCCTCGTACCGGTAAGCGAAGTGTAGGGCGATCCCCCACTAGATGGAGTGACGACCCGGTAAGACATGCAGGAAGTCAATGGATGCAGGTGGCTCATGACCGTGCTTTGTGGCATACCTTGGGGGAGGTCTATGTTCAGCAGTGGACTTGTGAAGGGCCGTAATGATGATGATTAAGACACAAACAACAATTATTAAAAATGAATCAAAATTAACTCTTCGGAATGGCTGAAATGAAGCTGATTGTGATGAAACTTTACGAGCAGATATAGAGCAAAGACAGCAAGGATCTAGGCTATTTTATCTGAAAATTTAAAAGATTTTTTGGGAAAAAATCATCATAAATCTAAATAACAGATCCCATTGAGGCGAAACTATAATGCGTCGCTATAAAGTGTTGGTAAAAATGCTACACAAGAGTTTTTCACTTTTGAAAGTCAAAATAAAAAGCAATTGACAAAGTCAATTTTAAATAATAATATACTGACTTTTGACTTTGATTTTCCGTGGAGCAGCGCCGTAAGAGATGAAAGAGGACAATGAATCAATGGGTCTATGTAGAGTAGTGGACTTTGAAAGGCTAATGACTTATTACTAAAAAATAACTACACAAAAATAACTAACTTGGTTACCTGATAGACTAATAAAAGAAAATCTATTCTAAAACGCTATACCCGTTTTTTCAGACAGGTGATGAGAAGAATATTAGCAGTGCGAATCTAGCTTGGTGAGTACGGGAAATTTTTTGAGAATTTACTCACAAAATTAACCGCATATAACCTAAGTGGCACAGTAGACAAAAGGTCATAGCCCCGGGCGATTGATTTAAAGCCTGCGCTCACAGACGGCACAGAATGGCACGGCGTATCAAAAGATTTTTTTCATGGAAAAAAGATTTTTGACTTTATTTTAATGATATTAGCACTTTCCTTTTTCACATTCCTTTCGAATAGACCAAAACGTCTAACGTGACACGGCGGCATGCTGCTGCACGTCACATCATTCCCCGGAATGCGGCGGCACGTATGCCGTGTCGTGTCGCATACTGCTAAGTAATTGAAAAAAAGGTTGAATGTAGCCCGAGTGCACGAGTGCATCTTGACTTGTTTGGCATACTGCGAGATGCCAAAGGATCCTTCGGCATGACGCGAGATGCCAGAGGATTGTTCGGCATACCGAAGTGTGCCTCGCCACGCTATGCCATGCTGTGCCTTCTGTGAGCGCAGGCCCCTAGGTGACATTTTGGGAAATAAATGCCAAGGGAGGTGGGTGTACATAATTATACAATTAAATAAAAAACACAAAATGACCTTAGTTGAGAAGTAAAGAAAGGACAATCCATCCCATTTTTTTCTCCTAATATGTTTAAAACTGCTCAATTTACCTGTGAAATCTATCTATACTAAAGCGGAAGAGATTTTGTTTGTTTAAACACGCTAATCTCTGAAACTACTAACCCGATTCGAAAAATTCTTTTTGTAGATAGCCAGACTCATCAGTTATAGTTATTCAGGCTTTAAATATTGAAAAAGTGCTCCAGAACTGCTTTATCCGCGAGCGCTGGTGTAATGGTTAGTGGTACGGTAAATACAACGTTTTAAAAATATTGACCTTTACTCCGTCTAAAAAAAGTCCGCGATACCTACCACATACCTTTTTCGTACACATAATGTATTTTGTGACAAAATATAATTGAAAATTAAAAAGTGATTTTTGAGCGTTATTATTAGAGAAGGCATATTCATCTATACAAAAGAAAGTTACTTTATTTTTTTATTAAGATAACCTTTGCTCTTTATAGCATGTAATTTCGACATATAGTTTAAGAGATAACGAAAAATTTTAATAAGTCAACACGGCTCGGCGTGCGAACGACGCATAAACCTATCCATCCGATGAGAAACAGTGTCATTTCGCACGGCTCAGACACGTGATATACAGCTGAGCCCCGCGGTCTCACCGCGGGACTCAGTTATATATCACGTGTCTGAGCCGCTGTGTAGGGTGTGTAGGCTCAGCTGATATAGTATTCAGTTACATATTGAGAAGATTTATTTTCATTTGTTAGTAACTATAAATTTGATCTCAATATCTCGTGTGGTCGTGCCAAAAAGCTTCACCTGGAATGATCTCTATAATGGCACATCGAAGCAATAAGAGTACACATTTTAAATTCTTAAGTATATTAAAATACTATTTTTTTCATGAATATGTACTGCGAAAAATTATATTTTTCTAGTAACCTACTCAACTAATAGATCAGCTCAACTCACCAATCGCTCTCAGAGCTTTCTCCATATCACCAGAGAACTCGGCCTTTATGGCGTCGTCGATGTCATGGCCAGTGAGGTTATGGTACTCCTGGAAAATGGCCGCCAGCTGCGGGAACGAACGGGAGCAGAGCACTGCATTGAACACCGATTCGTCAGTGCCAAGACGGAGTTCACCTGTTCAAAGAAAAAAATAATATTTTATTAAATAATTATTTGTGCGAGGAGGATAGTTCTAAAAGATTGAAATAAATACTTTTTAAAGAATAAGGGTGTCAAACGAGTACACAGTTCCCCTGGGGGTAAGAGGATGCTGTGGCCCATAGACATCTACATTTATACTCGACTAAGAATCAAAACGCAGAAGCGATGTCACCCATGAGGACTAAAACGTGGTAGAGCCATGCTGCAGTTATATTAGTAGTATAGTTGTAGCACGAATGGGTCGGCTCGACCGGGGAAGGACCACGCTCTCACAGAATACCAGCGTGAAATAGTAGCTTAATGCTGCTGTATTTCGTATGGTGAGTGTAGAGAACCGGTCGAACCGGAGAAACCGAGAAGGGTCTCCTTTTTACTGGAAACGAGGCATTCCATCTCAGTCCTCACGGGTGACAACGTATCTGCATTTTGATTTTTAATGGAGGATAGATGTAGATGTCTATGGGCCGCAGTAACCACTTACCATCAGGTGGACTGAGTGCTCGTTTGTCACCCTTATCTATAAAAAAAAAGATGGAATGCCTCGTATCCAGTATAAAAGGGTCGTTTTCTTTCATTACAGCCCATCAAAAGTCGTCTGCTGAACATAGGATCTCCCATAGATGCTCTCACAAGAGGGGTATTAGCCATAATTGCCTCACTTGAAAGGTAGATTTAACAACCGCAGTGTTTTTGCTACTGCCTATCTCCTGTTTAAGTATCCCTCTGTCGCCGTTTACTATTACCACGAGACGATACCAAGTAGTAGATGCTGTTACGTCGCCACTAAATGGCGCACAATAACAATTACTTGTTTGGTTTAATTCAATAAATGGGAAAATCATAAAAGAATATAGCAAAAGACTATAGAAAATTGTATTTATAATTGCATTGCTTTTTTTTTTCATTTTTCATATTATAACATTTTATTTATTAAATATAAAGCTGACAATAATGTTATGTAGTGCATTACCTAGAAGTTTTATATTTCATGCGCGAGTCCCGTGTGACTCTGCTGCGCAAGCGCGTTTAGCATAAGTTAGATTTTATAAGAAATGATTGTATTTGGGACTCAATAAACGACCGACGTACGGTGAAGACGTATCTTTTCTTTTCCCCACGCGTACCATGCCTCATGGCGACCCTGCCAGGATGCCAAAGAAATTACCCACTAAGTGAAAAACCAGTGCAAAAAAAACCAAATTCGGAAGAAAGAAGAAAACCTTATAGAAGAAAGAAGAAAACCTTACAGAAGAATGAAGAAAACCATATAGAAGAAAGAAGCACAAATTCTGAAGAAAGAAAAAAGAAGCGCCCTATTTTGAAGAAAACAAAAAAAAACCAAGAAGAAACGCCAGAAATCCAAAGAGAAATAAAGGTACGAAATGGGAAAATCGCAGTCGAAAGAAGTAGTCACAGCACAAAACGCAAATGGTGCAGCATCCGCAAATACAAGCCTAGAAGACGCTCACACAAACCACATCATACAAACCCTCATGATTGTATCCGTGGTTATACTGGCTGCAGCAGTTATCTATTACCTGATGAAAAAATGCAGGAAGAGTTCCGTGAAAACTCTGAGGCGAGAACTCAACGCAATCTCGCTTGAAAACATCGCCCGCCCTACAACTAACTAGAAGATCTCAAGAGGTGTCCAGGGTAATACCCGGCCCAACATCAAGAGGTGTCCAGGGTAATACCCGGCCCGCTTCAAGAAGATGACCTCATGCAGCCACACATCCTGTTTGCAGTGCTGTTCCCGCTTGCTCGCGCCGCCCTAAAAATGGTTACATCCACAAACACCATCGCCCCGCCCTTGTAATTAGTATGTACGTGATATTTTAACAAGTAAGTGAAATTATAATTTTTAAGTGTTTTTACATGGTGTGTAAATAATAGTTTCCTTTTCCTTTACTGTTAGAAATTATATTTGTCGATTTTTTCAATGTCACTGGCTGATCTAAATAATGTGTACAGTAGTTTAAAAGAAATTAGAGATTATCTAGTGAAAATCGGACCAAAACGTAGAGAGAGTTCCGATACAGCAAAAGAAAAGGTTAGTGAAGCGAAAAATCTGTACAGTCGTTTGGAGTATATTTCGTCTAAAATCAAACTAAAAATAGAGAATTCTGAGATAAGTAGCGATGATTTTCAGGTTATTAATAGATGCATAGACGACATACATATCTTGTACAGTAATATTTTAAATTTAACGTCTCGTGAATCAGAAAGTTCCAATAACTCAGCCAGCATGGGCGCCTTTGATTTAAAAACGGCAATAGCCCTATTGCCAATAATGACAGGCCACGAAAATATTACTACTCAACTGATAGATAGTATTGTGATGTATAGTGATATGCTTAACGAAAATGGCAAAAAACAATTAATTGATTTCGTTTTGAAAACTAGACTGACCCCTAGCGCCAAGCTGAGGTTAAAACCTAGCTACGAGTCCGTGAGTAGTTTGGTTTTAGATATGCGCACTCACTTAATTCAGAAGAAATCCGCGGTAGCATTGCAATCGCAGCTTAATAGCGCAAGCCAAGGCCGTAGGTCTATTGATAAGTTCGGCTCTGAGTTAGAACAGTTGTTCGTCAACTTGACTATAGCACAGGCTGACGGTGATGACAAAAAATACGAAACACTTCGTCCTTTGAACGAGAAAATTGCGATTAAGCGTTTCGCAGACGGATTATCAGATTCGCGTTTGAGCATTATCATAGCCTCCCGACAATTCCAGTCTCTTCCAGAAGGGATTCAAACCGCGCTGGACGAGAGCACATCATCAGCTCGTAACGAGCATGTGTTGAACATTTACCGCAGTCGTGACAATCAGTTTAATAGAAATAAAAGAGGCCCTAATAACGCTAGCTCAAATACTAATTATAACCATCAGAGAGCGCAAAGCGGATCGAATTCCAGGACATTTTACAGGGGTAACTCTCGAGGGCTCAATCGTGGTAGGTACCAACGGGGTACTTCGCGAGGCCGAGGTCGGTACAACCCATCTCGCCCAAATGTAAACGCCCGCGTTTCTCAGATACAATCGGAGCACATTGAGAGCGTGGAACGCACTAAATCTGCACCGAATAGTGAGTTTTTTCGCCCCTACAATTAGTGATCATTTCGTTTGTAATTATAACATAAACAATGTAGTAGATTTAAATGTAAGTAATAATAGCAAGGTAAGTCTTTTAGTAGATACGGGCGCGAGCATTTGTGTTATGAAATATGAGTGGCTCCTCGATAACCAGGAGTATTTGAATGAGTTACATTATGATAAAATAACAATTAAGGGCGTTAGTGGTAAATTAATTTCAGACGGTTATATTTACTTAGATTTAGTTTGTAATGGCATAACTTTTAGAGAGAAATTTTACGTTTTTAAGAATCTCTCTTGTTTTGCTAACGGTATATTGGACGATAATTTTTTTAAGCGTTATAATGCGATAATCAACTACGAAACACGAACCTTACAGTTATCGAATCAGGGTTCCGTAGTTTGTCTTAATATGGGTAGATGGAGTGATAGGTATAGACACGTCATACCCGCCCGTTGCGAAGTCATCAAACATACTCCTTGCACTTTAAGCGAAGATAGCGTTATTTTAGCTCAAGAAATTGAGGAAGGGATTTTTATCGCAGGAATGTTAGCTAAACCATTAAATAAAAGTATTCCTATTAGAGTGTTGAATACGAGAAATGAGGATATTGAGATAGATTTTTCAAAGGTCAATGTCCATTCCATTAGTAACTTCGAGGTATGCCACCTCGAAAGCGAAGAAAAAACTGTTGAGCGAATAAAAACTTTATTCGATTTACTTGATTTGAGTTATTTAAATAGGGAAGAAAGGCTCAGTATTGAACAAATCTGTGCCAAATACGCAGATGTTTTCCATTTACCAGGTGATTCGTTATCAGTTACGAACTTAATGGAACATAGCATAGTTTTAAAAGATAACGTGACCCCAGTTTATTCTAAGCCTTATAGGGTTCCTCAGGCGTTAAAAGGTGAGATAGAAAAACAAGTTCAGGAAATGTTAAAAAACGACATCATTGAGGAAACCGTTTCGGAATGGTCTAGCCCAGTATTTTTAGTACCCAAAAAGGTCGTTAAAAATAACGAAAGAAAATGGAGATTGGTCATAGATTACAGGAAATTAAACGATCGAATTCAAGATGACAAATTTCCGCTTCCCAATATAACGGAGATACTTGATTCATTGTCAGGCAGTATTTATTTTTCAAAATTAGACCTCTCCCAATCTTATTATCAATTGTCCTTAAATCCAAGTTCCCGTAAATATACTTCTTTTACATTAAATAAAATGTATCAGATTTCTTTAGATAATGAGTCACGAAAGTACACTACTTTTACGGCAGGAAAACAGTATCAAATGAAGCGGTGCCCAATGGGTCTCAAGACAAGTGCTAGTGTCTTTTCTCGGCTGATGACTATAGCCATGGCAGGCCTAAATTACGAAAAATGTTTTTTATACCTAGATGATTGCGTCGTAATCGGTTCTAGTATCGATATTCATAACAAAAATCTCATTAGCGTATTGAATCGATTAAGAAAAGTTAATCTCAAACTAAACCCAATTAAGTGCGAATTTTTAAGAAAAGAAATAGTCTATTTAGGTCATAAAATTACTCAAGACGGAATATTCCCAGATCCCAGTAAAATTGACACCATACGTAATTACCCACGCCCGACTTCTGCTGACGAAGTAAAACGACTCGTCGCGTTCGCCAACTATTATCGTCGGTTTATTCCACGTTTTGCTGATATTGTGTTCCCATTGAATGCATTAACTAAAAAAAGGTATTAGATTTGAGTGGACTAAAGATTGCGAAAGTTCGTTTATTACATTAAAATCTGCTTTAACGAACCCTCCAGTGTTGGACTATCCCGACTTTTCGGAAAACAACACATTTCAGTTGCAGACAGACGCATTAAGTTAGGCTTAGGCGCCGTACTCTCAAATAGTAATGGAAAGGTTGTCGCTTACGCTAGTAGGAGTTTGAACCCGGCAGAAACTAGATATCCAATAATAGAATTAGAATTATTAGCTATCGTGTGGGCAGTCCGTCACTTTAGGCCTTACTTGTACGGCAGAAAATTTAAAATCTTTTCGGACCATAGACCCCTTGTTCACTTATTCGGTTTAAAAGACCCGTCTAGTCGTTTAACAAAATTCCGACTATACCTTGAAGAATACGACTTCGAAGTAGAATACGTCCCAGGGCGAAATAACGCAGCTGCAGATGCGTTAAGCCGACTCCCGGTGACGTCACGCGATTTGAAAGAAATGCAGGAAAAAGTAGTATCCGTTTTAACTAGAGCTCAAAGGAAAAAGTTAGAGCCCCAAACGGACACCGGACAGATAGACAAACAGCCTCCAGTTAGTAGGCCTGATCAACCTACTACTGTAGAGTTGTTAAAACGACCCAATGACATAAAAAAGTTGCGTTTTCCAGGAAATAGTAACGAAAAACATTTGAATAATGCGTATAATATTTTGTCCGACGCTAAACTTTGCACGTATAACCCGTCGTTATCGACCATATTCCTATATTCTCGATCGTTATCGTCTCTAGAAGAGTTAGCGAGAGATCTAGAAAAAATGTGCATAAAATTAAATATAAAAGAATTACTCATAATTAAAAACAAGAGTAATGAGAAAAATATTAAGAGTTTGCTGCGCAGCATAAAAATGTATAAGATAGCGTCACCACGATTTTTGATTATTAAAGACATTAAGCGAATAAATAATAAAGAAGAAATTACCACGGTACTTAATGACTTTCACCTGTTACCAACAAGTGGTCATGCAGGCATGAATCGTATGTTAAATAATATTAAAAAATATTATTTCTGGCCAGGTATGAGCAATGACGTCATGAACTATGTCCGCAAATGTAAAAGTTGTCAAGTTCAAAAGCATACTAACAGAAATATTAGAGATCCTCTGACAATCACTTCAACTGCTAACTCAGCGTTTTAACAGGTTAATTTAGATATTATGGGCCCTTTAGATATAGATAACTATAATAATAAGTATATTTTAACAATCCAGTGTGATTTAAGCAAATTTGTAGAGGCTTATCCTTTACCTAGAAAGGATAGTGAAAGTGTTGCTAGGTCTTTCGTTAATAATTTTATTTTGCGTTATGGAATTCCAAGAAAAATTTTAAGTGACATGGGGACCGAATTTACCTCATCACTTATGTCCGAAGTTTTCAAATTGCTACATATAGAAAAAATCCATTCAACACCTTATCATCATGAAACCTTAGGAGGCATTCAAATACACATAAACATTTAGGCGCTTACCTCAGAATTCAGTGCAATAATAACAAGTCAGATTGGAGCGAATGGGTTCCTTTTTGGTGTTTTTGTTACAATATAAGCGTTCATTCAAAAACAAAATATACTCCATACGAACTAGTTTTCGGCAAAATTTGTAATATTCCTAGTAATTTATCAACACATGTTGACCCACTGTATAATTTCGATGATTATCCTAAGGAGTTAAAGTACCGTTTACAAAAAGCACAGTTGGATGCTAAGGAAAATTTGTTAATAAGTAAAAATTTAAGAAAAATTAAGTATGATCAAAAATGTAATAAAGTACAATATAAGCCAGGAGATTTGATCTTAATAAAAAACCAAACAGGTAACAAATTAGATTGTTTGTATGAAGGACCTTATAAAGTTTTGGAAGAATTACCACCTAATGTAAAATTTCTGAAAAATAACAAAGAAATTATTTTATAAAAATAACACAAAGCCATTTCAATTGTAATGTTTATCTTTGTAATCAAAAAAATAATGTTTGCTTTTCAGATAAGTACCTTCATTATGTTATTAGTCTTAAGTTATATGTACACTAATATCATATAACTTAAGACTAATACATTCATTATGTTATTAGTCTTAAGTTATATGTACACTAATCATTTTTTTTCTTTTCCTAAAGAGGGTAGTGAGGTACCCCTTACTTTTCGGGGGAGATGTAGTGCATTACCTAGAAGTTTTATATTTCATGCGCGAGTCCCGTGTGACTCTGCTGCGCAAGCGCGTTTAGCATAAGTTAGATTTTATAAGAAATGATTGTATTTGGGACTCAATAAACGACCGACGTACGGTGAAGACGTATCTTTTCTTTTCCCCACGCGTACCATGCCTCAGTTAAATAAAATAGTCTCCGTTACGGCGATGAAAGTATATCCACTACCCTATACCAGGGGCCGGCAACTTGCGGCTCTTTGGATGTGAAGCTGCAGCTCGGCGTGTTTGAAACTTAAAACAATGAGTTATGAGCCAAATTTATCCAAACTTTTTAAAACCATACAATGCCAACGCTCTCATTGATTTGTTTGTTCAAATGTATGTTATTGCTTTTTTATTTTTTTAGAAAAAAGTTATGAATAAACAGATAAATTATTTTATCAAAAACTTTATTTATGCAAGTACTATTTATGGTTGGCAAAAAAAAATTTGTGGTTCTTTAAAAACTTTGAAATTTTGTTAATTGTAATTTTTGACTCTTCCGACTTAAAAGGTTGCCGGCCTTATACCGTTCCGAGGGTGTCGTAAGTGACGACTCGGAATAAACACTGCTTCCTTCCCGGCCGAAAAGTTTTGCCTAATATTCGGCTATTCGGCCAGGAAGCTCGCAGAATATTTGGTACAATATTCATTGCTAGTCCAGTTTAAACCTGAGATATTTGTTAATGTTTTTTTTTTTTTTAATAAAGCCGAAAGACTAAGACCCTTTGTCGATTGTACATAACTTAATAAATTATCCTGTTATTAAAATATTTATAAGAAAAGGACTCCGAGAACGTAATTTTATATATTTATAACCGGCTACACGCTAAAGAACTTTGGTTTTCAATAACAAAAATATTCAAACATTTTTCATACTATATAGAAAATGTGCAACAAAACATACCGGCTTGCAACAGGCTTCTTGCATCGTCTCTGGCTTTCTGTTGATCCACATGAAAGTCTTCAGATCTATTACCCTGTAATACAAAAAAGTTTATTTTAAATTAATTTGTACACAGTGTAGTGACATGTAGCCCCCGCGACAATAGGTATACATTAGGGCCAATACTCATTTGCCGTTCACAGTTCGTTCTCAGTCCGATCTCCGTCAGATTTATTATAATGGAATGGGATTCGACCGAAACTTGACTGTTACGGATAGTATGAATGCACACACATATGTTTTACTTGATAATATTCTTTGAGACTGAGATGAGACCGAGATGTGACCGAGATGGGACCGAGAACGAACTATGAACGGCATTATAATGATTATTAGATAGGCCCTTAGAGTTAAGATCTATTACCCTGTAATAAAAAAAGTTTTTTTTTAAATTAATTTGTACACAGTGTAGTGACATGTAGCTCCCGCGACAACAGGTATATATTAGAGTTAAGTTTATAATAAAGTGCTAGTCTAATTAAAGTCATAACCAGAGTAACGCGCCTCTCTTTCATTGGCACCTTTCCTACATTACATGGCGACCCTGCCAGGCGGTGCGCTGCGACTATGCACGCGCACCACCGCGGCCTGCAAAAATTGTTGAAAAAATAATAATGGAAGTATAATTGAATAAAAATTAACTGAATTGATACAATACCGGATGTGATAATAAAACCAAAAACTGAGAAGCGAGAAGAGACTACAATATTATTATTTCATGAAGATTATTGTATCTATAAAGTCAATTAGAAAATGAAGACAAATATTATGGAAACTTCCATATATACCTATTGTCGTGGGGGCTACACGTCACTACAACAGGTAAGTTAAATTATATTTAGTTATTTTTAATTATTATCTGTAATTTCAGAGTGGAAACAAAAGAAAAAGTACAGTAAATCCCAAACAAGTAGATCTCAGGTGGCTAAAGGTGTCTTCCACTCGAAAATATATAATGACACAGCTCTCCACTCAAATGACTGTTTATATTTACGTAGAAACAATCAACTCATGAAATAATTCACATATTATTGACTCATCTTGTCAATTTGTCATTCTCATTAGGAAGCTTCCCAGAAACATTAAAGTTCTCCACTGTGAAGCCTATACACAAAAATGGCAACAGGAACGTCGTTAGCAATTATCGCCAAATTACCTTGGTACCTACACTTTTAAAAGTATTTGTAAAGTGTATGTATAAAAGGCTCCTAGAATTTTACAATAAATTTAACATTATAAATAAAATCCAATATGGCTTCCAAAAACATTGTTGACCTATATTATTGATAATTATTTGACTATAGGACTGTTTTTTCACTTAACTAAGGTATTTGACTACGTATCACATGATCTATTATTAAATATATTGGAAAAAATAGGAATAAGGGGTATTACGTTGCAGTGGATCACCGATCTTTGGACGAACGTTTCGGGTGCATTACAGCACTCATAGACCAGCGCCACACTTGACGGAAATTCCGACGCGGATCTTTCCCAACGGAACGTCAATACATGTTATTGCATATAAATTACAAATAGCGGGCACACTACGCGGAAGATCGGTCGTTCCGTCGCGGACGATCGGTCGCTCCGTGGCGGACCGCTCGCTCTCGCGTCTGCTCCGTCCTCTGCGCACCGATCTTCCGTCGGCGTAAGATCGGCAACATCGCACACACGGGATGTTCGACACTGAACGATTTATTATCGAAGTGTAAAATAGACTCTAGAGAAAAGCCGGATAGGACGCCACAATTAAAATTCTTGTGATGAATTATCAAGTAATGCAAACTCACAACTAACTGTAATTGAGAATTTGAATCCACCTCAAACTGATGAAGTTCCAGGGACCTCTCAAATAAAAATAAAACCTAAAATGACAGTTTTTCAACAGAGTTTAATTACAGCAATGAATAAAAAGCAACAATCACTTAAAGAAGTTGAAGATGCCGACACGAATGAAAGACAAAATTGTGAGTTCAGAATCGAAGTGATGAATTTGATTTATAAAATCAAATATGGTAACCCATACAATATATCACATAATCGAACGTATTCTTACAACCATCCTAGCTATAGTACATACGAACAATCACCTACAACACATATAGCAGGTGGGTCATCGCCGGTGTACCAACCATATACTACGAATACAAACAGTACAAATTCCTATTCGACCATACAGTCACCCGAATCTATTGAAACTCAAGTTCATCCAATTCAATCAGCTGAAACTAAAACAGCACACTCAATTGAGGAAGAGGAAATATTTCAGAATAGGTCCAGCAAATCAATTCTTTTAAAATTAAAGATTTGATTAATCATAATAAATAATTTGTCTCATATACACTATTAATATTTATCTTTAATGTAAAGATCAGTCTTTTTTCAGGAGATATAGCCGTTCTAAGTTTTGTATTTTGCTTGGTAATATAGTCCTTCGTTAAATTCAACAATACATCAAATGATTGTATGTACTTTCGATAATATTCGAATGCTTTATCTGGATTATGTCTAACAAAGTATGAAATTGCCCAATTTCTAGTCGAAGAGTATTTAAGGGATGAACCCAATATTTACGCTTTCTTTTTCTTTCTTTTTCTAATGCCTCATAAATAGCTATCACTTCTATCGGATCCATTACGACCACACCGTATAAGCGTTGGCAGTCAACTGATAATCTGCCACTGAATATTCAGTGTGGCTGCAACGTATGGTAACGAATTTACTTCCGCGGAAGTTCGACATCGGAATTTCCGTCAAGTGTGGCGCTGGCCATAGTCACAGGGGGACTGAGATGTTTAACGTCCCGATGTCAAACTTAACCTGGAGTACCTTCAGTTTTTAACTTTTAATATTGGTCCGACCTACGGAGAATGAGGTTACTATTTCTTGATGTCTTGCAGTGGTGGTATATCTCGGTTTAAAGTTTAATTAAACAACCACCATGGAAGGCCTAAGTTCAGCGGTGGACTTTCGACACGCTGTAATTTATTTGATATAATGAATAAAAACGTACTAGTGGGTCTAATGTAAAAAAGTAAAGTAAAGTTACAGCCTATATACGTCCCACTGCTGGGCACAGGCCTCCTCTCATTTCTGAGAGGGTTTTAGGACAAGGAAATGTTCGCCGCGCTGCCCCAGTGCGTGTTGGCGAACTTCACATGTCTTCGAAATATTTGTGGGTCTAATGTAATAAGGACAAATTAAACGAGATAGGGTAAACAGTACGAGTATCAATGTTTTAAACGTTTCTTTTTCAATCTGAACATTAAGACGTTTTTCTTTTTTCTATATCACATCAACACAGATATTGCTAGGATACATAATTTCTTATATTAACAACACATATTTATATTTAAACAGTCAGCTATCTTCCTATTTTAAAAATGTGTTTGGACAAGTCCATTAATTAAAAGTTAAGTTTTGTGGCTAGATTTTGAGACAAAAAAGTAATTTTTAGGTAAGGTTTCTATGAATTCTTTTTATTTTACCTCATTAAAGCATATTAAACATTATTTTATCGTATAAAAATGGTACGGAAAAAATAACTGCCGCACAAACATTCCACATTTGCGATTTTGCAGTTCCCGTTAAATAAGTAGTCATAAAAACTAAGAAGCTTATCTAATTACATGTAATGACACCGAGAGCAAACCGGTTTTTTGACTGTACGGGGAGCGCGGTTCAATGCGTGCATCACAACATTATGATGTATTACGTAATTATTAGGGATAATAATTATCATGCTATGAATGTTGATGGCATCGGTATACGGTAAAGTTGTAAAGCTTATGTTTACACTGTAAAATACCAATCTAAATATTGTAAAATTATTATCAAATAAATAGAAAAAAATTAGGAAAGAAGCCAGCTAGTAAAATGGACTAAAGACTCTAGTAGAAAAAGATTTCCAAGAAGTCTTTACGTCAAGAAGATGTCATAAAAATGGCAATGGTACGGGGTTTTTGAATAAAAAACCTAATCGAAGTCTTGCATCATTATTCTGTGGAGTAGACGATAAAACAACACCATCTATGATTATTTACCCCACATAGAAAATGCGATTAGACATTCAAAAGTTAGTGTCTACAGAGAGGGGTATTTACTGTGTTACGAACGTTGTTTACTTATCAGAACTTTTTATCAATTACAAATAAAACGTTTTTCATTAGTCCTACAATAAAATGTCATTTTTTCAGTGATTCTTTGTGAAGATGGTCATAAGAGCCATCTTGAGCTGACGCCATTTTGCCCAAATTTCAAGGCATAATACTCATAGCCTTTAACTTGAATGCAACGGAACTATTGCGACCACCTGACATCAATTCATTTCGGTCTGTCAAAGCTATGAGGAGTAAAGCTGTCTCCGAATGGCGGACAAACAATTTGACAAAAACGATACTAAAACAGATGTGGCCGCCTATATTTGCAACACTTTTACCGAATCGATATAAATCCACGTTATGAAATTGTTTTGAGATATGTGGATTGTGCCCATTTAGTCTAGCCAAAGTGGATAACACAGTGTCCGATGCCCTCGAAAGAACAGCGAGCCATTTGAGATGATCATCGTTCCGTACATATGAAGTACGAAATATTTGGACTGACTGAATCGTAAATACCTGCATCCTTGCCTTGTATCCTTGCACCTAATAATAAATTTATTAGTTTGTACAAGCTACAAAGATTATTGTTGAGTATTAAAATGAAAACGAACCATTATGCTTTTCATCAACTACGCAAAAATTTTAGAAGTTTTTTGAGGTTGATGAGTGATCGTGGATGTCGAACCAAACAGAAATCTTTTAGTAAGCCTTAAAAATATTTATAGTTTTGCCACTGTCCCAACAAATACCTACCCAAAATGCAAAACTCAGGTGAACAACACCATTATTTTGTAATGACAAGTGAAAATCGGGAAGCTGCGGAGCTAGAAAAACAATGAAAAAAAATTGCGCAAATGGAAAAAGCAGAATTGAATTACTCATCAAAATATAGAAACAACTGACAAAAATAGAACGAACAAAACCAAAAACTGACATTATAATATTCTAAATGTTTAATCTAACCAATTTTTACTACAAATTTAGAAAAAGTTGAAAGAATTGGCGAAGCAGAAAAATTTAGTGACCATCCAACTACAAAACTAGACAAATAGAGACTGCAACCTTTATTTATAAAATAGGCAGAGAACAGAAGGATTTTACTAAAACCGAAGAATTTAAAGAGAAAATAGATTTTCTACACATAATGGAACAAGAAAAACCCAAATAAAGGTCTATTACTACAAAATATCGAGAAGACACGAAAGGTTTTACTAAAAAAGGTCTTATTACATAACCGTAAACCCCGCTTTCAGATGAAGATCTAAGAAAAATATTTGAAGAAGATTTGTAAGTAGCGTAGGTAGTACTAGTCCCGGGATTTAGTGACCGTCATCTCAACATGGATATGCCTTCTGAATCCCGTAAATATATTATTTATTTTATTAAAGTTTTTTTTTTATTAAGAACTATTTTGGGAATTCTTATTTTACATACCTATTCAGCTTTATGCATATATTTTAATGGTCACTAAAGTCATCCCTTTCCCTTGCACTTTTGTAGCTCATCGCGGGTGAAGTGAGAAATAGGTTTCACTTTACTCATTCAATATATAATTTAATATAATGAATGTTTATGGCTTGTTCGAGATTCTACATTAGTTTATTTTTCCATCTGTGTAGAATAAAAGTTGGCTCGCCGTGAACAAATTTGTATAATTAAATCAAGAAATAGGCTTAAAATTACGCAAGCAGCACAAAAATGCGAGGCCGACTTTACGGTTTTTTTACTCCAAATCTAGAAAGTCTATATATGTCACACCTAAGACAAAATATATTTTTGTCTAGAAGTCGTTTTGATTTTATCTTTATTATTTAATCATCTTCATATTTCACAAATTATTATATCATACAAAAATGGCGTATACTGAGATATAATAAGATTCAGTTTCTTAACTTTTATACTACATATGAGCGAACGAACTACAGACAAGGTGATTTCTTATGATTTGTAGTGTAAGAATTTGTTTCACATTGATCATCATTAAAAAGCAATTGTAGTTGTACTCACAAAGACATACCAAGCTACCCATTTCCAGTATAATAAGATCGCGCCTATTGGCCAGTAATGTGGCAAACAGCACCACGCTTGAAAAGCTTATATACTGGAAATGAGTAGTTTGATATTTCCACGTGCGTACTCATGTTATTTTAAACAGTTTAATTTCATTTAATACATCGAAATTCGGTAAAAGTATTCCCAGTAATCCCGGGGCATGTCCATATTAACATTATCATTCAAGTTCATTGACTCAAAATAGCACTACCCACGCCGATCACTATTTATAACACAATGAGATGGAGCTTAGAAAGATCTGGGTGTAACTTTTTAAGACTTATAATAGTGTCGACGATAATACTTAATTAATAGTGCCACTCACTATGCTAAAGTGCATAGTTTAATTAGATTTTTAAATTAATTAAACATTTCTTTTTTTTAACTTAATGCGTAATTTTATGTATGGCTTTGTAAACTAAAATCCAACAAAACAATCAAAAATATAACAAATTTTGTTTATTTACGAGCACCAATTACAAGTAGAAGTCAGATTAAAGTGACAATCATTATACTGTTTACCCTATATCTGTCCTCAATATTGTAATTACATGATCGTTTCCAATTCGAGCCGATATGTTGGTATGCTAAAGTGCATAGTTTAATTAGATTTTTAAATTAATTAAACATTTCTTTTTTTTACTTAATGCGTCATTTAATGTATGGCTTTGTAAACTAAAATCCAACAAAACAATCAAAAATATAACAAATTTTGTTTATTTACGAGCACCACTTACAAGTAGAAGTTAGATTAAAGTGACAATCATTATACTGTTTACCCTATATCTGTCCTCAATATTGTAATTACATGACCGTTTCCAATTCGAGCCGATATGTTAGTATGCTAAAGTGCATAGTTTAATTAGATTTTTAAATTAATTAAACATTTCTTTTTTTACTTAATGCGTAATTTTATGTATGGCTTTGTAAACTAAAATCCAACAAAACAATCAAAAATATAACAAATTTTGTTTATTTACGAGCACCAATTACAAGTAGAAGTCAGATTAAAGTGACAATCATTATACTGTTTACCCTATATCTGTCCTCAATATTGTAACTACATGATCGTTTCCAATTCGAGCCGATATATTGGTGTAACAGCGTAATACAGATGCAGCCAGGTTCTAAACAGTAAAAGTTGCAAATTCAAATTATATGATGTAATGTTTTATTAATACATATAATAAAGTCCAGTCGCGGAGCAGGAAGAATTTCGTACAATGACCTCTTTGCCTACTGACAGTGTCCACAAACATTTTTGTGTTAAGTGTAATTTTTATGAAATATTTGAAGGAAAAAAATTAATTTATTATCGTATTAAATAAATTATTGGTATTATATAAATTATTTATTTTGATTTTAGTATAAAAACAGTTGATTAAAACTACTTTTACGGATTTTATAGATATATCGAAAATCCGATATTTTAAAAAATATCAACAGTCGTAGTTTAAGCTGATCAGTTGGAATGATCAGTTGAACTGACCGTGTGTGTCGTCCATTACAATTACTAATTTGGCAGAAATAAAAAAATGAAAATTCAAAAATCAGAATCCGATTTCTCTGTATCAGAGTTACTACTTTCCGATGACGTTCCGCCTGTCACATTTATTACAAAAGACTCAACAGTTTTGTCTACATTAAACTTAACAAAACCACTTAACAATTAAAACAAGATAACTAAAATTAAGCAAAAAACAACAAACTAAGAGTAGATAACAGAGACAACTGTGTCGGAAAACTGAGCGATCACTAACGCATCCCAAAATGGAATGTCGTTTGTTCGTTATTTAAAAATTAATAATTGTCAAGCAAACCAAGGATTTTTGTTCGTCCCTCAAGGCCAACCAAATACCACGTGCAAACAAACCTTACAGTCTCAGGTAAAACGTTTACATTAGGATTCAACTCAGAAAAAAAGAATTGTCAGATTCTTTCACCTGGAGCGGTATTCGATGATATTTAGTTTGTCTGCATCTACAAATTTTGCAGCAATCGTTTTCAATGTATGAAAAGACTAAGGATTATCTTATTTTATTAATGAAATACATATTTATCTTATTAACGAATTATAATTTTATATGTATGTACGAGTATGGATTGTTTTTGCGTAACTACATCGAATCGATCGTGCTAAAATTTTTGTATACTGATAATTGTGGCTCTATATTCATCAAGATAAACTAATACAAAACAATGAGTCATAAGATGTTTTATCTCAACTTTTCTCCGTACACTTTACGTTCCGACGGTACCTACTTGATAATATTTTGTGACAATCGAGCTCACGCTAAAACAAGGTGCATGTGTACCATAACACAAGAGCAAAGACCAACGTGGCATCGTGAGATAGAATACTGTTTTAAAGTAAATTATAGACACCCGATAGTGAAAACCACACGATAATTTCATAAAACCAAAAACTAAGTATAAAATATTATTATTTTTGACTTTCACGCTATTTATGCATCATTACGTAAATTAGCTCAGTCATATTAATACTTCTTTTACTAAATATTCGTTTTTCTCCAAACTTTTTCAATGAAAGCAAGATTTCTTCAAAATATTTTACAAACTTGTAATTTAATGATGTACGAGTATAATTCGAGAGTTGGGACCTAGTGACCTACAGAACAGGCATTATCAAATACCTTTATTAAAGTACCAGTCTCACACAAACTTGTGTTCATTACGTTTATAGTTCGTCATCATAAATTCTGTGCGTTTGTGATGAGAAAATAAATATATTCTATTTGGATAGTAGTGTATAATAATTATTCCTTACTTCAATCATATCTCCGTGCAATGATCTATGAGTAAAAAGGTCAACCGAGGTGTTTCCACAAGCTTAGATTTTTGAGTACGTAAAACTACATCATCACCACCCTTCACAAGTCCACTGCAGAACATAGGCATCGTCCAAGAAACGCCACAAGCACGGACTTAAGCCAAATTCATTTTATTTAAAAAGAAATTTTGTACAACCTGAATAAGTCGAGCAGCCGACTGGTGTTAATGTATTAACGCATCGCGTGAGTTCTAAGAACCGGTAACAAAGTCAGATAAGCAACCCGAATACCATTTCTCATAATAGAATATCACTATTTGACGGTAACAATAACTCTGTGGTTCCCGGCAATCTTGCAATAGCGAGATCAATTTTAACAAGACACAACGACAGTGTCGCGATAAACCATTGAGTTCAGCGCCATTTTTATATTATAAAACTGTACTGCATATTAAATTAAAGATAATAGGCAAAAACTATTAAAAACTACTAAATAATTCCATTCCAGCAGTGGCTTTCTATTAACGATATATATTACAGATTGCCTTTGCTGTTTACTTTTAAACTATCCACATTATTAGGTACATTAGTTCAATTAATAAATAAAAACTTTTCAAGAATAGTAGTGAGCCAATATTTTTTAATCCACACCACCTCATTAATTGAAATAATATTTTTATTAAATTATTCCTAGAAATATTTTATTATTAACATTAGTATAAATCCTTTCTATAAAATTATAAATTTATTGAGACTATCAAAAAATCAAAGGTATTTTTTATGTTAATCCAGATAAACCTAGGATAAACTAAAAAAGAATATTATTAATTTATTCAAATGGTGTTACACTATTTGGCCTCAATAGTACTACTCTTTAAATGGTTTATATTCAGTTGAACTAGTGGGAGTTAGCCTCAATATAATACGTAATGCGTTGTTGACAACTGCCGACAGGAAAACGGAAGTTCTTCCGGTAGAATTTAAATGACGGTAATATGCGAATTTGATAATACTAAACAGGTTTCTCATTTTTATGCAATCCGACCACTGAATAAAACTACACCAGCTAAGCTTTGACTTATTGAAAAATAATCTCACGACTTCGAATTGCACAACATGGTAGCAAACGCAATAGTGACTAAACGAGTAGCCCACGTCAACTGACTGACGAGGAAAGCAACTCACCATACATAAAGACGTCATAAGCCGTTTGAAATTTCCTGATGTGTCACCGCGCAGATCATCCTCGAGCAGCGTTCCGTAAACTGTAATAACAATAGAACTGAATCAATATACAAACAAATATTCTTATGCAGGTTCACTCCGACTTAGCACCTATGGAGCTTTTTTTTAATAAAATAAGAATGACAAACAGAGACACAATCCACATGATGGTAAGTGGATTGCTCTGGCTGGACATCTACGTAATATATCTTCGATTAGGAATCAAAATGCCGATGCGTTGCCACCCCTGAGGACTAAAATGGAATGCCTCGTTTAGAGTAAAAAGCAGCAGTATTGAGCTGCTATTTTACGCTGGTACTCTCCCATTCCAATCAATCCGACTCATTCTACTTACAACTATAATATAACTGCAGCATGGCTCTACCACGTAAGATAGATCTAAAGTTATGGTTAAAACTTTTCTTAAAATTTCAGTTACCAATGGCCCATTATTTTATTTTTATACATTATTATTTAATTAGTTCAGTATATTAAGGCTTTAAAAAATATAAGACGGTATGTTATTTCCGGTCCGAGGAACTTTATTTTTAATAATAATTTCCTTACATCTAAAAATGAATATGCAACCTGAGATGTGTGACGTTTAGTATACAGGACGCATACCTCAACTTATTCTCAATAACCACAATAACACTGTGCGGTTAGCAACTTCACGTTATCGGTGCCGAAGTATATGGGAATCCGTATTTGTATATCAAAACGGTGGATGTTGTAAGAAGTTTAAAGATTTTTATTTTTGTAATGAATTTAAAATATTCACAAAAGATGAAATTATAATTAATTATTTATTTAGTCACTGACAATACAAAGATAAAGCCATTTAAAAAATATATTTAAAAATAAAGTTCTTTGAAATTAACTTGTGACGTCGATAACTAAATGTAACTCATGGTTGAGTAGACCAACAAATGACTACACATATCTGCACAAAATTGCATTATTTAGTAGATAATTATTCGATAATTACAAGTAAACACTATAAATCGTTTGCCGTTATCTTAGAATAACTACCTACTTATTTTAATTAAAACTATTTTATTTTCATTGTGTCCCAAATAAATTCCCAAACTGCTACCTAGAAAATTATACTCAAATTCAAAGATATAAACCATTTTTTATTCTATATTGCTATTAAAATAAAATTTAAAAGCACAAACACGATCACAATCAACTGAGTGACAGCTAAATAAAGATCATGAAACTATTGCCTACTCGAGCATGAGAACACGAGATTGTAACAATGCCATTACTTAAAACAAGTGTACTTGGGATAGGGAAATGATTCATTACTTCAAGGTTGACTCACGTAAGACACGATTTTTTGTGTGAGAATATTAAGATTATGTATCATAATAATGTTAAAGATATGGGTTAATAGTAGTGTTACGAGCTTCGATCAATTAGTATAACTACACGCAAATAGCGCGATCATAAAAAAAATTAATTAATGCCGCGCTGTTTTCATATACGGATCTAGACGGGAAAGACCAACAGGTCGGATTATACCTGTATGATAACGATCATCACTTAGTATTCCCTGTTTCCTCCTCCAAAACTGATTTAATGTTTGGTTCAAGTATTGGTGGACAATTTCTAAATTTGTAGTGGTATCGGTAGTATAAATATAGTAAAAAGATATAGAGAAATATAGAGTAAAACAGTAAAGTTACAGCCTCATAATATACGCACCACTCCACTCACAGACTTCTCATTTTTGAGACGGTTTCTCAATCTGCTCTAAATTGTTAGATAAACAGCGTCCATACTTTAAACATAAGAAGGTCAAAACTCACTGGCTGTGTACGCCTGCTTGATGACATGAATCTCGTGGTTGGACATAGTGCACATAACTTCGATGAGGACATCTTCGTCGGTGCCGATGCCGGAAATTGCATCATGCAGCTCTTTGGCGTAGAACTGAGGTAGTGGTGTCATAAGCGCCACTACTAGGTCTTCGAATTTGCCGCTGGTTTCGCTCTTCAAGTCTGACACTAAATCCTTAAAATAACAATAAATTTTATTCGTTTGATTTGGAATGTTGTCGTCAGTGGTTAACATCCATCTAAACATGGAATAAAACTAATTTTGCAGATTTTATCGCGTTTCATTTCAACTTTTTTATTCCCAACGTTTCGGGCACTTCACAGCACCCATGGTCAAGGAGCGACTAAGGTGTTTGACGCCCTAATGTCATAGTTAAAGGCTACCTATTGAAGGTAAAATCCGTAAGATTAGTTTTATTCCATGTGTAGTATTCGCATAAATATAAGAAATCATTATCTGAACCATTTACATATCTAAAATATTTAATTTCAACAAGTCACAGATATATACTAAGTTGTTTGTTTATGATATTTTACTTTAAATGTAAAAATATATATCTAAGTCGTAATCATAGATATAATGTTTTTAATATTTCTATGGTCGTAATAGACCTGGGCTCAGGGCTTAGCGCTTACTGTAAATTTCACGGTACCCGAGGAACTCGTGTTTGATCCACAAATTATTAACTGCAATTTAAATGCTGATTTAACGTGTGCTCGGCGGTGAAGAAAAACATGTCTGAGTGATAAAATATTTCGAAGACATGTGAAAACAACTATTTCTGTAATAAAACAATGAAAGTTGATATATAGCCATTTGATTAAAAATTTAATATGACGTGTTACCGCGCTTTTCGAAAATCACTATAAGAGTGGTAAAAAAGAGAATGTATGCATGAAAATCTGTCATTATATGAAGGTAAATTTAGTGGTAGTAGTTTTAACATGGTAGAGCCACCCTGCAGCTATATTATGGTTGTAGCACGAATGGGTCGGTTCTATCGGGATGGGACCACGCTCTCACAGCATACCAGCACAAAATAGCAATTTAATGCTGTTGTGTTTCGTGTGTTGTGTTGAGTACCGGAGACTATTTTTTCTGGAAACGATGCATTATCTTTATCTTTTCTTCTATATCTTATTATTATTATCTTAGCCCTCAGGTGGCAACACGTTTGCATTTTGGTTCTTAATGAAGGATAAATTTAGATGTCTATGGGCCACGGCATCCACTTAACATCAGGAGGACTGTGTGCTCGTTTGTCACCCTTATTTTTATTATTACTTAAACCCTCGGGTAGTACAATAAAATAAACCCAGACAAGCGCGAATAACACTCGCGACCTAAGGCTTTTGTATAAACTTAACTACCTATAATATATAACTTAATATGTAATTTATAGCACCGAACATTGCCCTAACAAAAAGATAAGTCATATTGAAAAACATGCTTAGCTTTGCAATAGAAAACAATGTTCTCCCTTATTGGAGTGGAGCTCCCATGGCGCAAGAAAACGGTAATTTGAAATCTATCTACTCCACAACCCGTAGATTTTTGTAATAATTATTGAGAAAATAATTAATTTAAACAATTGTAATGTGATTGATTATTTTGTTGAAATAAACATAGTTATGATTTTTAGACTTTTACTCCGCTCCTTTTATGATGTTAGCAAAAGGTTTTAGGTACTTTTGCATCTGCATCGCCCCTAGTATCATATTAACTACTAATCTAGCTGTCTCACTAGTGTCAAGGCAGCTAGATTAGTTTATTTCAGTTATATTCATAGTATGTCTTATGGGATTTTGATATGGGAATAAGCGGACGATTTAGAAACAATTTTTGTTTTGCATAAGAGGGCCATAAGTGCTATTTACAACCTAAAACTATGAGGTCTAAGAGAAATATTTAAATGAATAAGTTATTAACTTTGACCTCTTAGGATATTTAGGAACCTTAATGTACGTTCACAAAAACAAAAGTAGTTTTAACTTTTAATAAGTGATATATATACATTCTGAAACACCAGTAAAAAAACACAAGCTAATGATACCAGTTTCTCGACTCCACTGGGTCAATAATTCATTCATGGTCATTGGGCAATTTTACGCTATTACAACATCGTCCAAGACAATATACAAGGTATTACCAAGTTTAAATATGTTATCGAACAAAAACTGTACAAAATGGGTTATTATAATATAAATGAATACCTACATGTTGGATAATAATCCTTGGAAATGAGGTGGTTGCTTCCAAGCTGAAGCTTTTACAAAATGTGTTTTATTGCATAATATACTCAGAAAAAAGTGCCACTGTCGGCTCATCGCTGGTTTTTCCCAGGACAGGTTTTTCCCGAGTTTTTGGTAAAATAAAGAAATGACTTACAACTTTCTATATAATTGTAATCTAATCTATATTTTTTTTAAAAATTCTATACTCGTACCTCTCTACCCGTTTCTGAGAAGGGGTCCTAAACTCACTGGCGTACAGGCGGACTGACGGAGAGAATAAAGTGAATCAATCTATTGGGGTTCTGTTATTGCATTTAAGTTATAGAACCCTGAAAACGTGTTTCCAATATTTTGAAAAATTCTATTTTGTGGGTGGGTAAAATAGGGTAATAGGTAGGGTTGCCCGATGGTCGGGATTCGTCTGGATTGTCCCAACATTTCATATGATCTCCAGACTCCCGACAAAACTCAAAATTTCCAGACAAATAGCTTCTCGGAGAGTTAACGTATTGGACTTTAATTTAATAAAAGCTGAAGTTAGTAATTAGACTGAACTTTGAATTAAATTGTTTTAATTTTAAATCTTTTCTGAATACTACTAAAGGATCCAAATTGGATGACAAATATGTACATATGACAACCTAAAAATGAAGTGTACCTTAATTAGTTATGCTTAAAGTAGTAAAAAATAAACTCCCGACATTTGCAAAATTTGTCCAAATATTTTGGTCTTCCGATCGGGCAAACCTATAAGGCCATGAAAATGCGTATGTAAATTCAGTAATTCTGTGAGTTAAGACCATAACTTTACCCATTATTTAAAGTTATCTTTAAATACCCAGATCACAGAAAATATATCGATATCGAACAAGTCGTCTAATTAAAAAAAAATAATAAAATTTGTTATGCAATCAGATGAAATTGACCAGTAAACCCGTAGTCTTCACACTACAGAAAACTTATAAATCCCCTACGCCAGCTGCGGATCTCGTCTAAGGCTCCGCCGCCAACCAAGATTCGGCTGCGGAGGATAGGGAGAGCGGCGCCTCGCAATACCAACACTCCTCTCCCCCTCGCAGCCCCACCACCACCGCATCAACTGTGCGCCCCCGTTTGAATCGCGGAGAATAGGGCGAGTGGCGCATCGCCATACCAACAAACCTCTTCCTCCGCAACTGCACCTCGGCTGCAGCGGTAGGGAGAGAGGACACCCCTCTCACCACAGCCCACCAGTACACATCCAAAGTGGGCTCGTCAAGCCCACTCGGAGTGGCCTCCTCGGGCCGGCCCTTCACCTCGGGCTAGCCATGTGGATTCCTCTTTGTTCACCGCGGGTGACCAAGCCCCGGCCACTAAGCCCCCCCCGCCACGACAAGGCGGTTCCCCGTTACCGCCTTGTCATGGGGGTGGGGGAGCATATAACTGTCCTAGAAGCCACAGTAATCACTAGATGTGGTCGCGGCGAAATAGTTATTCCTTTAATCTCATTAGACTATCCGTTCGAGTTTATAAGCATACAATTCCTACCAATGTGGGTTTTTCCATAATTTCTTACGTTTTATATAATGTAAACAGACTGAGCACAACGTTACCAAAGTTTTCGAATAATTATTGTATAGGCCGTGTATATAAATCTTTCAACCTTTGATCTATATAAAACATAGTAATGCAAACACCTACTTTCTTTATTGCGATTAAGAACATTGATATGGAACGCGAAGTAATCGGCCGTAATCTATACATATAATAAATCTGTAGAAAAGTCGTGTCTGTAATTCTATTTCCTGGAAAAAACAAGTCCATGGGACCAAATAAAGGATACTGAAGCCAAATTACTGGTTTTAGAATTTTTGTCTGTCTGTCTGTCTGTGTATTAGAGATTCACGCAAAAACTACTCGACAGATCTCCATGAAATTTTGTACGCAGACAGTTAGTGAACCGGAGCTACTTATAGGCTACTTTTTATACGATTACGGAACTTAAAAAAGGAGTGTTAAATATTTTCCTTTCTTTAGAAGTTTATTTTCTATTATGTATTATGTATGATTCTGTTAGTTATAAGCGGGATAACGGAGTGTTTTTTTAAACGAATACAATATTTATAATTAAAGTTTAAATTTGTTTTAACTGTTATAATTTGAAACCACGCCAACGATATAAATTGTACGTTCCGAAACAGCACCATCTGTCATAAAAAGTAAAAAGTAGTATATTTAGCCTTCAGTTATCACTTTATCAGTTACTTACTAATAAATTAAATAACATAAATAACTTACATCTATATGTTTAAATAATTATATTTATTATATGATTTGAAACTTCTAAGATTTATTTTAAGTTTTTTTATTCTTTCATTTTAATAGTAATAATTTAAATAGATAATAGTGAAATCTATGAAAATTCAGATGGTTTTTAGTTTTATTACTAATATATAATAATGAACTGGTTAACATTGGTTTGCCTGCGATTATTGCAAAACTGTCATTACACTTATACTTTATTTAAAGATATTTTTGTATACTTCGGGGCCAGATCGTAGAATTGATTTTATCATGAATATTCTATCATTACATGAAATTGCGGCATTTCGTGAAATTTAACACTGTCTGTAATAGGCTTGACCAAATCGATGAATAAACATTGTTTGAAGAAATTAGCAACTAAACCCAACATTGCTTTTTCATAATATTCTAATTATATCGTAAAATAGATCCACTGTTCACCGCTAGCGGCGCTGATTACGCATTTTTTAACAGAAACAGAATTTTTAACAGAATCTACATAACTCTGTGTCTCATCACGAACATTTAAATAATATATATAAATGTTCGCGGCTTTGAGGTAGCCCAAGGATCACCCCAGCCGCATATCAATCTACTGTCGCTGATGTTACTAGATGGTGCTTTCGTGTTGTCGATGTTAGAACGAGAATTGGCTTCGTAGATTCAATAGTAGACTGAGGATAAATTTGACAAACGTTGACATTTATACGGTACTAGCGATTCACCCCGGCTTCGTACGGGTGATTTCTGGATATCGGTAACAGCACTACCTTCCGGATATAAAATCCAAACTAACTTGTAAATCTAAACCATTCAGGGACCCATTCAAATACACACAAATTTCATCAAAATTGGTGAGTTTTAGCGAGACTATCGGACAGCAATTGATTTTTATATTTATAGATCACTATAATATGCATGTATTATATTTGCAATACATAACGCAGTGTTGGTACCGACTTTGTTATATGGCAGCGAAACCTGCGTATGCCAGAAGAAGCATAAAAGCAAGTTGAATGCAGTGGAGATGCGATCTCTTCGTAAAATGTGTGGCGTTACCATAGCCGACCGAAAGCGAAACGAAGAGATTCGCAATATGGCAAGATTGAAAGATGACCTTATCACAAAAATTGATAGGGGCGTACTCCAATGGTTTGGGCACGTTGAACGAATGAGTGAAGACCGAATGGTGAAGAAAATATATAGAGCGAAAGTAAATATTAAAAGGTGTCGAGGTAGACCGAGACTAACTTTCAAAGACCATGTGAGCAAATTGCTCGAAGAGGGGAGGGTCAAGAGTACTCGGAACTATTAAGAAGTTAATGAACCTGAAAGAAGCGAAAGAGGTATGTAAGGATCGTGACACTTGGCGATCTGTTCTCTCTGGCTACCCCGTTAGGGATTGTGCGTGAAGATAAGTATTATATATATATATATATATATATATATATATATAAATATATATATATATATATATATATATATATATATATATATATATATATAAACTTTCCTCTTAAATCATTCTGTCTATTGATGAAAATCTCATCAAAATTCTAAAAAAGATCTAAGCGTACAGACGGTCGGAAGCGACTTTGATTTCTATACTATGGAGAGATGGTCAGTAATAATAGGCTATCATGAAATGATTGCAATATTTGAAGTGGTCCAGTACTTCGTCATAATATGATTAATTCTACGATCTGGCCACATTTACATAACTTAAAAGTTTTGATTTCATAGTTTTAATCTAAAATTAGCGCCACCTATTTACTACTAAATAAACTAATAATAACTGCTAAATGCATTAAAATTAATGCTACTAAATACTTATGCTTGCAGGGTCAAAAACTTAAAATATCCAGCCATTATCGGGATGATTTACCGCCACGTTTATCAAACTAACTAAACTGTTATACTGGATGCCGTGTATACAAAACTATGATTTAAAAGAGAAACTCTTTAACTTATTGGATGTATATCGGCATAGCAATAATTTCACTAACTTCCTTTGGCATTAGGTTATCCGATTTAAGTTTTAATCTCTATTTGATGGATTAGTAAAAAAATATAAGCAACTATTTTATAATGCCAATAAATATTCAATAGGCCAATGATATAAAACAAATATCGCAAATAAACACTGCCGTACATTAATAGAAGACAACGAAATTCGACATTATTTGGTCAACATTATATTACCTTATTTTATGAATAAATATAAAGAGTAAAAAGTATATAACGTAACTTTGAATCAAAGATAATTTACCTTTACCTATACCTCGGAAGTCACAACCGATATAAAAAGTGACAGGGGTTGCTAGACGTATGATATTAATGCAATTCTAAAGAAATCTACATCTCTAAGAATTCAAAAGATATCACGTGACTAACAAACGACAACCGATATAAAAAGTGACAGGGATTGCTCAACGTATGATATTAATGCAATTCTAAAAAAATCTACATCTCTAAGAATTCAAAAGATATCACGTGACTAACAAACGTGACAACGTGGCGACTCTACAAATGATACAACGTTGTTGATTTTGGTATGGAGCAGTATTCATGATGTTCCTCAACGGAAGCCCACGCGAGCAAAGCCGCGAGTAAAAAGCTAGTATGGAATATAGCTAATGCATAATGCTAATGCAATCTTTATAGACAGAGATGCCCATCAATAGTTAATTTTACTCCGAATTCTCATTTTTAAAACACGGCCTTAAAACAAGCTCCGTATAGTAGCAACACCACAGAAATCTAAATTATTTAGATTTCTGTGAGTAACACCTTGCCCGTCGGGAGACAGACAACCCCGGACCTTTCCTTTCCCTTTCCTGACTTTTCCTTCCACGCACAATATTTTTTTTTATTTCAAAATCAACGTGGACAAAATCGCGGACGGAAAGCTAATAGCATAATATATTTATTTATATGCAAGTCTTCAATCAAAACCCGAAATATACCCACTCTCAAATCCCTATTTAAAATTGAGAAATATAGCTCTGTCGCAATCATGTAATAAGGTTCTACAATTTTTTTATAAGATTTCCTTGTAGAAAACGAATATCTCTAAAACTCCAAACTTTATCTACATGCGCCTGTAGTGATGAACAAGTGCACCATAAACATCTTCCATATTGTAAGGCACAAGCATTGGCGTTAATAACCTGACGTTAAGCATATTACATATGTTTAATATGTGATGACACATCACAAACTTATTTTAGGTCTGGAATGTATATGAGGACTTCTGCAGTCTGTTAGAAGCTACTGGATACGAACACCTTGAGAGTGAAATAAAATAATTATCTTAGGCCCTTACCACAGAAGGCCTTCAACAACCGAAATTTTATGTTGTTGAAATTGGTAACTATTAAAAGTATATAAAATTATCCACCCATAAAATATAATAGGGTAAACTGTATTGAAGCAGCTGTTATGCAATAATAAGAAGCCTTCTCCCAATAATAGAACGCCATGTTTTTTTTATTATAATAGATTGCCTTACTGAGACGAGGAATTTCTAACATAATATATTATGAAATTTGTTTGTATGTTTGTTAAAACAGAGGTAAAATTAAAAATAAGTCATTTTGTAATATAAAAAGTAGAGATGGACCGAATATTCGTTTTATATTTGGTATTCGGCATATTCGGAATTTTTACCGAATATTCGTATTCGGCCGAATGAATATTCGGCTAAATCGCCGAACATTCGTTAAAGTGGTACTCGAAGTGTCTACTGTGTTGAAATGTTGGAATTGAGTAATGCCATGTCTATCATAATTTATTTGTTGTCTTATTATGTTGAAAGTATATCTTATGTATGGGTTAAATCTACTTGTGCACTGTGGATTTAGTTCCAATTATAGCAAATAGAAAGCTTGATAAAATGTTTTTGGAACCAAACAAAAAAAAAAACATTACACTACATTAGTAAATTTCACTTTAATTTGGTCGTCAGTTTCACTAAAATAAGTCCAAGTAGTAGATTTTCTGCCACTCATTTCCATCATATAGTTATAAGTTTCCACTAAGAATAACACAACGAAATACTTTTGTCTCACAATAATAGTCAAAACATTTTGTCAAAGCATTTGCCGGCAATTTGCTCAGTACCAGATGATGTAATAACATGTTTGGTGTGGCGGGGGAGCGAGGGGCAGGGTCCGGTGCTAATCCCGCGAGCTTTACGGTAACAAGTTTCGACATAAATTGGTTAGGTACCGACAGGTGATCCTGCCGAATAATGTTAGGCCGAGTATTCGTTTCGGTAAAAAGTTTACCGAACATTCGGCCGAATATTCGTATTCGGTAAAATCCATGTTCGGCCCATCACTAATAAAAAGTGTACAATTAATGTAAAATTTAAAATAACGCAATTTTACTTCCCACCTAGCTAGTTAGTCTTGTCATGGATACAAACCTGATTTTATGAATCGTTTATATCAACTTCAAGTCGCTTTAAATTCGTATCGCACATATCGTCGCCTTGGAAGGTAATGGAGCTATTCCACAGAACTACACTTCTGAGTTATGGACGTTTAAAAACTAAATGATGCGAGTAAGAACAGTTATTTTAACATAAATCAGCGTCATATTTTAGTAGAGAGTTCAAATTTTTACCTTAGATTATTAAAACGTGTTACCATTGAATGCTATAATTAAAAAATATCAAAACATCATGGTTTAAAAGTTATGTGGCTTAGACCTATTGACTACCATTTTATTTACAATGTAATACTCATATTACGAGGTGTATGTCACTTAACTCTCTTGCCTTATTGACTTTTTATTCCGATGACATATCAATCTAAATAGATAAAAACGCGCAAGCGGAGTGGAGTGTTTAAAAATAAATACATAATAATTAATTGTTCATTTACTTTTATTAAAGGAAAATAAATCAAATTAACAATTAAAAAGTAATGTAGAAAAATGAGGAAGTTAAAATAAATTATTCACTTTCTGAGTTGTCACTAATTAGTCCTTCTTCCAGATCGTTATAAAAATCATGATACACCGAAGGTATGGTACCTTTTGCGCAGAGATCCTTCAGATCTTTAAGTTTATTGGCAGAGATCTTAAGCTTTTTGTTATAGAGCTTCTGTAAATCGCAACATGGTGTCATAGTAGATTTGCGTAGAGCTTTGCGCTGTATAGGTAAAGATTTAAAATTTTCTTCTGATAATTGGTTCTTGAAAAATATAATTTTAGGACTTTCTTTTCGATATTGTATCCATTTTAATAACAGCCAGTTCATATTGTCACCAGTATCTGTTTTATTTTTATTTGTGATAACTTTGTTACTGTACGACTTAAAGTCAATAAAATCTGAATATGTCAACTCTTTGATCTTGTAATATGGCTTTGTTGTTTTAGCCGTACGTGCGACAGTGTACCAGCCTTCTGGTGTATAGATATCTACATGCCTCCCTCTGTTTTCAACTGCAGAGTGTACACTATCGCATTCCATCTCTGAATGTCCAGACTCCATAAACTTTTGATTAATGGTTTGGATTGGCAAAACTGTTACTGCATGTAAAAACATTGCGGCAATAATAGTGTTCCGATTCTGGCCAGAAGCAGTATCAGAAAATAAAGTTATTTCTTTTATCTCAGGAGCCAATGACGATAAATGCATCCAAATGCAAGTGGCTATCTCCGATGCACCTTTAGTACCTACTCCTTCATGCCACATATAATTTGTAGCCTCAGAATCTCCTAAATTATACAATGTAAAATTGTAAATCTTTAACTTTCTTTTATAATACACCTGACCAGCCTGTAAGTTTGGAGCTAATAGTAGTTTTTCCAGGTCCATAGCAAAGGCAATAAAGCCAGGATCTACTTTGGTACGATTTTTGTCAAGAACTTTATGCTTTCTTGCTTCGTTTTTACGAATAATATGCAAATCATACTCTTCTTTATGAAGTTGCTGCTCATGCTCTGGCCTATTCTTAAATTGAATACAATGGTCACATTGATCCTTCTTAGGGCGATGGAAACCATAATTAAATTCGTTGGTAAAAATAAATTTGTAAAAACTGGCCTTTTCAGGTACAACTTGACGTTCTTTACAATACTCTACATAGTCTAAGTACAAACGGTTTTCGCTTAAACCTGAAGGCAAATATTTTCTCTTCGTCGTACTACGACAATAATGTGAAGACACAGTAGGTAAAGACTTAATGTGGTCTCTAATTATATCTTTAACTACATCTGATTTCTTGTTGGGTGGTTCTTTCTTCCCTCTCATATCTGGTTCAGTAACTCCAGATGGTGTCAATTTACTTAAAGCTGTCTCAACTTTCTTCGCAGATATATTAAAAGTAGTCAAAAAAAATGACTTGCATACTTGGAAACTTTGGCTATCTCTAAACAGGCTATATACCAACGTGTTTTTACGTCTACTTTGATTTTCTTTGTAGGTTCGTTTGACAGGTACACGTTGCACACACTTACCTATGAAACACCATCTTGCATGTTCAGATTTCAAAGATAAATATTCTTGTAGAAGATTTTCTCTTTCTTGTAATGAAAATTTAAAGTTACAATTGTAATGGCACTTACACGATATATCTTTAACTTTTTTAATACCTATTTTATTTCCTGATCTTGTTGTATATTCCTTTCCAGCTAGCCTTAAAGTTTTTTGAGTATTACGTTTCCACTTAAGTGGATTTCTTTGACGTTTTCTTGTCAAAGTGTCGGAGTCTACTTTTTTACTTGTAGAGGTGACGTGTTTTCGAATGTATTTACTCCATAGGACTTCATTGTCTTCTTCAGAACTGTTAGATATATTTTCAGAGGTAGAGGTCTCCGAAACTCTCGTTACAGGGTGGTACATTGTATCGTTTTCAGAATCAGAGGTAAAGTAAGGATTGCGATCAACTATAGAACCTGAAAGTATAAACAAGAAAAATTATAACCATGTCCAGAAAGAGCATTATTATTTTTACCTGAAAATAAGTCTGGCAAGCTTTTTTATATAGGATAGGGTGACAAACGAGCACACAGTCCACCTGATGGTAAGTGATTGCTGTGGCCCATAGACATCATCTATCCTCGTTTGCGAATCAAAATGCAGATGCGTTATCACCCGTTAGGACTAAGATGCCTCGTTTCCAGTAAAAAGGCTCTCCGGTTCTCTCCACTCACCACACGAAACACAGCAGTGTTAAGCTGCTATTTTAAGCTGGTATTCTATGAGAGCGTGGTCCTTACCCGGTCGAGCCGACCCATTCGTGCTACAACTATACTAATAATATAGCTGTAGCATGGCTCTACCACGTTTGAGCTACACCAAGATTCAAAAATTCCTACAAACTTTGTAAATTCTACAACAAATAAATACAGTTACTAAAATTCTAGATTTGAAAGAAAATTTATGGCTAGATTACCCTAGATCGTATTACATAACTATATTAACCTGTTTGTTCTCTGAGTGTACTAGAACCATCTGTTGTCTCAACTGCTGGAGGCACAGTTTGAAGTACATGATACGAGTTTTCGTCATTGTCTTCAAATACTAAAACAATAAAAATTAAAATCAAATTTGGGTATGTATATCTATATAAATATAGCAATATTTTACAATATCTCGTTTGTGAATTCAACGTTAAAGCGCCAGTGACTATCAAGGGTACAAGGGACACAATGCGCAGGGTCACCAACCGCTTCACTCGTCATGAGCGCTTGCCTAGGGCAGCAAGACGAGGGCAGTTGATACAATTCTAAATTAAAAGAATCTTTATGGCTAAATTACCTAAATAAAAACAATAAAGTTGTAAGTATATTTACGTGTTTGTTCTGTGAGTGAAACACTAGAACCATCGGTTGTCTCAACTGTTGGAGGCACAGATTGAAGTACATGATACGAATTTTCTTCATTTTCTTCAAGAACTAAAACAATAAAATTAAAATGAAATGCAGGTAGCACTAAGTTGCTCCAATATCTACCACGAGACCGCGCTAAATAACACCCCAGTACCTTTTTGTTGATAGTACAAGTTTGTACACTATACACCTGACAAAATTGGGTTTAATCCTTCAATTTAATCAAAAAAAAAAACCTCTACTCTGATATTTAAAATCTTCTAGAATGGTTCCATATTATAATCATCTAGAAAGTTACATTTAATACAAAAAAAAGCAGATAAGTAAGAAACACGTGAGTCGCGCCCGACACCCCGCCCCGCATAAATCGTTTGGAATGTCTTTTAGATTGATTGATCGAAAACGAATTATGAAAGTTGTGTTATGTTTGAATGTCACCTAGTAGTATTTTAAAATAATTAGATGTCTATTAATAAAAACATAAGTATGTACATACCTTGATTGTTTTGTTTGTATAGATCAAAAACCGCCGCAACCATCTTCTGTCCTCGCGATAAATTCATGATAATAATATTAACCACACACTGAATACTGATAAAATAATATATATATTTATATTATATGCACATCAATTGCTAGAAATCATAATGAACTCTCAATTATTTAAGTAGTTTATATTATTAATATAATAGATCATTATTGTTATTTTGCACAAATCACCGACTCACTATCAAAGCAAACTAAACAATGCACGCACAAACTCGTAGAAATACAGAATGTGGATTGGTTAACAGGAATAAACATGATTTTTCTCTGCCAATTAAAATGTTCCCAAATAAAATCGGGATTGGATAAAAAATGACATAACATACATAGATATTATGAAGACATAATTTTGGTGGTCAAGAGTTCTATGAGCTCTTACAACTATTGACCACTGAATTATTACTTTAACTATGACTTGTAACCTTGTCATCACAATAAATCTAAGCGGCATAGAATTTTTGACTCTTATTGAAACTACACTTAAATTTATTGGCAATTTAAAAAAAACCTGCTTACAGTTATGATATCAGTTACATGTATTGACTAATATAAACTATGGTTCTTTCTCAGTACGTTAATGCACTTAACTCCATTTCGCAAAAATTGTGGGTTAGCTCCATTGCCCTCCAAGGCGACGATATATCTAAAAAAATGAGGTCAGGTTCACTAAACTCAGTCGTCAAACTTATGCACAAATGCTATTAGTAGCTTGTCTGCCTGGGTACTTATAATGAATTTTAAAATTCTGTGGAATATGTATCAACTGTATTACTAGAATTTGATCATTGAAATGATATCTAGCAGAGAAACCTTTGGACAGTAGACGTGAATTTTAAATCGGCAGTACATTTAAAAAGTGATACAAAAGGACACGGCCCGAAAATTTTGTATGAAGCGTAGGCCTAGTTTTGTACAAGTAGAAAAATAAATTAAAACAATATAACCACTTTTGGTCATTCAAATCCACGAATTTGCATTTATTTCAGTGGTATTAATATTTTAGCTTTACCAAAAACTGCAACACTAATGGCGAATTGATGTCGTTTTGACGTTAGTTGTCGACTGTCATGAGGTTATTCATCAATTTATTAACAGATATTTGAATTCTTAACCTTATCACCGCCTATGAGGTAGATTTATTATGTACAATAGCCAAAATGTCTCGAAACTTGGGGATTTGCTATTTTAGTCTTGGAATAAGTAATGTTCTTGTTGATATTTACATATCAATATCAATGCAATTCAGGAGCTCGGAATAAACAAAGAAATATCACACTACCTACATAATTTCATGACTTAAGTCACTTGTCAGACATGACATTTGACATATAATTTTATGACTGGAAGGGCACCATCTTGTAAAATCATCAAAAATTGGGATTGAATTTTCATTTTTAGCAAGTTATTTAGTACGATTTATTCTCTTATTTTTAATAAAATCCCAGAATTTTTAGCTTTTTTACGGTATAGTGTACATATATTGGGCCTGAAATGGACCGTCTCCTTTCAATTTCCAACAAAAAGGGGCGGGGCAGAGAGATAAGGAGAGACAAATAGATCGAAAAATTAAAAGCCTATGTTCAGCGGTGAACTTTTATAGTGTTATGAAGAAGAACGCGAAACAATGATAACGATGATAAAACTTTAATCAAGTGTACTCCCATTAGCAGTATTTATGTAAGCAGCACGCAAAAGAAGAACTACTACAGAAACATATTTAGTACAAACTGTGATAATTTTTTCAGGCCGAATTCGACTACGACGACAACATCCGAATCCTAAAGAACTCTATGATCTACTACTATTACTAACTGTAACTAACAGTCACACACACTCGCAACTCTCGAAATATTCAGACTCAGAAAAATATGTGTTTGAAGCATTCGTACTTCAGTTATATTTCGAAATCAGGAAATCCGATTTAGCAGTCAGGTACTTGGTTATCTAATTTCGTTGTGCGCTTTTTGATGGAAGTTTTCGAGCCGCTGATGGTAAATCTATACATTATTTTACTAACGTAAAAAGAGCTTAAATAAACAATTGCAAATCATCACAAGTTTCTAATCATACAATATTTTGTCATTAGCACAGGGACCATTGTAATAAATAAAACTGTCATATTTCAAAACTCATCATTTTATAAAATGTTGAAAGTAAAACCTTTTAGTTCCAAACTTAATTTAATTAATTAAATTAATGCGACTGTACCATTAACCACACAACGCTCTAGGGAAATTCGGAAAATCGAAATGAAACTAAATATTTAATAACTAACGTCCCTTTTACCTATTTACAATTTAATCAAATTTATGTTTACCAGTTATAACGTATTGTCAGACTTTTCTTTTTATAGATTAAGGGTGACAAAGTCCACCACAGTAAGTGGATACCGTAACCCATAGACATCTACATTATTCATCATCCATTACAATTCAAACTAAACAATCTAATTTAATATAATATATGTATTACTTGTGAGATACATTGTGTTTTCATGCGATGGCCAAGTCAATCTATTTATGTAAAACATAAACGATTGTTAATATTGATATGGTCACTTTAAAATGTTGTTAGGTTAGCTAATTACGTAATAACTTAAGACGGAAGGACCCTTAAGTAGGGACTGAATAAATCAACCGACTTGGTATTACATGGACCTCGCAACTTATTACGTTAGAAGAACTGGGTTGCAAGACCTGGTTTTTTTTTACAAGTTATGTTTTTGATGGCATTATACATTAGTTTAATAATACGACTGAAATCAATTTTAACTGAAATATATTTTGTTGCTAGAGTAAATATCGATTTTACGATAACGATATGTTGGCTATGTTACCAAAATAATTACTCATCAAAATTAATGGTTCATCGATCAGTTCGCGTTGAATTACATTTTCATCGACATACATAATTACTTAGTTCACGGCCCTTGTATCCGTTGGGTGCTACCTAAACATATAAAACGCATTACAGCTTATTTTTCTTCCTTCAACATACTACATACTACTTCATATTGTAACCAAGTATGCCAATATAAAACGTAAGATCGTTCACTTGCAATTAAATTCAATAAAAAATGTCTCGATTTCTTCAATAATTTAACTTTAAATAGAAAGTACTAATCGACCTCAAAAGGTAACATCTATAATGTCGACTAAATAGTTGAATTAGAACCCTCATCCCTCATTAGGGGTAGTATTTTTTCTTTAATTCTATATGGGACCACGGAACTATTACAAAATACATTTAATAAAAAAATAATTATTGAAAATCGCCTGAGCCGTTTCCGAGAAATCTGTGAACATACATAAAAAACCCTATGAGTCGAATATAGAACTTCTTGTTTTTATGAACTCCTTTAAAAACTAAAATAGAAAACCTCGTAGTCTGTAACTTTATAAAAACATTATTATACAAGATAGCTCGGCAGACAATATCGATGATTCAAGTTTAGATTGCAGACAGGGCTTTAATTATAACGCTTCTACAATGCCGATATTTTTACTTTGACATTTCTGCTTATATTTTAGTGTAATTCTTATGTTATAGTTGTGTGTTTATTTGAGGTGTTTACTATTCTTATCTAATCTGATGCAGTCTGACACATTTACCGTCTAGAAAAAAATAGGGTGTAACAATATGAACGGAGTAGAAGTCTATGGCCTGATATTTTACTAAAACACAAATATTGAATTAAACATTTGCAAAAAAAATTGTTTTAAATTACTTTGCCCTTTGCTCTAAGCCGGTGACCCTGCGAAGTGACAAGGTCAAAGATAACTACAAAATTTATTTTTTTATTGCCGATCGTAAAGTATTGGTGGATATGATTTTAATTCCGATAGATTTTAATATTTTTTTAATTAAAATTTTGTTTTTATTTTTAGTAAAATATCAGGCCATATACTTCTACTCCGTTCACATGTTACACCCTATTTTTTTCTAGACGGTAAAAAAGATCACCAGTATAACATCGTCTTCGTCATATAAATGACATATTGTCTTATTTTGTGGTACATAATTAACCTACGAGCTCAGGTCCCTTTTTCCCTTTTTGGATAAATTTTATCTACGCTTACACTTAAATTAAATTGAAGTGTCTGTTTGTAAATATTGTAATAACTGACTTCTATTAAGCTCAGGGAGTTATTTGAATGCTGTTAAGATATAAACACCCATTTAAAAAAAATATCTGTATGGTTGTCTCCATGGGCTCATTTTCGGAAAGGCTAACCGATTGTGATGACACTACGAAATAGAGAGCAATGAGGAGTGATCTTGGCAATTTTTTAAGTAATTTCAGATTTTTTTCATTGAGAAAACGAAAAAATTGTAAAGTAAATGGTCCCCGGCTTCGTACGGGTGATTTTTGGATCTCGACAACATATGCTTGTATTGCACATACCTTCCTCTGAATCATTCTGTCTATTGTTGAAAACCCCATCAAAATTCATTCTGTAATTTAAAAGATCTAAGCGTACAGACGGCTTTACACTGTGTACTCTAAATTTAAATAACGTCAAATTAATATATCCTATACAGGCGTTGCCGGGCGTGTAGCTAGTAAATAGATAATATACTAGCAATCTTAACAGATTGGTACAACTATCTTCTTCTATAAAACAATACTAAGAACAGTGCCAGCACAAGAGGTGTGCGCACGTTACTGACTTGTCACAGACCCCTGTCATACCAATGCTGGTAAAACACCTCTTCCATATGATTGTTAAAACACCTTGACTTATTTTTATCGTCTACTTCCAAATTTAGAAAATGTATAATTACTACTAACTTACGATTACTTAGTTTGGATTAAGCCCTTTATCCATCCTAAAAAATCCTGGGTGTATAACAAAGCGTGGATACTCGGAAACGCGTATTCATCAAAACCAGATGGGGTGGATAACCGGAATTGGTTATATTATGTTTCTTTCTATTTTCTCCCTCGTCTGTGTCTAATTACTAGACTAGACTAGACATTACCTAATAAAAAAAAAAAAAAAAAATATATATATATATACATATTCTTGTTTGAAAGGTCAACGCTGAAATAAAATTCGTACCTCACAGGATTACGATTCATTGGAATCTTGGCATAAAATAATTTAAAATTAATTTAAAGACAAACAAATTAAGTTAAAGACAAATTAAGTAAAAGATCTATCTAATAGTAACAATTTTGTAATATTTTCAAAAAATGCCCAGTTTGTAGCATCTGTAGCAAGGAAATTTAGAAAAAGATTACAAATATACAATAAAAGTGACGAATTAATACAGAATATCAAATCACGTGTACTCAATAATAAAATTAGTTTTCGTAATTGCCTGAAAAAATTGCAGAATTTATAAATTACGCAATAATATTATTTAAAAACGACGAAGTTTAATTTGATTTAAATGCAATACGTAATGCGTGGACTTTAATAGGCTGTAACGATAACAGCAATACGTCATAATTTTTTTAATTAAGTTTGTGGTTTTTTTTATTAAATTTTTAGTAACGAAAAGTGTTGAACTGTACTCTGGGTATAAAGTCGGAAGAATAATTAAAAGTGAATTCCGATTATGCGATAGATGAACACGCGTTTCCGAGTATCCACTCTAGGGTGGATAAACGAAATATCCTTAGTTTAATATTATGTCTGTATAATATTTTCTTTGTTTTCTTTTTATATATAAATTGACCGTATTGTGGCAGCGTAAGAAGTAAGAATATCCCCTACCCCATATCGTTCCGTGGGTGTCGTAAGAAGGTAACAAGGCATTGTACCTTAACTAACTAAAAAGGGCTGACAATGCATCTCCATTTTGATTCTTAATCAGTGACAGATGCAGATGTTTATCAGCTATAATATCTACTAATCAAGTGGACTATGAGCTAGTTTATCATCCTTATTCTATAAAAATAGAAATTGTGATATGATACATTTGTGATGATATTTACTAATAGTAACATTTTATATATTAATTACTACTACCTACTTTTTCCTTGTAGGTATTGTCCTGTTGTAGGTTATCACAAATAGATTTTATTATAGAATGAAAAAATACCTACAGGTATTCTTTACTTCTTATTACAATATAGGTACTTACTTTTCCATACAAAGTTTTGAACTCGAACGCGATACGTAAACGTTGTTCGTTGCTGCGCCGTGTCAAAACTTGAATTATAGCCTTCTCGTCCGTTCCGAATCCTTTCATCGCTTTACGAAGCACCGCAGCATCTTCACGCGGGTCGAAGGGGTTAGCTGGCACGACGGTAGGTTTAGACTGCGAAATAATAGTGAGCATTAATCATGGATTAATATGTCAAGAACATGGTCATTATATAGACCAACCAAATTAAACCTAATTTCATTATCATCATTTCAACCCGTTCGTCTAATGCTGGTCTGGCGCCGCCTCCTAGTTTATCCAATAGGAGGGAGGAAGAGGGTTATAGAAACGAGTAAAAGAGAACGATAGTGATGATCTTTCAATTAGCAACTGGTGCGTGTAAACTAGAGACGGAATAAGATGCTCTTTGTTAGATGTGAATTTTGATGAAATGGAAACGACCTTCAAATTAATCGATACCTAAATCACAGTAAGAATGGGACAATATAGCAAGCAATGTGAATGAATCGCAAACGTATACCGTGAAACGAAACGCTTTGAACCCGCGCCGTAAACCAATTGTAGCTCTATATGCGCTGCGCATACTTGAATTCGACGTTACAGAGGACATATTGATTGCTGGATAAGTAATCTTAGAGGTCAAGTCAGCTTTATGTAACACTGCTACGTCACTTCACACCATAGCACTGAAAGTTATCCAAAGCGTGATGTAAAACAAAAGCAGACTCCTGAGCACACTACAGCCATTGTATTGAAGACCAAAGTCAAGACTGAGTCGTGGGTTATTGTGATAAATGTACGGCGAGAGACGAAGTGAACATAACAATATAATTGCAGCAAAATGTTCCTTGAATAGAGCCAGAGTGTATAGGTATGGCGACTACGTTAGTACATTCGAATGATACACCTCTACGTTAAATTGCTGCAACCGATTTGGAAATAAATAAAATATCAATGTCCCTCGCAATCAATACAGGTTAAAATGACAATAAATAGGATGGCAGATACCCTTTAGTTATCGCCAAATATTTGTTGGAAAAAAAAAGAAATTTATTTTGTATACTTAACTATGTAAGTTATTGATGATACAGAAGGTCAAGAAGTTCGCAGATAGAGGTGAATTTCTTTTTTTATACTCATTTTTACACACTGTTACAAACTTTTCATTTAGTTTATTTACTAAATAAACTAGTACAACAAATTACGACAGTAATATTTTCTGACGACCAAGGGTTTTTTTTTCAGAATCTTAAAAAATTCAAGTGAACTGAAACATATGTATTTACATAGTACATATATTCTTAATTTTAAGAGAAAATTTTATTCTAAACAAAAATATAATTGATTCCTTCCATCTGTCGATTAATAAACATGCTTAATCCCATCGAAGTAATATGTATGTCGGAGTCGAGCTTAATTAGACCTTCAGTTAACAGCGTAGTCTTTTTACCAAACGGCGCCGTTTAACTCAAAGACCAGAGACGGTCTCGTTGAATGAAATAAATGTGATCATGCCATGTGATGTCGCTGGCCTCTGCCTAATTATGCGCTTTATAACAGGAATGTACGCGGCTTTAGGGTGTCCTAAAGGCCACCCCAGCCACACCTCAACCTACTGTCGCTGATATTATAAGATAGGTGCAATGTTGTATTGATCGCACCGACTGAATATCATTCAGGCAGCTAGTTGAACGGCGCCGTTTAGTAAAACGGCAAATCTGTTAACTGAAAGACTAATTAAGCCAGTTCGCTGCGACATGTATAAGTATATTTATATTTCAATGTTTAATCCTTAATGCTTTTCAAGAAGATTAACCAACATTAGTCTCTTTTACATCTCCTTCATTCCCCTTTCATTTCTAATTATTGATCTATTGCTAAGGCTGTTGTCTTTTAAGTGCATAAGTTGTTCGCCTTTATTTTAATAGTGCATCCTATCAATTATGTTACCTCCCCTTTTATTATATATATTATTGGTGTAAATTAGACTGTAATATTATAATTGATATACAGTAAAGTTTTATTGGTTAAAAGTATGTTATAGGAATTCATGATTTTACATTAAACTGCTGCAAGTGATATCTTACTTCCTACCTTTTTTTATAGAATAAGGGTGACAAACGATCACACAGTCCACCTGATGGTAAGTGGATGCTGTTGCCCATAGACATCTAAATTTATCCTCAATTAAGAATCAAAATGCAGATGCCTTGTCACTCTTGAGGACTAAGATGGAATGCCTCGTTTCGAGTCTCCGGATCTCTCTGCACTCACTATACGATACACAGCATTATTAAGCAGCTATTTTACGTTGGTATTCCGTGAGAGCGTGGTCCTTCCTAAGTCAAGCCGACCCATTAGTACTACAACCATAATATAGCTGCAGCATGGCTCTACCACTATGAATATATCATGTACGCCTGTATAAATACCACAAACAAAAATAAAATTATAATTCACAAACAATGAGGGCTATAATCTTACATTCACCGTATGATAAATAAGTTCACCTCAGTCACAAGTAGCGTTGCCAGGACTTAAAACCGAAAAGCCGGACAGACTGCCAACTTAGCCGGACATTTTGGTAAAAAGGCTGGACACCCTTAATTTTTAGTCTTAGTAGAATGGTAATTGTTTAAAAGTAAAACAATGCTTTTTATCATTTACCATAAAGTCTTCTTAAACTAATGAAATAATAATAATTGAATAAATTAGTCTTCTTTATTATTAATAATTCAATAATCATTACAATATAAATTTCAATAATTTCTAAAGAATGTAAGTACATGAAAAATGTTAAGAAATGGTGAAATTCAAAAAGCCTAACAAAAGCCGGACAGACTGGACACCGTTTAATTTGGCCGGACACGCAACCAAAAAGCCTGACTGTGTCCGGCTTTATCTGGACGCCTGGTAACGCTAGTCTCAAGTAGCTGGGCTGAGGTGAACTTATTTATCACAGTTGAGTTTTAAATAAGTTTATTTGGTTTCTAGTGTAAGCATATACAAAAAACAACATCTCAGTAGTGTCTTTATTTTTTTTAATTCTTCTACTTAAGTAGATTTATCCATAGTTTGATTGATCCATTTCTAATTATTACAATACATGACTAATTTTCCAGAAAGAAATGTTATTCATTTCACTTTTTTAACAATTTACGCAGATATCTGGTCCATGAGATCTGTCAAACATTTTACGTCATTTTAAAGGGACACCATTTTGATAGCAGAAAAAGTTGTGAAGGCCAAATAGCTTTAAGAACTAACAACTGATATAAAAGAAAGACTCTCAAAGTCTTATACTGGCAAGATCTGTGGAGTGAAAGTTATAATATGTGGTAGAGCCACGCTGCAACTATATTATGGTTGTAGCATGAATGGATCGGCTCAACCGGGGAAGGACCATGCTCTCACAGAATACCAGCATAAAATAGCAGCTTAATGCTGTTGTGTTTCGTATGGTGAGTGTAGAGAACCGGACACCCATTTTACTGGAATTGAGGCATTCCATCTTAGTCCTCAGGGGTGACAATGCATCTGCATTTTGATTCTTAATTGAGGTTAAATGTAGATGTCTATGGGCCACAGCATCCACTTACCATCAGGTGGACTGTGTGCTCGTTTGTAACCCTTATCCTATAAAAAAAAGGTCAAAAACTAATGAAACATGCAGGAAATAAGCAGATGCAGGTGACACAGATCCACATTCTGAGACAATTTTTGAGTGAAGCTTGTGTTTAGCAGTGGACTTGTTGAACTTGAAGTACAAATGTAAATGCAATTCTTCTTGTAGTAGTAATTATATCAAATTTAATTATTTTAATGTTTCCAACATGATTTTACCATTAAATTAAATATAGTCTTAAGTGGAATCATTGTTAAATCAAAATAAATAATGATAATAAAATTGCTATTACCAATTATTACACTCATGTGTAAAAAAAAAAATATATATATATATATATAAATTATACTCTGAGCTACTATATAAAAACCTTTATCTAAGTAGTCTGTAATGATGAAACATCTTTCAGCCTACTATATATTGTACATAAAACATGACTAACATACATGTTTTATATTTTCTAGCAAATTGTTTGCATTTAACGGTTGTTCACCTTGATAGTTAACTGATAAGCGCATACTTTGCTGCTGAAAGGCGTATGGAAAGATTATGGGAATTTTACTAGTTTATTCAAACACAATAATGTTACACTTTATTGCAGGTTTGAAAAATTTATGATCATACTACACCAAATACACACTTACCAACAGGTTGACTATTAATTCATATGTCACTTAAATTTTTGTTGAAATAGACTTGTTATTATTTTTACCCACCTTAATTTCAATTTTGGTATTACAACCAATTATGATGTAATATATTATAGTAGATGTATATTTTGATGCTAAATAAGTTAAAAAAAAAAACAGGAGAAATTCACTGTCTTGTCACTTTCAATAGGTATCGTTAAAGCCAAATAAGAAAATAGGGTTAAACTATAGACGTCCGGTACTCGCGTACGGTATTAGGAGGGGGAGGGGAAGGGGAGGAAGTCATGAGAAGCCCCCCCTACCCTTCCTTCGTTGCGGAAATGTATAGTTTATGAGTAATAATTTTTTTGTAAAATTATAACCTCACTTTTTATACAGGAATATTGACACAAAGTTACTTCTGCAACGGCCGTACGGTGTTGGAAGGTTGGTCATGGGAAGGTCCCCTACCCTTCCCCCGTTGCGGAAATGTATAGTTTATAAGTAATAATTTTCTTTGTAAAATCATAACCTCACTTTTTTATACAGAAATATTGACGCAAAGTTACTTCTGGAACGGCTTCGGCACTGCGGGAAGTTTAACCTCTTTGCCCTTGCGTAGCAAACCGCAGGCACCTAAGTGAGCCGTAGCGGCTCACTTAGGTGCCTGCTATTTGCTACAGCGGGCGGGGGCTGCTCTCCCTCCGTGCCTACGGCTTTACAAAAACACTCTAGGGGTAGGGCAGACAAGACTACGTAGAGTCGGGGTGTGCTAATTCGGTTTTCGAACCGATTCGACCAATCTTATCTATAAAGTTGCCCTAAACTCTGCTATGACAGTGGTAAACGAAATAATGTAATGTGAATTGTTATAATTTTGTTTTCTGAAAAACCTCTTGACTGCTCTCCATTGCGACTCAATTTATTGTATGTAAGTCCCGTCTCCAGCCACAAATGGATTGTCTGGGTCCGAGTGATTAAATTTTTTAAGAGCGTATCTGTTTTAAAAAACCGACGGGTTGCACTCCGGGAGTGCCGGCAGAAATGAAAACTTGAATATTAACGTTGTGCATTTTTGATATTTTGGAATGGTTAGGGAATAATTTTGCACGAACTGCTTTAATTATCAGTATAAAAGTATCATTTATGTGGTAGAGTACAATATTTATTATTGCACTATCGTACACAAACATGACAATTTATATTACAATCGCGCAAGCGCCCTGCGCCGCCTAAACGAAACAGCAGGCCGCCGCGCAGTAGAAAGAGAGGGGGATAATTATTCCCCTCCTACGCCGTCCGTCTTACGCATTTTCGATCAGGGTCACGTGTCCTGACGCGAGTTTAACAATTTTTACCCATTACAGAAAAAGTGTCCAACGCCGCTAAAGAAGTTTTCACTTCAAAAAAACAAATGGACATATTTGCATTTCGTTATTGCAATTTTTAGTGAAATTTATTTTTATCGTAATTAATTCAAAAGGCATTTTCGAAATCTAAAAACAATGTAAATGGTTCGAGCTTAACCTTAACAATCTTCCTAAATTGAAAACAAAGTTAAAAAATCAAGTACGGGACATCTACTTCATAATACGAGAACAAATTGACATATTTACGTTTCGTTAGTACACAATTTTTAGTGAAATTAGTTTTTATCGTAAATAATTCAAAACGCATTTCCGACATCTAAAAACAGTATAATAGGCTCAAGCTTAACCCTAACAAGCCTCCTAGACTAAAATCATTATCAAAATCAAGTACCGGATGTCTATAGCCAACCCGAAAATAGAAAGCCAAAATTTTGCAGCATCTATCAGATGGCAGATTAACTATCTTGTTTTCACTACACCTTACTCCAGATTAGAAATAATACTGCAGATTAGAAAGTAGTAGAAACAAGCATGAGAAACAACTTTTACAGCAATCTGCCTGACATATACAGCCCTGGAATATTTATGATCTGTTAATATTAGAAGAAAGATAGATGCTCTGGACCTTACTGCTGTCTGATAAAGTAAAAACAAACCTAAGCCCTGCTTGGTGTAGAAGTTATGAAATAATGTTTGAGGTATATTGTGATGCAGTGCCACCAATATAAGGACTATCACAATAGTAACATGAAACTAACAATTGTTTTTGCATAAATGTTGAGCACCAGCTGAGATTGGGAGCAAAGCCAAGATCACTCACTTTTAAACCATATTTTTTAAAAAATGGAATAACGAATGAACTAACAGTGGCTATCTTTCACCCTAAACTAATGACAAAAATCCAAAATTAAGATTAATATAGTTAATCATGGTATTAAATGTTGTACGCCCCTGTAAAACATTTCACACAGCATAATGCTTTGTGTATATCAAATTTATTAGCTCCTATTAGATATTTAAATAAGTGACTCAAAATTCAACTTCATGGTTTCAAAAATAATGAATACTGGTTATTAAAATACTATGAGAGCGACTGGCTGGAAGTGACTACAAAGTACAAAAACAGTTACTATTAAACACTCGTTTTATTCAGCATTCATAATGAGCAGCACTATATTGCTTGAATGACATGATTTCTATCTGAGTAACAATATTGTCTCACAATATATTTGACATTTGACAAATATATTCTTTAAACTAAGTTTTTTTTAAAATAAAATATGGGTGACAAATGAGCACACAGTCCACCTGATGGAAATTGGATGCTGTGGCCCATAGACATTTACAATTATCCTTGATTATGAATGATAAAGCAGATGTTTTGTTGAGGACTAAGATGGAATGCCCTGTTTTTAGTGAAAAGGGTCTCAGGTTTTCTACACTTACCATATGAAACACAGCAGAATTAAGCTGCTATTTTATGCCGGTAATGAAGCTGCATTTTGCTTGAAAGATAATAATTAAAAGGTGATAATGAAAGTGAAACCCAACTTAGAAATGTCTTGCTGAGTGTGATGGTGCTCAGCCAAAATATTTGTGGGAATATATGTAGATAACATTAGCTTTAAGGTATCTTTTTTCATATTATATAAATGTTTGTAGCTGCACTTTAACCTACTGGAAATTACATTCATTGTTTCTTGATGCTCTCCTTGATGAACTCCTTATTTTTATTGACTGATGTGTTAGTCCTAAATGTAAATGTCTATGCTCCACAGCAGCCACTCACCATAAGTTGGACTGTGTGCTTGTTATCCTTATTCTATAAAAAGCTAGTGTTATACAATATTGCTATCAGTTGTCCACAAATATATTTTCCGCTTATTTAGAAATTTTGCAATTTAAAATAATATTGTACTATCTACATGGTATCGAAAGGCAGGGAACTTTATTTGTTGGGCAAAATTTTTCCCTCTTTTTTAATTTTCAAATTATATTGTATTATTGTACAGTGGGTATCGTAAGAGGCAGGGAAGCATTAGCTTCTTTTATAGAATGTTGTTATCAGTTGGCCACAAATATATTTTCCACTCATTTTGAAATTTTTCAATTTATAATTATATTGTATTATTGTACAGTGGGTATCGTAAGAGGCAGGGTAGCAGTAGCTTCTTTTATAGAATGTTGTTATCAGTTGGCCACAAATATATTTTCCACTCATTTTGAAATTTTCCAATTTATAATTATATTGTATTATTGTACAGTGGGTATCGTAAGAGGCAGGGTAGCAGTAGCTTCTTTTATAGAATGTTGTTATCAGTTGGCCACAAATATATTTTCCACTCATTTTGAAATTTTCCAATTTATAATTATATTGTATTATTGTACAGTGGGTATCGTAAGAGGCAGGGTAGCAGCAACTTCTTTTATAGAATGTTGTTATCAGTTGGCCACAAATATATTTTCCGCTCATTTAGAAATTTTGCAATTTATAATTATATTGTATTACTGTATAGTGGGTTTCGTAAGAGGCAGGGCAGCAGTAGCTTCTTTTATAGAATGCTGTTATCAGTTGGTCACAAATATATTTTTCACTCATTTTGAAATTTTCCAATTTATAATTATATGAGTAAACAGCAAAATTCCTTTAAATTTATTGTATTACTGTATAGTGGGTTTCGTAAGAGGCAAGGTAGCAACAGCATCGTGATAACAATGGAAAATTTTAAAATCACTGCAGTTTCTAACCTGACTGCTCACCATTGCAACTATTGCAAAATCCTCCTTACTAGGCAATATATGATATGATGATACGCTGTAGTTGATGGATGGATGGACGGATTGTATTATGGTTCCAATAAATAGGATGGAATGTTGGCTTAATATTATACTAACTTATCACAGATAATGAGAGGCAGTGTAATTAAATGCTTACAGAACTCAACAATGGCTACACCAATTTTTAAATTGCAGCATGTAATTCTAGCGCTGAAGGAAATGTGAAGGGGATAGCTGCGAATGTCGTATCAGTACGGGACACGGAATGCAACTGGAGAACCAATCAGCTCATGCGAATAATACGCACAGCCAATCTTACACAATAAATTACAATACGGCCAATTATGTGCAATATCAGTCACCTATAGACTTTCATGCAGTGAGTTGTACTACACTACAGTTTTATGGCAGAAATAACATTCTCTTTATATCTATAAATAATTTAATGGCAAAACAAAACTACAAGTAATGTTAAGTTTCAGTTAGTTACATAACCATATAAACATAGATAAGCTTTCACAAAATGGTTTGATAACCTCATTGGGTTTTGCCACTGTGACATTATGCACCGTATTTGTTAAATGATTCATTACAACATAGCATGCAATGAATTATTCATAAATATTTTCCATAAAGATAACTAGACAAAGTTATCATTGCTATATCTGATGTATAAGAACTTAAAAGAGTTACTTTTGGTGCATAAATGCAGTTTTTTTTTAACTTCTTCAGTTACTCATATATGGATATTAACTTTATAATAAGCAATTATATAAAAGTATCATTTTCAAAATAAAAAACATAACATAAGTAAAATCCTGAACTTTGGACAAAGGTCCACCACAAAATAAGGAGACACAATACAATTTTAATGTAATATGTTATTAATAAAATTGCATGCAAATTATTGAAGAATGAAATAAAAGTTTAATCTATAAGAATGTTAGTTACAAGCTAGGAAGTTCACACTGAATTGCATGCAAAAGCTAAACACAATTAAAAATTAGAAAGTCCTGTTTTGCTTATCACAAATATTTTTAGTTACGTACAAATAAGCAAAGTGCATGTGAATTATGGAAACAGTGGAGTTAAATAACAACATACCTTTAGAGTGTTTGCCATTGGGTTTGATGATACACTATATGCTTGTTGAATTTGAGATTGAGATTGAATATGTGAAGGGTAGCCTTGATGTTGATTTGTCTGAGGATATCCTTGACTTGCCTGGGGATACCCAGTGTGAGCTTGTGGGTATCCTTGAGCAGCTGGTGGGTAGCCTTGAGCTGCTTGTGGGTAGCCTTGAGCAGGTTGTGGATACCCTTGAGCACTAGTTGGATAGCTTTGAGCGCTGTTTGGATAGCCTTGACTATTTGGGTATCCAGTACTGTGTTGTGGGATGCCCTGGCTGGGCTGGCCGTACCCAGGCTGAGGCGCAGGATAGCCCATAGTGGGAAAGCCAGGCATCGGCAGCGGATTCCCAAATGATTGTGGAGCTGTGTTGCTAAATCCAATATTATGGAGGTATCGCGGTTGCGAATTGTATCCCGAATGGCCCTTAAAACCAAACGAAAACTAAAATCAGTAAAAATCTTCAACTTAGTTTTTCTGATTCATTTAATCCACTGTTTTTTGTGATAAACAAAACAAGGTTTAACAACGAGCGTGCACTAGTTTCATGTATTACTTACTTGCTGATACGGGTTCATTTTATATACTAATACCCTTTCGATCACACACAATAAACAATATTTAATAAAAAAACTAACTTAAACTCGTAATTAAAAAATACGTCCAATGAATAATAAGATGAAAACTGACGAAAACGTCAATGTACTCAAAGTCTTGTACATACAACTTTATAATTTGTACTCAAAGCATCAATTTTCAGTTTATACAAAGCAAAGCACAGAATACATTAGGGATGTGATGTTCGATGATCATCGATGTTAGAAATTAAAACATCGATGTTTTAACATCGATGTTGCCACATGCTAAACATCGTAACATCGATGATACCATATGTCAAACATCGAAACATCGATGTCAATGAGCCAATAATTGATTAATAAGAACTTGTGAACAATGCGAACCCGCGAAATCAATATCAACTAAATATTTTATCTCCTATTAAAGGTTTAAAATGTTGAATAATTTAGGATTCTTAAAGGCATCAATCACCTGAAAAATATCATTATGTTGTGTCAAACTCCCTCTCAAGTGTGAACCGTAATATCACTGCTTTCGCTTTGTTATTCTGTGGTATCATTGTCACCTAATAACTATTCTACATAAATTGATATACAAATAATGTTTTTTTTCTCTTGCTTTCTATACACACATAATTTTGAAACAATATGAATATACACAATCCAATTATATTTAGCTGTTTTTTGAGCTAATGAGTTTATTGTTCGCTTGAAGTTTATGAAAATAAATCACTGGGCAATTATGAGCATAGAAAATTTCACTGCATAGTGCATTTTACAATGCATTTTATAAACGGCTGTGGATACTTATTGTTTGGGCTGTCTGAGAAAAAATAGTGAACAAAGGTGACAGAAAAGTCTAATATTTTGTTTTTGTGACGTTTGCTAATTCGCCCTCTATAATCATATTTTTTTTATTTCGCGATAGGAGTGGTTAATATAGAACCTACGTCTAAATCGTAAATTAGGTCTCATAGTAATTTTTTTCGTAGATTTTTGGTTGTATAGGAACATTTGAAGATCAAACTAATAACATTAATCATTATCGGCAAAAAATATAACAAATGAACTAAACATTTGTTAAGTTTTGCCCATTTTTTAAATTACTATTTAGAACTAAATGTTTTATAAATTTCTTTCATTTCATTAATAATAAACTATAATCTACACTATAAATTTTTTGTTTATCTAATTTTAACCTACTAATTAGGTAGGTACATGTGCAATAACATCGATAATGGCCAACATCGATGTTTTAAGTACGATAAACATCGAACATCGATGTTAAGCTATCGATATCAACATCGATGTCATCATCGATGTTTCTGCAACATCGATCATCCCTAATACATTTACCCTGACCGGATACAAAGGTACTCTGTGGCATCCATAGATTACTGTATATCATAGATAAATAAATATGTAGCAAGCTACTGTATATATACGTGGCATCAATGATTGGATACCTATCGAATGAGTGAGCTACTGAGCGAATGAGTCACAACAAAACATTCACACGTCACGTCGAAAACGTCATTTAATTTAATTCAAGTAGGTCTGATAGACATGTACGTGGCTATATCGGTTTTTTCTCTGTCGAATAATAATACCGAATTTGTATTGAAATTTTTAATGAACATTCTGTTCAGTAAATAAAAATGCAAAACATTGAATACAAAGCACCCAATACCATGGTGTAACAAGTGATGCGCTTAAATTAATTATTTCATATTTAGGTGACAGAACGCAAAAAGTTGTCATTAGTATGAGTTTTTCTGCGTCGAAAGTACAAATAGGCGTGCCTCAGGGCTCAATTCTCAGCCTGTTTATATTTCTTGTATATATTGATGACTTACCTTACATAGTAGAGGATAAACATGATATAGTATTATTTGCTGATGACAGTTCATTAATTTTCAAATTAAAACGACAGTTACTTAATTAAGACGAAGTAAATAATTGCTATATCCAAATAAGTAAATCAGTTTAATGTTAATATAGTGCATTATATGGCACTTAAACTAAATATATGAAATTCATAGCTCCGAATGTCAAACAAGTTAATACTAATGTAATTGTATTAACTTGTTTGACATTTAGTACATTGACATTAAGTACGTAATAAATGGGTAGGAGCTGATTCTTGTTGATTCGCCATTTTTCTTGGAATCACACTAGACGCAAAGCTTCAATGAAGCTCATATATATCAAAACTAGCAAGCCAACTTAGTTCTGCAGCATATGCTGTAAAAAAGATCAGAAGCCTTACAAGTCTTGAAACAGCAAGACTAGTTTACTTTAGCTTTTCCGTAGCATAATGTCGTATGGTATTTTGCTATGGGGGCACGCGACTCACACTAAAATTATATCTGTATTACAGAAGATGGCTATTAGAGCAATCTATGATTTAAAATCTAAAGAGTCACTCTTTAGATTTTTAAATCATAGATTATATGGCTCTCTTTATGAGGCTTGTCGGTTTATCCACCCTAAGAAATCCACCCTAGGGTGGATACTTAGAAATGCGTGTTCGTTTATCCACCACAGACGGGATGGATAATCGGAATTCGCATATTATTTTTCTTCCGATTTTACCCGTCTGCTGTGTACAGTCGTTTATAAAAACTACTACTTAGTAGACATTAGCGTATTTATAAAAATACATAAATACTTCTTGTTTAAAGGTCAAAACTGCAATACTTCTAATTGTTCAATTACATATCATTCGAGGTGACATAATTTAAGTCATCTCAGAGAAATGTTATGACGAAATAAATATTTACTGCAATTAATTTCAATTATATTTTATTGAATTGGGTATTTAAATTAAATAAATATATTGTTAATTATACAAACACAGTATTGGAAATAATACTGTACTTAACTTTTAAAGTGTCTATTATTGAGAGACAAATTTATACAGGATATACAATTACGCCCATTCAATAATGAAAATAGTGCTGGTTATTTCCTGGAAATATTGTAGAATTTATAAATTGCTTATTATTATTATACAGGTAATATGATTTTTGTTTAAGTTTTGGTTATTAAAAATTAATAAATAATATGTTAAAGTATGAATTTATTTTCTGTTGAACTGTACTTGGGGTGGAAAGGCGGAACAACAATCAAAAAGTGAATTCTGATTATCCACCCCGTCTAGGGTGGATAAATGAACACGCGTTTCCAATTGGTGGATAAAGAAACACCCATTTATGAAAATGATGGTAATGTACGTACAAATAAATAAAAGTAGTTTTACAAAAATAAGCGTTGTTCATTCTGTAAATATTACGAACATACACAAGCTAGTCGTACTAGTTACTCTACTCTACCGAGTCAGTAATACATTCTTAGAGATATGTATTATTGCGCTTTTCTACAAAAACTCAGAAAATATACAAAATTTGACCTGCTCAAAATTCTTTTTATTAACTTTATTAAACTAAGTTTGTATAAAAAGAGTAATTATAATATTAAGGAATTTATGGATGATAATAAAGGTTATCGCTACCAAGCTATTTCTAATTCAAATTCAAATTCAAATTGTTTATTGCATGTCACATTACAAATTTAAGATGGTACAATTTTGATTGGTATACATGTGACGCCCCGCAAGGGCATAGCAACACTAGAGGGCTAACTATTTTCGTATTATCTAATTTTTAAACATAAATTACAAATTATCATATCATCAACATTCAATATTATTTTATATAAATTAATTTAATTTGAAACACAGTGAATAGTCTAAGTATTCTTACTTTATCGTTATTTATCGTCAAAAAATTCATTTAAATTATAGTAACATTTATTAATAAGAAATATTTTTAATTGTTTATTAAATTGCACAGGATTTTCCAGGATTTTTTATGGAATTTGGTAAATGGTTATAAATCTTTATTGACATAACGTGAGGGCTGTTTGAAACTAATTTTAATTTGGAGAAGGGTATCTTAAGCTTATATAAATTTCTATTATTTCTTTTAGTTTTTTTAATAGGTGAGTAGAGTTTTGGGTGCTTCCTAACAAATTTACAAGATTCGAGGATGTAGATAGATGTAAGTGTCAAAATCTTATTTTTAATGAAGTGGGGTTTACATGACTCCATTTTGTCCAAATTTATCAATATTCGTAGACACTTCTTTTGTAATATAAATAATTTGTTTATATCACAAGAGTTTCCCCACAAGATGATGCCATAGGAGAGTACGGAGTGAGCATGTGCATAGTAAGCCGCAAGGGCAGTCTTAAAATCTGTCACACGTTTAAGGTGTTGCAGTGCATAAATAAATGAGAATATTTTTTTTGCAACTTTTTGTACGTGCTGTTTCCAACTCAAATGTGTGTCCAAGTCTATTCCTAACAAAGTGCCAGAGTTAGTTTCTAATTTTGTGTTTTTATAGTTATAAGATATTTGTAAATCAGTTTTTTTGGTAGGGTTTAAATTGAATAATTTTAGTTTTATTAAGGTTAAGTTGTAAATTATGTAATTGTAGCCAGCCAGTAATTTTATCTAATGTATAGTTCAATTTTGTAGTTAAATCTGTGGAATTAGTGCAAGAGATTAATATGGAGATGTCATCTGCAAAGAGCACGCATAGATCGTCCAGTATGTTTGGTAGATCATTTATGTAAATAAGAAACAAAATACAACCCAAAACGCTACCTTGAGGGATAGAGCCAGAAATGAGAGTTGCATCCGATCTGACATGAGTAATTTTGCCTGTCTCGAAGTTGGTATTTTCAATTTCTACATATTGGAAGCGGTTATCAAGATAGGATTTTTTCTAATTTATTCTGTGTTGTTAATTGTGACATACATGATTGGAAGCTACAACGGTTGTCGTTTGGTCTCCATTTTTTGCCATGGAAGGAAATGGAGAGATCTCCGCGAGGCATAGTGTTCAGTCTGGGAGCGGTAAACGCTCTGAGTAGTTCAGAGCTACTCTATAATATTATTTACTGTTTTACTTCGGCATTTTAATAGCGTTATTAAGGCTTCAATGTGTTTCGCTTGTGGCACGACGTCAACGCCTCCAAATAACCCCCCCCCCAGTCAGATTTGAGGTCGATAGTAAAGTTGTACAAAACGTCTATAAATCAATAGCACGCTACAGACTATAAACTATAAATTTCTAGCGCGCTATTAAATACGCTATGTTATAGCGCGCTATTTATAAGAAAGCTTGTAGGAGGCCGGTAAGCGCGTTAAGTTTTACAGCACGTTATATCTCTTAGCACGTTACATTACATGTCGTTTGTTGGATAGATCGGGTGCTATATAAGAACATTATTTCGTAATAAGTCACATTTTAGACTAAAATAAAATAAAGCGGTAAAGAAAAACTAATGCACGCGTTTTCATACTTTTCGGTCTTACTACTTTCTATAATCATAAAAATATTTTTAAGTCATGTAATTTTTAAAATAGAATTAATTTTATTTTTAGAATTGAAATAAAATTTATTATTTTTTATTATAATTGATGTAAACATTATTTTAACCTTTATATAAATTATAAATCAATTAAAGGTGTATTTAAAAGTTTACTGATTGTATATATAAAATCAACTATTTACAAACACTATTATATACACTTTTGTATCTATATTTTATTTACATTTAAAAACATTAGTTAGGCTTCTTTTATCACAACTGTGTCCTTTGATCATTTATAAATATACAGCATACACTAACTTAACAACGTCTAACATTAAATTAGGTCGCGCACGATGGATAGCGAGCTATGAGATCAAATTTGCGTCACACGTCCTCTCCCAACAGCGCTGCTGCTAGAACTAATTGCCGCTAGATATTAATACTTGATAGCGCCAAAGCGCCATAGCGCAATAGCGCAATAGTGCCATGGCGACTACATACATAACACGAGCTACGTGTTACGAAGAGATAGCGCGCTATAATATGGCGCTATGCGCTATTATACCACCATTAGTCGATAGTGGGGTCCGATTGCCAATGTGTCATTACCGCCGGTGGGGAATGCATGCTGTGTGCGTAAGAGCAAGTGATGCCGGTCCGTACGATATGCCGGTGTATAATGCATGCCGTACTAAGCACTTGCAAGTAATGGCGGTGTGAACGAAGTAACGAAGCAAGTTCCAGCACAATTTTTGAAAATATGCAAAATTTTACTTTATCCGTATTTTTTTTATAGAAGATGGGGTAAATGAGCATGCGGCTCACCTGATGTTAAGTGACTACCGCCGCCCATGATCAACCGCAACACCAGGGGAATTGCAGGTGCGTTGCCAGCCCTTTAGAAAGGAGTAAGCTCTTAAGTCCCTAGGTCATATCAAATCCGTACAAATATAATAGCATATTGCAAATATGATTAAATATTCTGAATGTTATAAAACCATAAACAGAATTTATGTTTTGCTATTTACTAATACATATATTATGTTTAAATTTTTATAGAATTGATTATTTTTTTTCGTTAATGAGTGATAGTCACCTCACTAAAGGAATCGGTTTGACACATGTTGGACGGCTATTTTCGCCATTTAAGGCAGGCAAAAGTTTTAGACCATACAGCCTAAACTGATGAGTATTTTGTTCACAAAACTCTTCCCAATATACTGATGCGTCCTTTGAGTATTAAGCCAAAGGATCACTTTGCACCACTTTTTCAAGAATCAAAGTAAACTTCAACATATATATATATATATATATATATATATATATATATATATATATATATATATATATATATATATATATATATATATATATATATATATATATATTTTTTTGCTGACAACAAAAAATTGCCTAAGAAACCGTTTGCCGTCCCTGCGTGCGCAATTATCTGACGTTGTCCTTTGCCTTCGGTCCAAGTCCACGCTTTCGGTACAGTGTGGTGCACATTAAGAAACGTCTCGTCCAGAAATGCGACTATATCCCAGTTTGGAATATGCTTGACTTTTCTCAAATAGTCCACCACCAAAGGCAATATCTGTGCGCTCCATAGTGGTGGCCAATGACTACAAACTGCCTTTAAATAAACCAGAGTCTTTATGGGACACTATTAATTTTCTTAGTGTTGGATACTTAGCACGTCTATGATACGCATATACATGATTGCGGCGGCATCAAAGTCATCAATATCAGTGATACTCGTAACTCTCCTTTCTTTATTCGGCGTAAACAATTTTTTTCCGTGTCTTGCTCTATCGCTCGAGTTGATGATGACTTGTGATACTTTTCTTGTATTATACGAGACTCCTTCGCACGATCAATGACAAGAGCGTGCGCAACTCTGTTGCCAACTTGAGTTACGGGCAACAACGGTCCGCCATTTTGACACTCACGTTCAAAATAATCTCGCAAGCGAACCACAACACTTTTTTCTTTCTTTTCGGCATTGTGTAACCAAAAATAACGTAAATTTAACGAAAAACTCAACAAAAACAGTAGATAGCAGAAAATAACAAAAACTGAACAAAAGCGTATACAAGGCACTAACGGTGCGGCACAGAACTCGCACCGATAACAAAATGGCTGCTTGACAGAAGGATAACAGGCTGTAGTGTTGTCACAATCTTGTAGTCAATAGATATTATTTTTGATTTCCATATACATTTTTTTTTCAGGATAATAGCTGACAATATATGATAGGCTGACATGCAATCAGTACCGTTAATGGAACATATTTCGCCAATAAAGATCTAATTTCAATTCATCTTTACGTGATTTTTATATATTCAATTTATTTTAAATACGATTTTTGATATAATATATTATTTGGTAGGAGGCAATGGATTTTTTTTATTTATTTATTTATTTCCTACTACGAGTATACAATTATCTTTACAGGCTTATGATCTAGTGCGATAATGTAGACAACTATTTTTACCAACTCCAACTACACCGTTACAAGCTAATAATTTTCGATTATAAATATGTACTTATTGCTATTTCAAACACCATATCTATGTCACAGTAGGACCATAGCCAATTTCAAATAGAGCTCTTACTATGAACTCACCCAGAATACAACAAAAAAGATCTATATCTTCTGCTATACGGTGGAGGATACGGAGGGCGCGCGTAAACGGCGCTTCACAGCTTCGCGTAACAGCTGCGGCCGCCGCCGCCACCACACGTATCTGTCCGGAACACATATGCTATATCCACACGGCATTACCAAGATCCTGCCTTTACTTCATGATTTCGAAGTATTTTCATCCAAGCAGATAAAGCTTTGTTGAATATAGTCGATGGTTTTAGTTTCCGCTAAGCAAGTGATAAATCTATATAAATAAAAATCGATTGCCGCATATATTAAAAATCATCACCTAAAAATGGCTGGACTGATTTTGGTAAATACTCACACTTACAGTTGGACCCAGTAAGTAGCGCTGTTGTCGAGATCTAGGAAACAGTCGTGCAAAACTGGGCCGGATCGTTAGCATATAAAATTAGGATTATATATGGGATCCAACTCGCTTATGTACCTTGTCTGTCAAGAATTAGTATTCATAACTCCCTAATTAATAGTTTATAAAGATTGTGAAATGAGTATTGGCAATATCATTCAATAATCATCATCACTTGATTTAGAAAACTATTTACTTGATCATTCGAATAATAATAAGTGTAATTTTTTTTTATTTCTAGACATTTAATAAAGCAATATAAATAAATAAATAAAAACAAATATATCGATGGCGATTGTTGCTAACATTGTGAACGAAATCACTAGATTAAACACGTCATGTCTTGTAAAGTAACGTCTCCATGAAGTTATATTTATGCTCTGTCAAATTTAGCTTGATAATTTTGATAGCTCATGCCTATGGAGTTTTGTATTTTTTGAAATAAACTGTCACACAGATACTGTGTATTTCATGGATGGGTACCGTACTTAGAGTAATCCATAGATTGGAGTAATCACATACTTACGTAGTACCGTACCGCCCGCTTACGATAGTGTTGTTCGACACTAAACTATGCTTTAACGAACAACTAGAGACTATCAAAAATCGTATTTGAAATAAATTGAATATATAAAAATCACGTAAATATGTATTGAAATTAGCTCTTTATTGGCGAAATATGTTCCATTAACGGTACTGATTGCATGTCAGCCTATCATATATTGTCAGATTTTATCCTGAAAAAAAAAATGTATATGGAAATCAAAAATAATATCTATTGACTACAAGATTTTGACAACACTACAGCCTGTTATACTTCTGTCAAGCAGCCATTTTGTAATCGGTGCGAGTTCTGTGCCGCACCGTTAGTGCCTTGTATACGCTTTTGTTCAGTTTTTGTTATTTACTGTTATCTATGCTATTGTTTTTGTTGAGTTTTTCGTTAAATTTACGTTATTTTTGGTTACACAATGCCGAAAAGAAAGAAAAAAGTGTTGTGGTTCGCTTGCGAGATTATTTTGAACGTGAGTGTCAAAATGGCGGACCATTGTTGTCTGTAACCCAAGTTGGCAACAGAGTTGCGCACGCTCTTGTCATTGATCGTGCGAAGGTGTCTCGTATAACACAAGAAAAGTATCACAAGTCATCATCAACTTGAGCGATAGAGCAAGACACGGAAAAAAATTGTTTCCGCCGAATAAGGAAAGAAGGAGAGTTACGCTGCCCTGATACGGAAAAAGGCGGCTAAGTGCATTTTGTCGATTTTGAGCTTTCAGCACCACTAGACTAAGCAAAAAATTCTCTATCGACCATTATTGGAATTATATTTTTACGATTGATAGTTCCTGAGATACATTAAGCATTTTGGCGGTTAAGTGCAAAATTTTCTTTGCTGTCATATGCTAGAAATCAGTTACGATGCACCGCTACGCTATATAGCCGTTAAGAGATTTTAACGATTTATTTTCTTAGTTGAAATTTAATATTTGATGTTGTAAAACTAAGAAAAAATGCAGTTAAACACATTTTATAATCTAAAAGGCCGTTAAGCGTAAATAACTGCTTTATTACTTAGTTGCAGCCATGCTAGGCTATACCTAATAATATGCTAAAAAGCGGTAAACACTTAAAACACGGCTAAAAACACCTAACTGTTTTCAAGCGTAGAATTTAAAAAATATATTAAAGTCACGTACTTCCCAAAAAAGCATTCACTGCTTTTTAGTGTATGATGAACCTTTGAATTATATTTGGAACAATATTTAAACAGCGGCAAAGTGAATGTGCTACTCTAAAAAGCGTCTAAGTGTAAGTTTAGCAATCGATGTGTACACATGAAGAATTAGATCGGCAAGTTTTAAGATTTAATAAAAGTATGATCAGAACTTTTGTCCGAGTGTGTCAGAGGTATATTCTTTGGTTTGGGTTTTGATTTAAAAAACTGTATAATAATTCTCCGAAAAAATGTGTCTTTTCTGATGAAAAGAACTTTAAGACTCAATTTTCCCATTAAATTGCAACTAAATTAAAAAAAGGAAGAAATTTAATAGAATTTAAAGTAAATAAAATTGTTATATTTATTTATAAAATAAAACTAGTTAAAAAGTATTATAACGGATTTTATCGCGTATATTAACTTTTTTATATTCCCGACGTTTCGATTTCGAGCACTTTACTGTAATCATGGTCACGGGGGGGGGGGGGGGGCTGAGGTCTTCGGCGTCCCGATGTAATGGTTACCCGGGGTTATACACACAATAAAATTATTAATTTTTGTTCCGATCTACACAGTATGAACTTATAGTATCTTGAAGTCTTGCAGTTGTATGCTTGGGTTGAGATTTATTTTTATTAATTATAGGATCCCAAGCAGATGGTAGCGCAATCCATCTTCTATATTGAAATTAGGATGTTTTTTGATTTCAATAGCCTCGCGAATCATCCTTGGAAGAAATCTGTGTGCCTTAGCGAGAATTTGTGGTCTATCAAATCTGATGTAGTGACTGGGCGATCCTGTACGTGTTCACAGACTGCAGACTGCCCGGAGCGTCGATTCTTCACATCAGCTATATGTTCTTTACCGCGGGGTTTAATCGATCGCTTGTCCTATCTTATAAAATATGGGCACTATCATCTGCTTGGGATCCTATAATTAATGAAGTTAAATCCCAATCCAAGCATACAACTGCAAGACTTCAAGATATTATAAGTTCATACTGTGTAGATCGAAACAAAAATTAATGATTTTAATCTGGTGGTTAACTATCGGATCTTAACCACCAGGTTAAGATCGGGACGACGGACATCTTAGTCCCCCCGTGACCATGGGTGCTGTAGTGCTCGAAACTTCGGGAATATAAAAAAGTTAATATACGCGATAAAATTCGTAAAAACTAGTTTTATTTACATGTGTAATGTTCGCGTAAATATGAGAAATCATAATATAATTATTTTTACAATTATATTTTCCACTCATTTTAAATTTAAGTTCATGAATTTATAATATGAATATTTTTTGAAACTGGCATCTCCAATGAAATTGCCACTTAAAAAACTTTACTTAAAAAGTAATCAATAATAGCACACTACTAACTAATCATAACAAAATAACTATTCATAACAAAATAATTTTAAAATACGCTACGGCCAAGGAGTGTTCAATTAAATTTTGAGGTCTGACAATAGTTTTCATTGTGCATACATGGATTTGGATTACCATTACACCAAATTCATAAACTAATTTTTTTCCTAATTTAATACTAAATCGTTTCCGAACGTAAGGGAGCTTAGTTCTCCCTTCTTACATTACTTGAGTATTTATATATACTTACTTGAGTATTTATATATACAATGAATTCACCTAACTGAAAAGGAATAAAACACTTGGTATATTTTTTGTTATGAAGAAATGGTACCATCTATAAGCGATGTATATAATTGTAATGATTATGTTATATTTATTTGTATAGTTCAATATAGCCTTTCGAGTGATGTCGGGACTGCTGTGATTTTGCAGTGCATCAGGGATGTAGTACTACGCCAACGTATCACGTCTCTTATGTGCAGAGTGCGAGGGAGCTTCGATACTATTCTGAAGGTTATTAGTGGTAAATCAGACTGTCCAGTCAAGGACACTGGGTATACATACATGGAGACACTGGATATACACTCATGCGTATGTACCAAGTGCCACAAACTAGACCGGAAAATATTTATGTTAATGTTTTAGTGTTGTTTTTATTCTGTTTTACAAACATAATTTGTAAACTCATATTTTGTACTAACAATTTTATGGACCAAAAGTCTGAAATAAATTCATTTTATTTTTTTAAGAATTGATCGCTAATAGATAAAAACTGTGTGCCACTGATGAACATGTCCCAGAATAACTCCAAATATGTCAAAGAGCATCGTTACATTGAATTAGCCGATAAAGATTTTAACTCCGGTGAAGCTTTGAATTCAGTAAACATGCCGCCGAATAGCTCCAAATTCAAAGATGTCTATGTCTATCTATAAGTAAGTCTGTAAAATTAGTTACTCCTTGCCATCTACAGCACGTCTTCCAGTATCAGTAGAAGAGCGCCATTATTAAGAATAAAGTGAAGATTTTGACTCTGATGATTCTGTAAAAGAATGGACTATATACCGTCAGTGGAGATGTCGCAAAACAGTTCTGATTCCGAAGAAGACGATAATCAGTCGGTATCATACTTCGTGCCACCTACCAATTTCCATGATAAAAAAATCAGTAAATAAAACAGATTCGTCAGATCGGATTTAGCAGGAGATCTAGAATTATAATTGAAAACGGTTTAGTAGAGCAGAAATCACATTCAAAAATAAAAAAACAGGTTCTTTAAGAATAAAAAGCAATCCCTTGTTTTTCCTTATAGTTGTTTGTGCTAAGCATTAATAAAGTTTTGATATTCTTACTAAAGCACATTTTATTTTACACTTAGCAACTTTTCAAACTTACCTACTTAACAAAAATATACCTAAGCTAATGCTAATCAAAAAAGCGGTTCCGTGAGATTAATGTACATTTTAGTTTAGTTGCACTTCTACTTAATTTGATTATTTTATGATAAACTATACTATAAGGCAGTTATATCACTTAACAGCAATAAAGTGTAGTCCAAGTGTATAATTTAAACATAGCGTCAAAAATTAAAAGAAAGTTAAAGTAGGTTAGCCACATTTTTGCGTATGATTATTGTCAATGTTATACTAAAAAACAGTTAAGGTATACTTAACGGCCTTTTATGTTGTAATTAATATTCAAATACAATGTTTCAATACTTACGTTAACTACATTTTTAGAGTTTAAAGAACAGTATGCCAATAATTTCATTCAAACATATTTATAAAAGATTCGTATTTTTTTTACATGGATTCCAATAGTCGAAATATTTTTTTTGGTGATGTCTATCAAGAAAACCAACTTCGCGCTTTTTTTCAATTTTTCTCGAAACATACTTTTGTGGCTTAGCCGCCTTCTTCCGTATCAGTGCAGTACGAGTATCACTGATATTGATGACTTTGATGCCGCCGCAATCATGTATATGCGTATCATACACGTGCTGAATATCCAACACTAAGAAAATTAATAGTGTCCCTTAAAGACTCTGATTTAATGATTTCTTATATTTACGCGAACATTGCACATGATTAAAACTACTTTTACGGATTTTATCGCGTTTATTTTTACTTTTTATTTTTAATTCCCGACGTTTCGGGCGCTTTCCAGCACCCATGGTCACGGGGGGACTGAGATGACTGACGTCCCGATGTCATTGTTAAACCCGGAGTACCTTCAGCTTTTTTACAACCATAAACAATAATTAAAAAAGCTGAAGGTCGCTGAACGTCGGGAATTAAAAATAAAAAGTAAAAATAAACGCGATAAAATCCGTAAAAGTAGTTTTAATCAGACTCTTATTTATTTAAAGGCAGTTTGTAGTCATTGGACACTACACTACACAAAATTGGCTTCATCTGTAAAAAATGCGATAAAGAAAAATTATAATGGAGCGCACAGATATTGCCTCTGGTGGTGGACTATTTGAGAAAAGTCCAGCATATTCCAAACTAGGATATAGTCACATTTCTGGACGAGACGTTTCTTAATATGACTGATGACAGGACTGGTAGTCACCAAAGTGCTTGAAGGCAAAGGACAACGTCTGATAATTGCGCACGCAGGGACGGCAAACGGTTTCTTACGCAATTGTTTGTTGTCAGCAAAAACAACAGAATACCATGAGGAGATCGATTTTGAAAAGTTCAAAGAGTGGTTAGTAATATTTCTATTTATTGAAAGATCTTCATAATGATCCACATATGATTATTATAGATAATGCACCGTACCATTCCTTAGAAAAGGACAAAGTTCCAACATCCAGCTGCATAAAACTGGAGTTTATATCTTGGCTGCAGAGCAAAGGCATTGAAACCGATAAAAATATGTTGAAACACGAATTGGTCCGATTAGTGAAAGAAAACAAACCCAGAAAACCAAAACTGAACTGAACTAAACAACATGGCAAGAGCCGAATGGAATCGGGCTCATGTCAAAGGTTTTTTTTTGTCATTATATCTAGTACCTACGTTTACTTCTTATAGTGGTTGTAATAATGCGACTACTGATTATGGGGTCCTGGGTTCGAATTCCGGGTCGGGTAAAAAAGTCGATTATTGAGTTTTTCCGTCAAGAAATTCTCAGTACTTATCCCGGAGTCAGAAAGTTGGCGGTGTCTTACCCCCGTGCCCCGGAAAGCACGTAAAACCTTTGGTCCTGCGCATGATCTCTCTCCGGTCGTGTCGGTTTACCGTCCCATTGGATTATGAGAGTGAGACTACTACTGTCTCACTCTCATAATATAATGGGATGGTAAACCGACTGTCCTGCGCCGATGGCTAGTCTCCATAGAGGCTGGCCGCCGTGACATTCGGTCTGGAGGACATTATATAGATACTTATTTCTTTTTTTTAGGGCATGCAGACAAACATCTCCACCATTTACGGTTACGAAAATGCTGACTTTATTAGAAAATGCTTGTGATAATGCTACTGCTGATGACTGGAGAAAAGTCGTGAAACACACAAAAGTATATACTAAAAGACTGAGAGCGAGATGTCCACTTTGACAGAGTTTGTGAATAAGAATATTGTTGAACTTGATTTAGGTTGTGCACCATTATTTTAATAATAAATAACTTTAAGTTACAATTCCTCGTTTTATTTCACACTAAGTCCCTACACAAAAATTATTTCTACTCCCACGTATTCTACTAAAAATAGCCTGACTGACCAAATAAAAATATGAACGAGACGAAATCATTATTATGGGAGAGATTTTAATATCGTATTACTAATTTATTATATATAATTTTTTTAAAAAAATATTAATTCAATCGATAAGAAATTGTTCAAATTTCTAAATCTATACAGTATAAACATGCAATTATCAATTGCAAGTTCTATGAGAATATGAATCGAATAGATTTATTAACGATTATATATCACCCCATCCCTACAGTGTGCTGTCAAAATTATTATAATTATTATATCACTAAATATCATGATCCTGGATCGCGATCCAAGGATCGTGATAAATATCACGCGTGTAGCATTCGCCTCAGAGTATAGGATGCGAATCATGGAGGTTAGAGAACAGGAGAACGATCGCTGTAGAAAATAGGGTCCCAGAAATATGGACAAAATAAGTGAGACGCTGCGATCGCTAAGTTGTTTCAATAATCTTAATTATTATAAATATTATAAATTATTACAAATATAAGTTATTAATTATTATTGATTCATTATTATTATTTTTATAATATTTCACAATATTCTTTGTTTCTTTTTGTCAAAAATTAAAAAATTACTTCGCAGATACTACTTACCGACGGCAACGCGACTATAAATTCTACAAATTTTCAGGGACTGGCGGGCTATGTTAGCACGTAGCGATCGTTCTCCTGTTCTTTAACCTCCATGATGCGGATTATGCGAAGGCCTGCTGCGGATTAAGTATTCAGCAATGTAATTGAACACTCACTCTCCGAATTTCAGCCAGAATAGTAAGACAATAGCAATGACTATGTATATGTAGTATACGGGATAACGAATGGGCTAAAACCACTGACCTCTATATATACAAGTACACTGGACTGGCTATACACCGTGACATGATAAAGCGACTTGATTTGCGTCATTTTGGCGCTGACAGCATAAGTGCACGTCCACGGAACTAATACTAGGGATAAGACAGTGTACCAAATTATATCGATAAAAATTCTATACCCTACCTATACCTAAATAAATAGAATGGACTCTATGGATAGATGGACTCTACCCGTAACGTCCATTCTATTTATGTATCATATTAATATAATGCCATTATCATTCATCATCATTAAAACCCTTCACAAATCCACTGCTGAACATAGGCCTCCCCCAAGGAATGCCACAAAGCACGGTCCTGAGCTACCTGCATCCATCAACTTCCTGCATGTCTTACCAGGTTTTGACTCCATCTATTGGGAGAACGTCCTACACTTCACCTGCCAGTACGAGGCTGCCACTCGAGAACCTTTTCTCCCCATCGGTATTCGGTTCTTCGAGCTATATGGCCGGTCAATTGCCACTTCAGCTTACTAATCCATTAGGCAATGTCGGTCACTCTGGTTCTGCTGCAGATATCCTCATTCCTAAATTTGAACCCCTGAGCATAGCCCTCTTCATAGCTCGTTGAGCGACTTCGAGCTTCCTCATACGGCCAGCAATGAAAGACCTCGTCTCAGATCCATATCCATATATCATCACTGGCAACACACATTGGTTGTACAATCTAGTTTTGAGGTATCCTGACGAGAAGATGTGTTGTAATATTCCGAACGCTGCCCAGCCGAGTTGAATCCGTCGATTGACCTGTCGGTCGAAGTTGAACTTACCTAGTCGGACTATTTGTCCCAATAAAAATACTCATCAACAACTTCAGCCAAGTGCTCCCAAAAACCACCGGCATAGGTGTGACATGGACATTACACGTGACTTTTGTTTTGTCCATGTTCATCTTAAGGTCATTGAACATAGTGCGTAGGTCCTCCAGCGATTGTGCCATAAGGACTATATTGCCGGCAAATCGAAGGTGAGTGACGTACATGACATTGACGTTAATACCGTATCCTTTCCAGTCCAGTAGGTTGAAAATGTTTTCCCATTGAAAAGGGTGACGTAATATCCCCGAAACACTTTACCGCTGCATTCAGCGATAAAGTGTTTCGGGGATATTACGTCACCCTGCCTTACACATCTCTACAGTTGGATTAGTTTTGTACTCTGGTACTCGGATAGCCATCATAGCCCTTAACCATTCAACTAAAAAAATGTTAAGATTAAACTAAGTACACAAAATAAAAATAAAAACATAATATCTAGAATAATTTATTGTCCACCGTTCATTTAGTTTTAGTACTATAAAAAACAAATCAGCTGCTTATAGCAGCTGATTTGTTTTTTATACGCCTTTTTTAACGCCTATTCTAATCAACTACAGGTATGTCTATAGACAGTAAAATATTTTCTACTATATAAAAATTATGTTTGTTCGTACTTTCTACGATGCCATACCGTTCATCAGATTGCGGTAAAACTTAATCAACTTATTGGTTGCAGTTGTGCGAAGGTTATACGCATGGTACAATTAACTGACACTAGGTGGCGTGCGTATTATACTGACTATTTATTTGAGAGTTATAGAAAGTTATATATCATTCTATTTCAATGATTGTATTATCATTCCTAAATATACAATATAACTGTTCCACATTTGTAACGATATTTCCACAATTACTTCTTCTGCGGCAGCAATGCGCAAGCTAGAAAAAAAAAAACGACTCCACCTCGACTACAGCAGTACAGGGAGAAGAATCTCCTCTAGCCGCCAGCCCACTAACACACATCCAACGTGGCTCGATATCATCAGGCGACCTTTCTACACTTGGCTATGGCCCTTGAGTTTGGTGGAAAATGAGGAAAGAAGAAATAAAAAAACATTCGAAACAATAATCTAATACTTAGTACTTGGTAGTTGGTAGTGCTTGGTACTGGTACTACCAGAAAATATTGTCGGTATACTGCACTTTTTCAAAGTGGTGCAGTTCTAATCTATACATAATATAATAAATCTGTAGAACAGTCGGGTCTGTAATTCTAACATTTCCTCGAAAAAACAAGTCCATGTGACTAAATAAAGGATACTGAAGCCAAATTACTGGTTTTTAGAATTTTTGTCTGTCTGTCTGTCTGTCTGTCTTTCCGTCCGTCTGTCTGTCTGTCTGTGTATTTTAAAGAATCACGCAAAAACTACTGGTCAAATCTCCATGAAATTGTGTATGCAGGCAGTTAGTGACACGGGGGTACTTATAGGCTGCTTTTTATCCGATTACGGAACTTAAAAAGGAGCGTTAAATATGTTTTTCTTTCTTTAGAAGTATGATTTCTATTATGTATGATTCTGTTAGTTATAAGCGGGATAACGTAGTGTTTTTTTAAACGAAAACAACATTTACAATTAAATTTTAAAATTTTTTTAACTATAATAATTTGAAACTACGCCAACGATCTACATTGTACGTTTCGGAAACAGCGCCATTTGTCATAAAAAGTAAAAAGTAGCATATTTAACCTTCAGTTATTAGTTACTAAGTAATAAATTAAATAACATAAATATCTTACATTTATAACTTTATTAAATTATTTGAAACTTCTAAGAATTATTTTAAGTTTTTCATTCTTTCATTTTAATTGTAATAATTTAAATAGATAATAGTGAAATCTATGATAATTCGGATGTTTTTTAGTTTAATTACTAATACATAATAATGAATTGATTAACATTGGTTTGCCTGCGATTATTGCAAAACTCATAACACTTATACTTTTTTTAAGGAGTTTTTTGTATACGTCCTGGCCAGATTGTAGAAATGATTTTATCATGAATATTTGGTTATTACATGAAATTGTGGCATTTCGTGAAATTTAACACTGTTTGTTGACCATATCATGATAAGGCTTGACCAAATCGATGAATAAACATTGTTTAAAAAAATTTACTACTAAACCCAAAAAAGTTTTTTTTTAATTCTAATATCGTAAAATAGTTTCACTATTCACCGCTAGCTGCGCCAATAGCGCACTTTTTTAACAGAATTTTAAATAAAATCCACATAACTCTATGCCTTATCGCAAACATTTAAATAATATATATAAATATTCGCGACTTTGAGGTAGCCCAAGGATCACCCCAGCCGCATATCAATCTACTGTCGCCGATATTTCTAGATGGTGCTTTCGTATGATATTATGGTGAAACGAGAATTGACTTCGTAGATTCAAGAAGAAAATTTGATAAACATTTATACGATTCACCAGAGCTTAGCATGGGTGATTCCTGGATATCGGTAACAGCACCACCTACCGAATATAATATCTAAACCAATTTGTAAATCTAAACCATACAGGGACCCACTTAAATACACAAAAAATTTCATCAAAATCGGTAATTCTTAGCGAGACTGTTTTATACTATGGAGAGATAGTCAGTAATAATAGGCTATTATGATATGATTGCGAAATTTGAAGTGGTCTAGCACTTCATGATAGCATGATCAATTCTACAATCTGGCCACATTTACATCACTTGAGAGTTTTGGCTTTCATAGTTTTAATCTGCAATTAGCGCCATCTATTTACTGCTAAATAAATTAATAATAACTAACTGATAAAATTAAATGTAATCTTATCAGTTAGTTATTATTATATATATAATACTATTGAATACTTATTCTTGCAGGATCAAAAACTTAAAATATCCAGCCATTATTGGGATGATTTACCGTAATTTCCACATTTAGCAAAATAACTAACTAAACTGTTATACTGGATACTGTGTATATAAAACTGTGATTAAAAGAGAAACTTTTTAGTAACTATACTTATTGGGTGTATATCGGCATTGCAATGATTTCACTAATATTAATATATGATATTAGTGAAATCATTGCAATATATATAATGGTATTAAGTTATCCGATGTAAGTTTTTATCTTTATTTGATGGATTAGTAAAAATTCGCAACACATAAGCAACTATTTTATAGTGCCAATCAATATTTAATAGGCCAATGATATTATAAAACAAATATCGGACACTGCCGTCAGAAATTCGACATTATTTGGTCAAAATTAAATTACCTTAATTTACGAATAAATGTAAAGAGTAAAAAGTAAATAATGTAACTTTGAATCAAAGATAATTTACCCTTATTAAAGATACCTCGGAAGTCATGACCGATATAAAAAGTGACAGGGATTGCTAGACGTATGATATTAAATGCAATTCAAAAAAATCTACGTCTAATAATCTCTAAGAATTCAAAAGATATCACTTGACTAACAAACGTGACATCTAGGCGACTCTACAAGGATCCAACTTTACTGATTTTGGTATGGAGCAGCATTAATGATGTTCCTCAACAGAGGCCCACGCGAGCATAGCCGCGGGTAAAAAGCTAGTGTCTAATAAAACAGTCGTCTGTGAAATGTTTGGAACAAATATGATCATTTTGTTTCGGACGCTTATTCACAATATTTATGATTTTAAGCCATAATTTTAGTCTAGGTTCAGTTGGAAACCTGTTAATAAAAATTTGATAATCATCTGTTGTTTGGTGACTTTGTTTGTTAACAGATATGGGTAGGGAAGAACATCGATAAGTATTATAGACAAGGAACTCGACAACCCTATTGAATTGTATCTGTTTATCAAAACTGAGTAATATACAGCCAAACATGTTGGTATATATGATATTAAGATTAGTAACAAATTTCTAAGTACTTATATTATCAAATAGTTTTAATTTGTACAATATTTACTGCAAATTCACTTACTTGTGAAATGTTATACCACTTCCCTTTTGGTAACGAGTTTTACAGATTACGCACCCACTCTCATTATTAATAAAAATAATTCTTATTATGTAACTGATATTATACACAATGAAACAACATAAATATATTAGTTTTTTAGTTTAAAAGTTCAAAATACAGATTTATTAAATATGACAATATGAATAAGACAACATACTTTGGCATATTATTTCAATTTTATTTTTCAAGACATCCTTTAGCGGCGCTTCAAATTGGCACAGTCATTTTATATGGTATAGCCAGTCCAGCATACTTGTATATATAGAGGTCAGTGGCTAAAACGAATGATTTTGATTCAATTTTACTAAACTTGACTGAATTTTGTAATTCAGGTAGATCGTGCTAAGTTAAAAGATATCGTAAAAACCATTAAGGGAAATTCTATATAAAATCGAGGTATACCTGCAATCTGTCCATGATTTTGGTCCAAATAGTTATCTATTGCGAGGTAGGATACAATAAAGGCACACTAGTAAAAAAACTTATTACACTTATATACTAGTTGACACCAACCCATCAATTGCTAACACTAGGGCTGCTCTCACTGGGTACTGTTGCAACTGTTTGGTAGGCAGACGCACTGTTGGCTGCTGTGCACATGTCATCTCTGTTGTCTGGTTTCTATCTTGGGCACGGCATCGAGATGAGGTTGAGCCAACTGCATCTTTTTTAGATGATATATTTCTTTCAAGTAATGATATTGAAAATGATGAATGATGATTATTAATCTTAATGCGTATTAATATTGTAATATAAATGATGATTTTTGCCATAGTTGCTGCACTTGTGGCAACTAAAGTTTTTTGCGGTATTCTATAGAAAGGTGCTGCTGCTCATCTCCTGGTATTTTTATTTTACTCTGTCGACTTTTACGACACCATACGGGACGGAACGGGATCGTAATTCACGGAAGGCCTCTGTAATATTTTACATTATATATTTAATTTAGGAGCCCTATGTTCGGCAGTGGACTGTTGTAATGATGATGAATAATGATCAATAAAAATTGTAATTTTTGTTGCTTATTTGAACTATTTCTATTTTACTGTGTGCTTTATTATATGTTATATGTGTAATTTATAAATAAACGCCGAGCAAAGTTGAATTTATTGCTCTGGCACCCTTTTTTATCTCTTTTAATTGACAATATCCTTCTGATTTCTAATAATATCATAAACGGGCGAGACATTATATTTTAATGATGTATGGGATTTATACTTGCTAATAGATGAATACTTTAATGAACAAAGGGCCTGCACTGCACCTGTCTGCTGTGTTATTTTTAAAAGAGGACTCATAAAACACTGACGATTATAACCATAATAAATGCAGTAATTATACATGATGTTTGGGAATTATATACATCAATATTTATATAATAAATACAAAAGATTTTCATTTAAACTAAGGGTCTTATTCTTAAAGCTATTAGGGTGTACCATTATTTGAGCCACCCTGCAATAGAAATAAAGTTAAATATTTATGAATAATTATGATCTAGTATTAAATGTTATGAGGATGGGGTGAAGTCATGCAATGGTCTTAAACGATTCGCATGTACTAATTGGTTTTTTCCAGATTTTTGTATAACATAATTTTCATTAAAACCTATTCTAACAATAACATGAGGCCCGTCCCAAAGGCTATTTAAGTTGTTTGGACTTGGGACTTTGAGTATACTTTCAAAGCAAAAACAGCAACACAATAAAGAAAGAAAAAAAACTAAAGAACCGTTAGTCTAAGGGTGATATGTGGTGCTAACTGTGTGATTGGATCCTAGTAATTTCATCAATTGTTTGATTACGCTATTTAAAAATTCTGTACCTTAATCGGAATGAACCTTAATGGAACGTTTAGGTACGTCGTAATGTTGACAGAAAATTAGAAGGGATTTGGCTACTGTTGTTGCTTGTTTATCTTGAATAGGGTATGCTTGAACAAAACGAGTTAAGTCATCTTGTAGTGTGAGTAAGTATTTATTAAGTCGTTAGTTATGTCTGAGTAAGAGACTAAGTCAATAGTTACGCGTTCATAAGGTTCAGTGGAAGAGGAAGTAATAACCGTGGGAGCTTTATATGTCTTACGTTGAATTTTGTTTCGTTGACATATTTGGCAATTATCTATATAATTTTTAATAGTATCGGTCATTTCTTTCCAGAAATATTCAGATCGTATTTTGTGTGTTGTTTCGATAATGCCACGATGTCCTGATAAGAGATCATAATGGAAGGTTTTAAGGATTGATTCTATCTCTTCTGGAGCTGGAGTTTTAACTTCATTTTCACATACGGTGATCTTGCATTCGTAAAAGTCGGCTAAATAAGCTGTTATATGTAATTGTTCGTTTCCTTTAAGTTTACAAGTGGGGTCGTTTTTTAAGTCCGGAACGTAAAGTGATTTTAATTTATGGTTGTGTAGACAAGCGAGTAATATTTTAAAATAGCTCTCAGAATCCCAAGGATCGAAGTGAGTGGGTCTTGAACAGCCAAATATAATATTTTGTTTCTTATCTGAAACTAATAAATCAGTTTCGTAAAGTGTTTTGGGTTTACTTAAAAATGGGTCTACTTGAGAGCAATCGGAAATTGCTTGTTTGAAAAGGGTATTTTTGTTGGAAAGTTGACAAGAGATTGGGATAAGAATGTTTTTGTGTCATTCGTTTAAGAAGCAGTCTGGGAAAATATGGAGATTTGGAGTTTTAAAAGTGTGAGAGTCGATTTCTAAGTAGTGTTGAAAATTTAATTGTAAATAGTCTTCCGAAGTGTTTGGGTCGAGATGTGTGTTTTTGTCGCTTTTTGTGGGATGATATATGTTTGTATGGAGAATTGGCGGGCGTGAGAGAGCATCTGCATTAGTGTTGTTCTTACCTGCCTTATATACGCGTTACGGTTTGTGGCCAGTTACAATTTTAAATTTTCTACCAAACAAATATGGTCTAAAATGTTTAACTGCCCAAACGATAGCTAATAACTCTCTTTCGATAGTGGAATAGTTTGATTCTGCTTTATTTAGTGTCCGAGATGCATATGCTTTAGGCAAGTCCTTGCCTATTTCGTCTTGCGATAGCACAGCACCTAGGGCGTTTATAGAAGCGTCTGTGGTCAGTATGAATTCCTTTGTGAAGTTTGGATATTGTAAGATGGGAGGGTTAGTAAGAAAATGTTTGCATTCATTGAAGGATTGTTATTGGGTTTCACCCCCATATGAAGGTAATGTCCTTTTTAAGAAGGCTAGTTAAAGGTTTAGTGAGTTTGCTGAAGTTAGGAATAAACCAACCATAGTATCCTGTAAGACCTAGAAATGCCTTTATATCTTTACACGATTTAGGAATTGGGAATTCTGGAACTGCCCGAATTTTATCGGGGCGGCACCGCGAGTCGAAAGTGTAAAAAAACGAAGCAAATACAACTATGTCGTTGAAGTAAACGAAACATCTTTCACCTTGTAAGCCATATAAAACGGAGTCCGTTACACGCTGAAACGTCGCCGGCGCGTTTTTTAAACCGAATGGCATTCTTTTATATTCGTAATGGCTATATGGTGTACTAAAAGCTGTCTTAGGAATATCTTTTTGATCAACTTCTAGCTGATGAAAACCTGAGGCAAGATCTAATGTGGTAAAATATTGAGAATGACCTAATTTGTCTAGAATATCTGTGATGTTAGGAAGAGGATAACTGTCTCCTACTGTGACTTCATTTAACTTGCGGTAATCAATAACTAATCGCCATTTCTGTTTTCCAGATGCGTTTAATTTTTTAGGAACAACCTAGATAGGGCTACTCCAAGGAGATGAGCTAGGTCTGATAATGTCTTGGTCTAACATCTTTTGGACTTGTGATTTTACTTCTTGTTCATGTACATGAGATTTTCGTGTGAATTGGAATGTCAGTAGTGGTAGGTATTTGATGTTTTGTATGATTGCTAAATGTGATGGAGTCGCCTTCGATGAAAAATATGTCGGGGTATTTGGAGACAATTTTATCTAATGAGTTCGATTCTTCTTTGTTTAAATGTTCGCGTCTAATAAGGGTAAGTACTTGGTTTTATCTATCGGTGTCGGATGTGTAATTAAGATTGTTAATTGAGTGTTTATTAACGTTGTTTGTTTGTTGATTTGGTTGGTAAGGTTGAACTTCGATGTTTGGAATGCTAATTACTTTGTCGGATTTATTTGTATTTACACAAACGATAATAAATGAGTTGTTTTTTACTTCAACTAATGCGTTGGAAATAACAATACCGTTATCTATTATTTGTTTTTCGACTATTGCTGTCCCGGAATTTATGTTGTTTGTTCTACACATAATTACACTCTCGGAACGGCTAGAAAGGAATTTGTTATTAGGGTCGATTATATTTTGAGGATTTTCGTTCAAATAATGTAGGTTGTATGATCTGTCACGTATACTCATTGTTTTAGAATGAATATGAATGCTGCAATTATTCTTTATCATGAAATCGTTGCCTAGGATACCGTCTGCTTTAATGTTAAGGGAAGCAACATGAAAACGATATTTAGGTAAATAATCTAGAGATATGTCGGTGGTGCCTGAGGTTGTAATTGAATTTTGGCTACCGGAAATACCTACGATTGACACGATGTTTAATTTATTTAAAGGTGACGAACCTATTTTATCCCTTTTTATTACCGAGATCCCTGCTCCGGTGTCTATGAGAAATGTCACTGGTTTGCCTTCTATGTGAAAAGTGCAGTGTAAGAGGTTATCATCGTTTAAGGCAGATATGGCAAAAGATTTTGTATTATATTTGAATTTAGGATATTTTAATTTAATCTTTTTTGTTATAGGTTTTGGTTTCGAACGTGGTTTATTGGAAACAGTGGAATTTGTGGATGGTGTAGTGGTCTTGATGGAATCAGTGGACGTAGTAGGTATAGTAGTCGCGAGATAGTCAGTAGATGTAGTAGAGATAGTAGTAATAGAGTCAGTGGATATAGAAGGAGTAGCATGTTTTGGAAAACCAAGGTTTTGAGGCTGGTTACCCTGTTCGTAGGTTTCCGTTTGAGAACTAGAATTTTTTGAATATTGAGTGATGTATAGTACTTAAGTCGCTAGTTTGTGTAGACACATTTTTCAACTCTGTCTGACACTTAGGCAGTGATTTAGAAGGTACGCTGTTTGTTTGCGTTGTGTGATCTCGATGGTTCGGCGGTCGAGGACGCCTTTGAGAAATAGGGTTGGATTTGTTAGAGTTCATATTTGCAGGTTCTCTCGAACTATAAAAAGGCTTTCTGGTATAAATTAATAAGTATCATCAACATCATCATCATCATCGTCATTGTACCTAATGATGGGGTAGCCTATCAATAGTCTACTGTTGAAGATAGACCTCATAGATGGCCTCATAAGGAAATTATTTGCCATAGTAGTCAAGTGGGTTGACAACCATAGTTTTTTTATTATTATGAGAGTTATTGAGAAGATGCCATCATGCTTTATCATGCCCATCTCCTGTTTCAGTTTCCTCTTAGTCGCCTCTTACGACACCCAGGGGCGATATGTGGTAGTGGATTCTCCAATTCCGCCAACGGCGAACTATTTTCTATGATGTCCATATTTGAAACTAACAATGTTGCCTGAAATCGTAACAAGATTATCTCTTTATATAAAAATGTTGTCCGTTAGTCTTAAAAAAAAGTCTAAAAACTTGAACATGACATAACACAAAAATTTTGATGAAATTTTTGTGTGTATTTAAGTGGTTTAGATTTACAATTTGACCTGGTAGGTGGACGAGATCCAGAAATCACCCGAAGTCGGGGTGGTTGCTAGTTGTAAATAAAACATCATCATTTAGAACCTGACAAACATGAGTTTATTTAATTTTACTTAAATGACACCAACTATGTGCTCTACATATACACGTAGTACATAAATATATGTTATGTTTGTGTGTGACGGCTAAAAGCCGAAGCGCGGGAACACCTAGATTTAACTGGCTACAACTACGTGTAGCCGATTGTGTTTGGTTAAACGTAGGTGTATTCGATTTACTCACAGTATATACGGGTAATGAAACCATAAAATAGTCAAGGTTTACTTATTCCATGCTTTTAGGTCAAAGTCCAAATATTTAATACATTGTTATACACATCACACAAAATTTCCACACGTCCCTAGTTGACTGCGAGAAAGTGGTAAAAGGCATTAAGTCTGCCAATTGTAATCTCTTTTATTAAGGTGTTGTACAAAAAATTACAAATAAAATATATTACGGCTATTTTCCAACGGACTAATGAACCTAGGTTTACCCGGGCTTATGGTTAAAGTTTAAATAAATTATAAATTAAATAAACTGCGGTTTTTCCTACTGTTGTTGATATTACTATTAATCAAATACACCTTTTTTAAGGAGAGAGGTTAGAGAGTTTAACCAACCGCAATCATCATCTAGTAAGCCTAGAAGTAACCGCAATTCGGCTTTTAGCCGTAACGTGAATAATAAGTGCTTATAAAAAGTCTTTTAGCTAAGAATTGTAATAAGCTGGATTTTAACAAATAAGAGTATTTTAATTACCATTATCTAACTTAACATTTATTACATACAATTCGTACCCCTTCCTTAACACTAACGGTTATATCCACGGGAGGTTCATTGTTAGCTATGACCCAAGTTGAACCGTTTTCGGCTTTTTTTATTACATCTATTATACCCTTTACAGCTGATTCAACTCTGAAATAATAAAATGTAAAATTAAATATTGGAAATGAAAACAAAAAAACTTCTACTTAATAAGAAATTAATTTTTTTTTAATACAAAACCGTTTTTAGAATTAGGAAGAATCTACAAAATGATACTACCCTTCAATTAATCTAATTACATGTTATGTACTCTTTATTTTATTACTATATAATTAATTTATTTTTTATCATTGTATCAAGTAACAACTTTATTCGGTATAATTATGTAAGCCACAGACCTATTATTGTAATACCCGAAAAGGTTGGTTAAGTTGTAAGATACATTATATGTAAATTAATGCCAAATGTAACCCTCAATTAATATTTCGAATTTGAAAAAAAAATATGTTGGGTATGTAAAAAAATATGGTTAATGACTCTTAATAATAATGCGGTTAATTTCAATTGAGGAGTCAACAATTAAACACAAAACAGAAAACGTCAATCTGTTGTATTAAACAATCGTTTTGATGTCAAATTATGGCTTAGCAAAGTTAAATTACACTTTTGCACGTTCCACTGGTGGTAAGTCTATTATCAGCTATCTATTGTGCCGCTCCGGGAGAAAAACATAAAAACCCCGGACATTTGTGTGAAATCAAGTTTGTTAGCGTAAATTATGTTATTTTTATTTGTTTATGCAGCTTGTTGATATTTGATTTAGCAATCCTAAACAATGTTCATATTGATTATGATCTGTAGCAAAACAAATAAAATACCTAAATAGTTAGCCTTTAAAATAACAAATTATACAGTATTTTTTCTGACGTAATTTGATAAGAAAAATAATTATGAAAGCTCTTTTTGGCATCGAATTGGAAAAAAATTAATTATTATTATTTAGGTAGGTTAAGTAATTAAAAAACATAAGCTCTATTAAAATTCGTTTATAACGGATGAAATCAGAAGTAGGCTAGGTAGCCTAAATATTTATTGTCATTTATTCGTCATTTTGGTATTTCATACTCTTTACAATTTTTGATGAAATGAAATTATTTTTAAAGAGAAATGTAATTTATCAGGTGTCCCCCTAACTCAAATATATCGGTCGCTTGCCAAACTAGGATAAATCTGGGTCATTACCAACAAACAGCCCGACTTGCTGGCCACAGGCCACTTCCCATTTTGGGAGGTTCCTGCACCGAATCGGGCGGGAGGAAACGCCCGGGTGCTCCCACTGCGAGGATGGACCGGAGGACACGGTGGAACACACCGTGGAGGTGTGCCCTGCTTGGGCGGAGCACCGCCGGGTCCTCGTAGCGGCGATAGGCGGCGGCGACCTCTCGCGTCCGGCCCTGGTCGAAGCCATGGTCCGGAGCGAGACGGAATGGGATGCCGTCACCACCTTCTGCGAAGCAGTGATGCTGGCGAAGGAGGTGGCGGAGCGGGAGAAGGAGAGAGCAGCAGCTTTCCTCCCCGGCCGCCGCGGGAGACGCCCGGGGCGTCGGGGGCTACGTCGTGGCCCCCGGCCACCGTAGGCGCGGGCCTGTGGACGGCGAGCAATGGGTAGCTCGTCGTCCGTCCGTCTAATGACGACAGGCCGTGTCGACGGCGCGTTTTGTTCCACGCGCGCCTCAAAGAGCTGTCAGCAGCGTGAAGGGGCCCTCAAGGGCCGACGCCTGCCGGGGCTGCGGGCTGTTCGAAAGAGATACCGCGGCTCCGGAACGTAAGGGCACTGAAGGAACACGGATGGTTTTTAGTCAGTAAAAGTCTGACACTCCCTTACGCTCCACCCAGAGCGAAAGGGGTCATTAGATGATTTTCCATCCGCAAAAAAAAAAAAAAGGCCACTTCCCATTTTTGAAGTTAATGGGCCCATGCGTAAGGCAGACTTCACCTCCCTTCAATATACTTTAATTATTAGATATTCTTTTTTTATATTCCCAAATTTTCATACAATAAACTTCTATATCGACGAATAAGTCAATCAGCACATAAAATAAATAATTATCAATTTAAATACCTTTGTCTTTCAGCAGTACGTGAAGCTATGCAATGTGTACAGCCGTTATCAAAATGTTCAGAAAATTGTTTACTAAGAAGAGCAGTATCAGTGGGTCCAAGACAGACAGTCATCATGCGAACTTGCGATTTGGAATATAAGTCATTCGTCTAAAAATTAAAAGTTAATTGGAGAAAACTAAGTGAAACAAATAGGTACCGCCTTGCGGCAGCGTAAGTGCTTCTATCATCCCCTCCACCCACATAAAGGTGTGGTGATAGTGGACTTTGGATAACGTCAGAAAGATCACATTGAAGTACAACCATCTTGTTTACGTCAGACGTAAAATACCCAGACCAGCGAAGGGAAATAACTTCAAAGGTATTGCAGGCATCACTTTACAGCATAGCAAATCTTTTCAACAATGGTAAAGAACCCAGCAATGGACTTTTAGGGGTTAGTTGAAAATAATAAGGATAAAAAGATCTGCTATAGAGTAGAAAAAACCTTTTGTTCAATATTTCTTTTTTGCTTCCCCTTTCCAGATAAAATGTGACCAAAATACTTTCCTTCCTTTAGTTTATATTGAACACTATTTTTAAAAAACCAACATTATGTTCTGTTTCAAAAATATCACGCTCTAATTCCATTTATCCACATATAAATAAATCATCACGTTAAACTAAAACGTCTGGAATATCTCCGAAGGCACTTTCACTAGTTTCCACCTTGAATTGGGTAGATTTAACGTAACTGTCATGTCTAAGGTTGCTTTCTCATAAGGGCTGTGCACTATAACTAAGTAATTTGAAACTAAACTTAGCAACAAATAGATCATAAAATACTGACTGAGTATTGACCCTTTTTACAAAAGTCTTTAAGCCAGATTATTAAAATAAAAGACCAATACTGCCCCCGTTAGTTAAAAGAACGTATCTACATTTTTTTCAAGAACAGAGTTATATATATTGCCACAATGAGGAAAAAAGGTGGATCTGCGTATAATTTTTAATTTCAGCTTTCTTGCTTAGTTTCGGATTTACCGATAACCAAAAAGACGTATCTACATCTTTGAATATATTCTTACTAAGAAGTTAAAACGCATCTAACAAACACATAAATAAAAAGACGTATTTTTGTATATGTGTCTTATTTTATTAAGAATTTTTCGTTGTTACGATAGAAAAAAAGTCACTTCTACTTAAGAGTTTCGCGCCGTAATATAAAAAAACGTAACTGACCATTTACGTTTTTTTGTTTTAACTTTCTCGTATGCCTATAATGAGCAAAAAATACATTTATACCAGATACGTCCTTGTTATTTTAAGTTCATGGTGTAGATGCGTTTTATTTTACTATGGAGTCAAAAAGTTTGTCACGTCGTAAACGCGTCGTATAAAACGTGTAGAAGCGTTTTTTCTATTTAGTTTTTATATGTTTGGCGGGGTGCGGAAGGAGAGGAAGTGTTCGACATTCTGTCAGTTACGCCCATAGATAATACACTATATACCAGCTTGCGCCTACGCGGCTACGGAGGGAAGACGCAGTGGCTGCGCCTCGTTCATTTCCCAGGATCGCGAAATAGTTACGAGATAAGAATATTTTCATCGTAATTTTGTAAATAATGCTGTTTTGATACTTTCTGTGCATTTTAACAGCTGGGTTTTCATCATAATGTTATTTAATTATTGTAGATATAGTGTTTTAATTACTTGCGGATAGCCTAATAATATTTATTAATATTATATTTTATCAAACTACCTACGATTTACATTCCAATTCAGTTGTGTAATTAAATTTAATGATTTTTGTGTCTAGTAGTTTTTGTCTTTAGTAGTACCTAATAATTATTTTAAACACATATTTTGTATAATATTTTGATACTTTTCTAGTAAAATTGTGAATTTCATAGTACTTATTTTGATAGAGGGTAGATGTTAGTGGATAGCTATTTATAATACCTAGTAACAGTAAATTGGTGAAGTAAGTAACAATTTTTTTATTGCTGTTACTATGTGTTGAGAAAATTAGTCAATATTACTTATTTTTTGTTACGATATAACATGTGAAGTTTCATAACTACATAAATAATAAAATTATTATATTCCTACTAGCAAACCCGGCGAACTCCGTTTCGTCACCAGATGGCTACGTTTTATGTAACATTTCGTTTGGTGATTAAAAGAAGAAAAAGAAGAAAAAATTTTTTTGTTTTATATTTGAAAATGAAAAATTTTATTTCATTTCACAACAGTAATGAATTCTTTTCGATTACAAAAATGAAGTGTTATTTAGTTGAACTTCTCCAAGTAAATGAAAGTGAATCCAAAGTAAATACTGAATCGAAGCGTTATACGTGTCCGCAAATTATCCGTTTCATTGAAGTGCTCTTTGTTAAACCACATTTTTTGTTTTTTTGGTCTGACGTTAACACAAACAAAGCGGATGGTTTCCCAACTCGTGAACACGCAACGTATAACTGCCCATGTGAAAAACAATGATTTTCTAAATTTATCCCGCAAACACTAAGCGATTGGCCTTGCGACTTGTTAATTGTCATTGCGAACGCCAGGCGAACTGGTAATTGTAATCGTTTGAAGTCAAACGGAAGATCAGTCGGAATCATTGGTATTCGAGGAATACATACATTTTCACCTGCGTACTTTCCGTTAATAATGGTTGCCTCAATCAAATTCGGCATAAGTCTTTTTACCGAAAGTCGAGTACCGTTGCAAAGTCGCGATGGATTCAAATTACGCAATGTCATAAAAATTGTACCAACTTTGAGTTGCAAGTTATGTGGTGGAAATCCTGGTAACTCCAGAGAGTTCAAAAACTCCGTTGGATAATTTACTACATTATCGGGATTTGTTATGGAATCAACGGATATGTATGTCACCAAATCGCCAGCAATTTTTGATTGAATGGTGAAATTCAGTGCGTGTACATCTTTATTCTTTGCGGCGAGAATTGCTCGTTGACTTAACTAAGCATAATTCTGATAATTCTCACTAATGTTTGGGAAAACATTTTCAATAAGAGCTAATTGAGAGTCTACAAATCGGCAAAAGTCGTTGGTAAGAGTAATTAATCCAGATGTCGCATCAACTGGGACTTTTCCATTTCCAACAGCTAACATTTGTTTGGAAAATTGTGCAGCAATTTGATCATTTTAAAGTTGAACTCTCATCACGCACCGGCGCCATCTACTTAAAATATTGGTTTGTAGTACATGCTATGTATCAGAGATGCCGCTGTATGTGAAAAAAGATTTTCTCGCTTTTTTGTTGAAATTTTTCCTGAATTTTCTTGCTACAAACCTCACGGAGCCCGAGACCTTTCCAACGAATGCAAAACCGTGGAAATCGGTTCGTGCGTTCTGGAGTTATAGCCTCAGGAAGGAAAACCCGACTTATTTTTATATAATAGATTATTTTTATATTATAAACGCGAAAGCCTATATGCCTGAAAACAGAAGGGAAGTTTGATATAATTTACAGGTGTATGATACAATGATTCAGTGAATTCGACCGTACACGAAGTGTAAGAAGAAGATTTTGTATTATTATATTTTATTGTACTTATATTTATGGATAGATAGGTATTGTATTTAAGGCAGAAACTATAAGATGTTGAATTATTACTATACGAGGATATTACTTAGGGTTTGGAAACAAATATTTATGGCTGTGACAATGCCTTGGAAACTAAAAGATTCCATTAAAGTCTAGTTATTATGTTAGTAGTCACAAAAATACATTTGTTAAACTTTGTGTTTAAATAACACTTGGTTACGGTTGTGGCAAAGCCGTAAAGATCATAAAACTACGTTGAGGTGTATTTTTAGGTGATATTTAGTTCTGGTTTTTAATAGTTGATTTATTGATGTTTGTTTTATTTTAATCTTAATTGTGTTTCTAACAATATTCTGAAACTCTATGATCTAATAAAAGTGTAGATTTTAAGTTACACAAAACTTTTTTGAAGTGGAATTTAAGTTTTATGTTCTCGTGTTTTATAACTCTATCAAATACATTTTATGAACCCTTTCATAATTTTAGACGTGTAATTTTTGACTGTTGTAAACTCGAATTTTTTTAAAATATTCAGTATACACACTGTAAAAAAAATTTATAACCGCTCCTCAGTGACCGAAATTCATACCGAGTCAGCTTGTTCAGTTTGAATTTTTTAAATAAATATTGATTAAAGAGACTTTCATTACGAAATAATTACTTCATAGGTAAAATGGAAATAATTTTATCATTGCAACCTTATTACATTCATAATAAAAGTGACATTTTTACAGAAGCGTCTTTTATTATTAAATTTTTGATGGCAAAATTAATATGAATAAATTAAAAATATAAACTTAGCACACATATGATATTATAATAATATCGTATGAGTGCTAAGTATAAAAGCCGCATATGGCTTGTTGCGCCTTTTTTACTCAGTTGTAAGTGATTCGCATAATTTTTTGTGCTAAAATAAAACACTTTTTTAAGTTTTTTTTTATTAAAAATAAATGAAATTAAAAAATCCAATACATGCGTATAATAAAAAAGTGTACAAAATAATATCATACGTTAACACTACGATAAAAAAAATATTTACTACACAGCAGGCTTTTTCCTGTTTTGTCATTTCAAGAATTTTTTTCTCGAAATTTACTTTTTGTTGGATGCGTCCTTTTAACTAACGGGGGCAGTAGGATAGCTATGAGGTTTTACATATTCTCGCTACTTATGCACGCATATCTTTTGAAGTAAGCATTTACTGCTATTTCGCTGAGTCAATTAAAGAGAAACCTATAGTTACTTCTTTTAATTGATTAATATTTTAAATAAATAATGGAATACTTACAGCAATATTGTTTGTGAATTGCAGTACTGCAGCTTTAGTGGCAGAATAAACAGGTAAATGCATATTTGGCTTAAGAGCCAACATTGATGAAACGTTAACTATGACTCCCCCAGAACCGCCTTTATCATTCCCCATTGCAGCTAACGCCATCATTGTGCTGCATATAACTGCTGTCTAAAATGAATGAAGTCAAGTTGTCTTGTAATAATTTTATAGCCACGTTGTAGCTTACGACTACAACGCGAATGTGTCAGCTCGAACGTGAAAGGAAAGCACTCACAAAATAATAAATACAAGAGGAAATTTCATCAAAATATTAATGTATTTCGTTTGGTAAATTACAAAAATCGGAGATCGTTTTTCCTGGTAACGAGACATTCCATATTAGTCCTCAGGGTGCGATTATTTTACTAAAAACGTTTTCATATTTACAATTTTCACAATATCCTTTAATGTTATTGTTTATAAAAAGTCTTCTTTGTAGTAAGTACCACAATTAGACAATCCAAAAAAGGCCAGAAAGACCTCAAAGCCTCTAAAAGATGATGGTACAACCATATCTTAGATATCTGTGAAATTCTCAGACCAACGACGGGGAACAGCGTATAGAAAATGTGCTTAGATATCTGGTATTTACATTGACAATTCACATGCGTTGGAAGAGGCTCTTACCCAACTCTTTTAAAACTTTTTATACTTACAAAGTTGACATCCACCATTCGTTTGTATAAAGTGTCTTCGGCAGTAAGAATTGCAGCGTTGTTTATTACTATATCAAGCTTGTAGAACTTATTTAATACTTTTTTAAAGGCAGCATTAAGCTGTGTTTCGTTTGAAACATCACATTTTATAAACATAACTTTAAGAGTGCCAAATACATTTATAAGTTCCCTCTCCAGCACCTCCCCTTCACGTTGAGCAACGTCCAGGTATGCAACATGCTGTAACAGAAATTTATAACTAAGCAAGTTAATATTGAACTAAATTATTTAGATTTTATATCTGCAAAGGGTTATTATAATGTTAAAGAATTTTGGATGATAATAACACCTGGGAAGGGTGATCGCTACCAAGCTATTTCTGTAAGCTATTATTTAAAAAAAATAGTCCCGCAGGGTTTCTTGCTGGTTCTTCCCAGGACAGAGGTTTTTTTTGCGAACCAGTGGTAAATGAAAAAAGTGACTTTCAATCAATATTGTTTATAATTTGCATTGAATAAAAAAGTTTCTGTTTCTGTTAACTAGCAATCCGCTCCTGTTTCGCACGGCTGATTTTTTAAGCTTAAAAAAATGCCACAATCCAAAATCGTCTAGTTTAGGTGATATATTCAACACGGGCCACCGTTGGATCAGAGGGGAGTGGCTATATGCAGAATTTCCCCTTTGTCAAGGTCCACGCGGTCCTATGCTCCTATGTGTACAAGAAAACCAGTTGCAGCCGCACTGCTCACTAGATTAAATGTAGTTGCTCGGCTGAATTGACGTCGTACAAAAATGCCGAACTGTACAGTTATTGTTGCAAAAAGAGATCTGTTACGTCAAATTTACAAAAGATAGCGTTACCTTTCATATATATGCAATTTTAATGACAATATTGCTATTTACTTCTTTTTAAACTTAATAATTACAATAACTTGTAAACGTGTTGTTTCAGATTTGTTTACACACTATCTTCTCACGATCTGCATTTTATTGTATTTTTTATTGTAACTATAATGAGTGAGTTTCGTAGTTTGTAATAAACACACGTACAGAAGAAATACACACACAAACACACACACAAACACACACACTTAGAATAATTATTCGTGAGGTTTTTATTAATGTACAATTTACCCTGGCATCTTGCGAAAGTATATCACGGACCAATCCGGAACCGATACCAGCTGCGCCACCAGTCACTATAACTACTTTGTCATCAAAACAAAATGGTTGACCCATGTTAACATTAAAATATTAATTTGTATACAACAAAGTTGTTATTATAATGTGTGAAAATTTTTATCACTGAATTTCGTTTTTTCTTCTACAACACAAACATTTTAAGTTACTTATTATATTTCTTAACTCATAGACAGGCAACGTTAAACTAAAATAAACATGAACAACTTATTGGCTCAATAATCGATAATGCATAAGCAATCGGCAAAGCGAGTTATCTATACTCGTAAGATAAGAGAGAATTCGTCAACAATTAATTTAATTTTGTAACTATTTCAGATAAGACACTAGAGTACTTTTAAATTTGAAGTGGTGAGAACATTTAGTGCAATATCTTACCTAGATTTTACAAGTTTTCATTTTTCGGAATAAATTAGGAGTCTTCGTCGCCCTCGTAACGTTATCCTCTTTCGGTAAAGGTTGGCTATTCACGCAATATATACATGACACTATATTTTCTATGTAATCTTCTAATACTAGCAAACTTTTTGAAAGATATTAAAGTGTAATGTCAAGGTTTATAAAAATATTAAAAAGTATGAGTATAATCATAATAATATATTTTATATTATTAAAATCACACAAAATAGTAAAATTTAAACCTCTTCAGTCGCATTTTGTTAGTTGTTGTAAACCTTTTCATCACAATCACAAAAACAGGTATTTAGAAGGATGTTGCAGGTGTGTGCTATAAAAATATTTGTATGTCTTATTCGAATGGGCTGGAGATATAATGCCTGTGGCAATTAAACGTTCTCCGAATGTATGGGTACGCTTCTTTGGTTTTCTTCGTCTTATATTCATCGAGAGTGGAGCTTTTTATTTAACTTGGATCTTCAATCTTCAAAATTTTACATCAAAAGAGTGTATTTTCTTGTAAACGTGGAACACAACGTGAAAATAATAAAACAAAAAAATCTGAAAAGAATTACCAAAGTTTATTCCAACCTCATCATCATCATTACAGCCCTTCACAAGTCCACTGCTGAACATAGGCCTCCCCTAAGTAATGCCACAAAGCACGGTCCTGAGCCACCTGCATCCATCGACTTCCTGCATGTCTTACCGGGTCGTCACTCCATCTAGTGGGGGGTCGCCCTACGCTACGCCTACCGGTACGAGGCTGCCACTCGAAAACTTTTTTTCCCCAACGGTTACATTACTGCGGATATCCTCATTTCTGAGTCTATCACGCAGAGTAACTCCGAGCATAGCCCTCTCCATAGCTCGCTGAGCGACGTTGAGCGTCCTTATACGGCCAGCACTGAAGGACCACGTCTCAGATCCGTAAGTCATCACTGGCAACACGCACTGGTTGTACAATATAGTTTTCAGAGTTTGAGGTATACCTGACGGGAAGATGTGTCGTAATTTCCCGAATGCTGCCCAGCCGAGTTGAATCCGTTGATTGACCCCTCGGTCGAAGTTGGGCTTACCTAGTCGACTATTTGTCCCAGGTCATACCGGCATAATACATGGACATTAACATATCTTTGGTCCATTCATCTAAACCTATCCGTTGGGAGACATATATCCTCGAACTCAAACTCAAACTCCCAAATCGAACACCCTTCTTAACTCCAAAGTTCACCTCCAACACCTACATGGCAGATTGTACTCTTCGGTCTTCAGTACAATCTGCCGCAGGGTATGTATGTGGTCTACGGTACTGAAGCCTTTTCGGAAACCGGCTTGTTCGGGAGGTTGAAAGTCGTAGATTCTACGTGCGAGACGATTCGTAATGATTCTCGAAAACAGCACCTAGACGCGGCTCAGAAGGGAAATTGGTCTGTAGTTGTCGCCTTTCTTAAAGAATAAGACCATCGCACTTCTGCTCTACGCCTCCGGAGTAGTGCCACCATGGAGGACGGAATTGAAGAGCTTCTGAAGGACTTCAATTACCTGTGTTCCACCCGCTTTCAGAAGCTCCGCTGTAATTCCATACTCGCCTGGGGCCCTGCTTTTTTTTTAAAGTTTTTAAGGTGCTGGAGAGCCATTCTAATCTCGCTCAGACTGACGTCCGGGATATCATCGGAATATTTATTCCAACCTACAGATTATAAATCTGATATAACAGTTAAAACTCCATATTTAACACATTACCAGTTTTTTGCTCGGGGGCGTCCATATGCACTTACACCTATAAAAGCGCGATATGGTATTAATTGCTGATAGTTGAAAAATACAAATAGTTATATTGGGTTGTTTGGAATGGCTACTCCAAAAATAGCTTTGTATTTGTATTTTTAAATAAAATGGAACAACTGATAACTGCCGTAACGTGTAGATAAATATTGGTTGTTTACTGTTAAAAACATGCTTTCGAGCCAATTTTCTTAGCATTTCCATAAAGTTTTATATTATTTTTCTATTAACTTTTTTAAATTTTAAATACAAATTCTTAACTGAAATACCGCACTTTTAGCACCAGCATGAATGAAGTAAGTAGGTACTACGTGGCTTAGTGCTACATTTTAGGAGATATTTACAAAAGTTCTACCTCTTTCACCGTTATCCTTACTCATATTCATATCCTATAAACTTCAAAGTACTTACAACAAGAAATTTGTTTTAGATGTGGCTTCCTGGCACAAGTAGATATACATAGAGGTTTCGCCCCAACCTCTAATTGTAATAAAAACAGCTGTCATCGTTGAAGAAATAAACATTTTTTGATTTTTGATAAGACGTCTAAAATAAGGGAAATATAAATCAAAAGAATATCACAATGATAGAACTATTTAAAAGATATCGGAATATAATTATCCAAATCCGGACGGAGATTAGCGTTAAAAGCGTGTAATCAGTTATTACAAAAATCATGTCATATAACTTTGTAAAATACTGTTGTTTGTACATTGTAAGCGGTTGATGTAACTAATGTTGAAGTAACTTGCTTAATATGATCTTATAAATGTAACTAATAAAGAACGAGAAAATCAAACTACTATATACTACATCGAAATCACCTTCATAACATGGTAGAGCCATGCTGCAGCTATATTGTTGTGGAACCGGAGTCCATTTCTACTGGAAACGTGGCATTCCACATTAGTCCTCAGGGATGACAACGAATCTGCATTTTAATCCTTAATCGAGGATAGATGTAGATGTCTATGGGCCATAGCATCCACTTACCATCAAGTGCACCGTGTTCTCCTTTGCCACCCTTATTCTATAAAAAAAAACATTACAGATCTTCACTTTTGTTACGTAGAATTATATTAAACTTGTTCAAATTATCTTTGTCTTAAATTCTTAGATGAATAAACATCCAAATCCGGAATAATCATTTGAAGGCCAAATAATTACCTTTGGTTATTTCAGCCCGCAGCCAAGCCCTTAGCAACTGCTTTATCGGCTTTTATTTAAATTAATTAGTTTCTAATATTCATGAAATATAAACGAATATAGTGTACATTGGAAACATGGCCCAAAAATGTGTCCGTTTACTCACCATTATTTTTTTTTAATAAAAATCTGAAGTGACACACGAACCCTTAGTCCATCTGATGGTAAGTTCATGGACACCTGTAGTCGAGTTCAAACAAACAAGGCTACATTTGCGTTGTCACCTCTGAAGGCTAAGATTAAATGCCTCAAATCTCAAAGCCCTATAATTGTAATGGCTTCCTATGCGCTTCAGAACTGACAATATTGAAAACAAAATTATGTTGATTACAGTTCACTAGGTACTTCTCCGCCTAGGAGTTCGCCTGCGAAGGTATCTGTTACATATTTCTGCCGCGAAAAAGAAGTGCACGTGCAATAGTACACTGAAGTATTAAATGTACTTTATTTTTGCTAGTAGCTTGAACTACATGATGTATTAAATACATATTAGAACATGAAAGTGGTCTTATAGGTTTACCAGCAGTTACGTGAAATTCTCTTTATTCCTGATCCAGTGGGAACTTCGTAAAATTATTCCTTAATTCTTGTCTACATTATGAAAAGAACCTCTGTACAAAATTTTACCTCTGTACAAAATGACTGGGCTGATAAATAAGTGTTTACAGGGTCAGTCCCTTACTTTTTAATAAATTTATAAAATCACAACTAATTATCTCCAAAAAATCCTTCTCCACCCTCTAGTATGTGAGTGAGTGAGTGAATCGGTTTGTCTTTTCATATTTATTGATTGATATTAATATGAGATGTGTATTCGTCGGAATAAATTCACTAGATACTACTCAACAACAAAATTTGTTTACGAAAACATGTCACTGTTATTATCTGCATTCTTATCTTATAAGTAGTTTATATGTAAATAAGTGTTTATTAAATGTAAAGTCGATTATTGACTTTTCGTAATAAGTATAAATAAAATAATTATATCGTGATATTTATTCTACTATACCACTCTGGTGAAAGATAGATAGAAGTATATCTAATCGCTAAAGCTCCACTTAAATCACAAATTATGGTGATGGGGAGCCGAATTTCCTATGTATTGGTCGGTTTTGCATTCAGAGCTGGCCATATCCCCTACGTAGCTTAGTGAGTAAGGGCAATTATTCAAATAATGAATGTGCCAACAGGGCATTTTTCATAAGCCTGTGCTCAATATTGAATTAAGAAAGACTTTACAGAAGATATGGTAACGAAGTCCATTTTTATTCTAACAGTCCACCTGATCGAAAGTGAATGCAGTGGATCATAGACACCTACATCTGCCACCAGCATTTTATTCAAAATAATCAAATTCATGTGCATTTTCATCTCTGAGCTCCGAGATAGAATGCTTGGTAGCTTGGTTAAATAGGTACCCCCGTATTCCCATACGAAACATATGCTGTTATTTTACTCTGGTATTCTGTGAGTGCCAGGTCTTTTTCCTATGTGTATGGATATGTTATAAGGAATGAATACCTTTGTGTTTGCGTTTACAGTTCCGGGTTATAATATATCTGGCGCACATAATAGTGCCGGTGTGTTGATGCCAAAGGAAAATTATCATCATTTTGAAATTTTATTTTAATAATTAACAAAAAAGTCTGCATTTTTAAGTTTTAGTTAGTAAATAATATGAAACTGTGTTCTTCTATAAATGGTTGAATCCACTAAGATACAAAGTTTCAAGTTTCAAAAGATGCATTTTCATCCAAACTTTAAAACAATTAATGGAGCTACAGTGATCGCACTAGTTCAGGAAGTTTATCGTTTTATTATATAAGTTGAAGATTGGATATGAATATTAAGTTGCAAATCCTAACTAGCATTAAAATGATCTATCCTAAAACTTAAGCTCTTTTACATCCTTTCAGATTTTCTGTTCAATTAGGACTTTGTATCCAAAAATGAGTTGGGGACGTTGCGGTGGTGGATACTTTGATGGGTGCAACACACCCTGTACATGAATCACTATCACGTATACACGTGCTTTTTCCTTAAAAACAAATGCTAACTATTTATTAAAAAAAAGTCCAAAAATGCACGTCTAATTAGAAGATTTTCGCCAGCCAACAACTTTATCGTTATTACTACAATATGAGTGTCGCTGAAAGAGAATTGCATGTATTTGCCGCTGTTTCATTTTAGCTGTTATGCTAGCTTGCGCATTTTGACGGTATTTCTCGACAGTATCCGGTTTAGTATTTGGCATAAGAAATGTCTAGCAGTTTATTTTCCGAAACATTTCCAGCTTACTATGGAAAAATAAAACTGTTCTGTTTACTCCTACAACGTATCTCGTACAAAAGATACGTTTGTAGATTCTGTAGCGACACAACTACTCGTAAGTAACTGTGATAAATGAGCACCTTAACTTTTTCGGGGAATATGGAAGCTTTCATAAAATATTAGCAAAAAGCCTAATATCACTTTGGGATTTATTGTATTTTTTATTTATTTTTAAAACTTTTAAAACTTTAACATACAATTCATACAATTTTCATTGCTTTGATATCTTTATTAATTGAATTATTTTTATATTACATACAATTTCAATTAATAAAAAAGACATATTAAGCCCATATTTATGTATATTTGTAAACTAAAAGATCAATTATTTGTTGCATCATCATTACAGCCCATCACAAGTCCACTGATGAACATAGGCCTCACCCAAGGACCGCCACAAAGCAAGGTCCTGAGCCACCTACATCCAATGACATCCTGCATTTCTTACAAGGTCGTTATCTCACCTAATGAAGCGATGCCCTACACTTTGCTTACCGGTACGAGGCTGATACAAAATGCCTGGTATTGCAATCGTCACTCCACCAGCCAAAGGTGGCAATTATGCCAAATCCTCCCAACACCACAACAGGAGAAGTCCTATGGGAAGAATAGGAGAAGATTTTAATATTATTACGAGCTAATAATGATGAAGAATTATTTTTGAATTTGTTGAATTTTGATTAACTTTAGTATTTAATTAAATACCTATAATCTCATAAATAAACGAGAAAGGGTTTTGAAATGTAGCAGTTTTTTTTTGTCAAAATACAAAATTTTGTGTCCGATTTTCTAAAAGTCATAGCTCGGGTTGCTCCATTTCAGTCTCACGAACACGTATTTATTGTTTGAGCAATCAACGTAAAAGCTTTCTTTAGATGGCATGTGTATAGTGAAAGCATAGCTAATGTGTAACTTAAAATTTCTATTTAAACAAACGTACTTATTTTGTATTATTTAACACATGATCGTAACTTCTTATATAATTTATTTTTTATTTTTATAAAACTGGAGTGGTAGGTACGTGGCTACTGCAGCCAATTTTAAACAAAGGAGGCTGCAGATGAGTTCTTATTTCCTAAGACTAAGATGGAATGCCGGGGACTAAGACGGAATACATATTAAGATGGAAAAGGGATTGAGATTTTTTCGCACCTCAAACGATGGCAAGTTCATGAAGTCCAGTGTTAAAGCAGCCGCAAAAACTAGGTATCCCAGGTAGTCCAAGAAAGCGGCGGTACTTCAGGCAGGGGCACCTTATATTAAGTGCAAGTCTGGTCGCGCATCAACGTGGACCGCAAGCTCGTTTGCTCCCTCTTCTATAAATTTATATTAAGTAATTTATATTAATTGTAGTAGGTACTGCTGTCACATATGGTCTAGTGCTGCAAAATGCCACCTAGCAGCGATGGATTCAGTGGATAAATGAGCTAAGAGGATAAGCCTCCGATAACCTTGATTTTGTTGAAACCAATCTAATTCAGCCTCGAGCACAGGCGCAGAGTAGCCAGCATCTCGGAATTCTATAAGATGCATTTCGGAGAATGTGCGCAAGAATTACTTACATGATTTAATTCCGCCCTTTCCTTTCCACCATCGGATAACCAGGTGATCGGTGGGTCTTCACTACTTTGATGTCGATATTCCACACATCACAACCAAAGTCTTTCGTAATGCGTATAGGAAAGGAGTGAAACAATTTGCTGGCGTTTGTCTATGCAATTTTGCGACAAAAAAGTGAGAAGGTGGTATCTACCCACCACCACCAGTCCTACCACCTAGAAAAAAAGTTTACAATAATATACCTCATCTTCCAATGTCCAATACTACAATTTTCTTCTAAGCTTAAGGTTGTATGGAAGAGATCGCTTTTTAGCGATAAGGCCGCCTAATTGTACCTACCTCTTAAGTTTTACCCCTTATAATCTGTTTTGCTTGTTATCGTTTTTGTGGTGTATAATAACATATATAATTATAATAATAAAACCACTTAGCTATTTATTCATTCGTTACAGCCCTTCACTAGTCCACTGCTGAACATAGGCCTCCCCCAAGGAATGCCAAAAGGACGATCCTGAGCCACCTGTATCCATCGACTTTCGCATGTCTTACCAGGTCGTCACTCCATCAAGTGGGGGGTCACCCTACACTACGCCTACCGATACGAGGCTGCCACGCGTGAACTTTTTCCCCATCGGTTTTCGGTTCTTTGAGCTTTATGGCCGGCCCATTGCCACTTCAGCTTACTGATCCGTTGAGCTATGTCGGTCACTCTGGTTCTACTGCGGATATGCTCATTTCTACGTTTATTACGCAGAGAAACCGCGAGCATAGCCCTCTCCATAGCTTGCTGAGCGACCTTGAGCGTCCTCATACGGCCAGCAGTGAACGACCACGCCTGAGATGTATTAGTCATCACCGGCAATACGCACTGGTTGTACAATCTACTTTTCAGGGTTTGAGGTATACCTGACGAGAAGATGTGTCGTAATTTCCCGAACGCTGACCAGCTGAGTTGAATCCGTCGATTGACCTTGCGATCGAAGTTGGACTTACCTAGTCGGACTATTTCTCCCAGGTAAACGTACTCGGCAACAATTTCGAGCTTATTGCTCCCAACAACTACCGGCATAGGTGACATGGACATTAAACATAATCTTCGTTTTGTCCATGTTCATCTTAAGACCTATCCGTTTGGAGACACTATTGAGGTCATTGAACATAGTGCTTAGGTCCTCCAGCGATTATGCCGTAAGGACTATATCGTCGGCAAATCGAAGGTGAGTGATGTAGTCGTCATTTATGTTCAGATGTATGAAGAGTTTCGGGGATATAACATCACTTCGTCTTACACCTCACTGCAGATGGATAGGTTTCGTACTCTGGTTCTGTACTCGAATAGCCATCGTAGCCCTACTGTACAAACACTTCAGCACTTCGATATACCGACAGTCAACTTGGCACCGCTGAAGAGACTGTAGCACCGCCCAAATTTCGACGGAATCAAAGGCTTTCTCATAGTCCACATACGCCAGGCAAAATGGCAGATTGTACTCTTCGGACTTCTGTACAATTTTCCAAATGGTATTTATGTGGTCTATGGTAATAAAGCCTTTTCGGAAAACAGCTTGTTCGGGAGGCTGGAAGTCGTCGAATCTGCGTGCGAGACGATTCGTAATGACTCTCAAAAACAGGACGTAGACGCGGCTCAGAAGGGATATGGGTCTGTAGTTCTTCAAGAGAGCGTTGTAACCATTCTTGAAGAACAAGAACTCCGCACTTTTGCTCTACGCCTCCGGCGTAGTGTCACCATGGAGGACTTAATTTAAGTGCTTCTGCAGGACTTTAAGTACTGGTTTTCCATTCACTTTCAGAAGCTCCGCTGTAATTTCATACTCGCCTAAGGTCTTGCCACTTTTAAGGTGCTGGAGAGCCATTCTAATTTTGCTCAGCCTGACGTCCGGGATATCATCGGAATTGTGTCGGATAAAACTTGCGTGTGGCTCCAACGATGATTTGTACAGCTGCCCATAGAACCTTTCAATATCACTCAAAATCTCAGGTGTCCCGGAAACGATGCCGCCACACTCAGCCTTCAGCTTTGGCAGTTGGCTCTGATCTCTGACAAAGACTTTGGAGCCCTGGTTCTCCTCGATTGTTTCTTCAATACGAGCAGTATTAAAGTTGAGTAAGTCCCGCCGCACCTCCCCCCGAACGGGTTCCCGCCTTGTCATGGCGGGAGAGGGGGGTTTAGTAGACGTGGCTTGGTCACCCGGGTAAATTAAGAGGAACCTACACGGCTGGCCCGAGGACGCCACTCAGAGTGGGCTTAGCGAACCCACTTCTGATATGTGTTGGTGGACTGCGGCAAGAGGGGTGTCCTCTCGCCGCAGTCGAGATGGAGTCGCGAAAGCAGAGGAGTGTTGGTATGGCGATGCGCCACTTGTCTTGTCTCCGCGACTCTCACGGGGCCGCACCGTTAATTGATGCGGTGGTGGCGGGGCTGCGGGGGGAGAGGAGTGTCGGTATTGCGAGGCGCCGCTCCCTACCCTCCGCAGCCGAATCTTGGTTGGCGGTGTAGCCATAGACCAGATCCGTCGTTGGGGTCAGGAAGTCTAGTGCTTCTGAGTACTCGTTTCTGTGCTGTATTCTGGTGCGCTTTACCTGAAAAGGAGACGGGGGAGGAGTAGTCCTCTCCCGAGGAGGAGCTGTCATGGAGCGGCCAGCGCTGGTGAGGCCGCGGATGTGTGCAAAAGCATTCTCGTGGCTCCGTCGATATGCGACAAAGGTAAAACACTATGGGGTTTTAGTCGGTGCGAGTCCGATATAACCCGTTCTTGCCCCCGCGAGTCAGGTATGCGTAGGCATTTCTCCATCTAAAAAAAAGTCCCGCCGCATGCATTTGGAGATCCGTCTGTTCAGTTGTCTGTATGGTGTCAAATCTGACGACTGCAGCTTCATCTCCTGTCTAACAGGCATGAGATTAAGAGTGTGATCGGAGAGTTTTTGTGTTCTTCTGCGACGGGTCTTGCAGAACTTAGCTTCGGTCACATGAACTGTTTCCACGCGGTGGTCATTTATATCATCCATCGTATTGCAGTCTTTTAGGCACTGAAAATGGTTTTGTAATTTGAGCTGAAAGGTTTCGGGAATCTGAATGAGATGGGGACGGAGCGTTGACTTCATTAGACGAGACCTCTCCAATTTTTAACATTTAGGTTCAGTGTGCCTCTAACCATTTGGTGATCGCTGCCAGTTTTCACCCTTGCGATCACTGAGACATCACTGATCAGTTGCAGTCTAGTCGTCATAATGAAGTTAATCTCATTTTTTGTCGAACCGTCGGTGCTCGACCAGGCCCATTTTCTGTGGGGCCGCTTCTGGAAGAAAGAGTTCATCGTATAGAGTCCCTCTATCTCTATGAAGTTGGCCCTATCCAAAATTTTCTTCTGTTTTGTTAATTAGCTCCCTGTTTTTTCTTGTGCCTAGTTTTGCGATAAAGTCTCCTATTAACACTTTATATTGTGTTTTGGAGCACCTCTTGCAAAGACTTGTATGACATTCAGCGTTTGGTGATTCTGAATATAGTGTACGCAGCCCTCGTCGACACACTCCCAATCTTTATAAAATTGTTAACAAGAAACTTGTAGACGATAAATCCAACACCTCCTTTTGACAGATAGTCACCCTCCCGGTAATAGAACATGTTGCCGGATTCGAGAATCACCGTGTCCTTCCCCTCTCTTCGGACCTCGGATAATTCATTATATTCCAGCGCAACTTGTCTATCTCTTCTTCCAGCTCTAGGATCTTCTCGGCAGTCCCCAGGGTGCTTGCGTCGACTCGAACTGCCAACTGTATGTTGCCAGGTCGAGTCGTCTTAGCTGGCAACCGAACCTTCACCGGAGATTCTTAGTACCCCCTGCCCCGCCGTTATCATGGTCGATACCGTAGTCATCAATAGCGGGGCCGCCGGGGACTGGAGGCCATTTACTTATGTCGTTGCTCATTGCATTGTGTATTGCCATAGTTGCCACGCTTGGCGAGCGGGTTGGCAACTGAAGTTTTTTGTTGCACTATTGCTGTTATCACGAAGATGCTGCTGCCCATCTACTGCCCGTTTCCCTCTGTCGCATTTTACGCCACTACACGGTGAATCGCCACTACACTTAGCTATATATTACACTAAATTATGACTGTGTGACGTAATTAACAAAAGTAGGTAGGTAAACTGTTAATAGCTGACAATTATCTATGTTCTGTACTGCAGCCCTGTTCACTTTTTTGAAAGCATTCGAGAGCTGAGGTATTCGATCTTAGTCCTCAGGGGTGACAACCCATCTGCATTTTGATACTTAACAGACATCCCTTATGTATCATTTAGAACTTTGATTCAATGAATTACCCAAAACTGCGCATAACCTGAAATAGCTATGTCGCGGGCTCTGGTTCTGGAAAATCCAGAAAGCGTGATCATACATTTCCGCAACATAAATTATTGGTTTTAAAGACTACTTGTGTAAAGATTGTTCTTTTTATTGCATCTTAGGGTAACGAGTAGTTTATCAAAACGAGTAAGTGACACAGTATTGCTGCGGCGACGGTGACTTATATTCAAATTAACCAGAGAGTCGGGTGCCGCAGGAAAGCATATCACCATCATCTATTATTACAGCCAAGACAGTACATATACGTTATCCGTTGCCTTATCGTAGGCCTTGTACGATGTGCGCGTACGATGTTCCTAGCCGAAGTAAAATAAATAAGGGAAAATAAACATTGACTCCCATAATTTGGAAAGAGTCTGTTAAGAGTTACATACATTATATATGTAGTTCAGACTGCAGAAGAGTGTGAAAGCGGCAATCCGACATGACCTGAGAGATCAGGTGCGCGACCAACGGCTTTACGTGCTTTCCGAAACACTGAGTGAAAAGCCGCCAGCTTTCAGACTAGGGGCTGCTATTGAGAATTTCTTCAAAGACTTGGAATATTAAGTATTCTGTGCTATAATACAATATTTTAAGTTACGATCATATCCACCGACAGTAATATAAAGATAATTCAAATACTGGAGTAATTCTGTTTAGTTTTAATGTTTAATTACAGATAGCGAAACAACTGATTCAAGAAGGCTAGTAAATATTAAAATAAAATAGCAAAAGCCTCTCTTTAATTATTTGCTATTAAGGTTGCCCTAGTCGATGGCACGAACTAAGTGGTGGGCGGGGCAAAAATGCATGCTATCTCAGCCGACATCTCGTGCGAAAGGGATAGACGCTGCGATGAGCAGTAAGAAGCTAGTGCGCACACACATACGCACTCGAGTGACGCAATGCGCGACGGCATCATCGCGTACCTAGGCACCTATGCAATTCATTTTAGAATAATAACATAAACTCAAACGGCTCGTGCCGCAATGGCTTAGCAATGAGTAGCTGCGCTGGGTGCCGCGGGTTCGAATCCCCCACGGAACAAATATTTTGTATGGACTACAAATAGTTGTTCCGGGTCTGGATGTTTGTTCTTGTGCAATTTATATTTGTAAACTGCCTCCACGATACTGGAGAAAATCCTACTGTGGGGATAACGTATTTTAAAAAGAGAAAGGAGAGAGAAAGCAAATTGGTGTTATTGTAACTTAGGATCTGCTGTGTGAAACGTAATTATTATGAACCCAATTTATGTACTTAGTTGTTATGATGAAAGTTCTTATGTGAACTTAAGTAGATGTTGTTATTATATAATAATTCCATTGATTTGTTTTTACCTACTTTTTAACCGACTTCGAAAAAAGGAGGTGGTTCTCAATTAGTTGGTTTTTGTTTATGTATGTTCTGTCCCCCGATTTCTCGAATATGCCTGAACCGATTTGGAAAATTATTTTTTTTGTTTGAAAGGATATATTTTCCAGATAATCCCACGGTAATCGATGATGATCAGATCAGGATCTGATGATGGGATCTTGGAGAAATCGGGGGCACTCTTCAATAAATGACAGCAAATCAACCGCGATTGCTGCTATCGCCTATCTATGCATTCTTTACGCAATCACACAATATAATATCACGCCTGTACCCACTAAAGGGACATAACTCTAAACTAAAAACAGTAACATAAGAAACTTTTTTTTGAAAAAAAATATAACAATTTCCAAAACAAACACAAAAAAAGTGTAACATAATTATGTTTTCTGTATGTTTTTGTATTTTACTGTAGGTTATGCAAATATTACTGTAGGTACTATGTATTCTAAATAGGTATTTACTTTCCATAGCTAGTTAGCTATAATAGCCCGCAGGCAACTCCCCGACCCCGAAGTATATGTCAGCCAGTGTCAGGATAACTGCTTTTTCGACAGCGCGATTTTGATGTGAGTGTGGCTTTTATATAGGTAAATTAAATAAAAAAAATGTTAGTTTGTAAATTGTTTATTGATTGTTTGTGTTCAATAGCGGTTTGAAATATTCTCTTAGTACTTAGAAAGTTATTAACAACAGGCATTGTGTCACTGCAGGGACAAGCACAAACGTCTATCAAAATAGTAACGTATATAAACGGAATACTAACAGCATAGACTTCCTTACGGAAGTCCAAAGAACACGTCTAGGCAAGGTAAGTAATTAGAAGAAAACTACAATTTAGAGACCGATTGTAAATCAAATTCACAGTACAGACACAATTAGCGAAATATGAATAAAAATTTTATTTATTTTATGATAGATAACGCTAGTTGAAAACTAAACACTGCATGGGAATGGCATCACTGAACGCGTCAGGTGATCAGTCCAAACAAATAAAAGGCGCGATTGTAGAAAGAAATTCGTTACTTGGTCGGGGCTTGGCCTGTTTATGCTATTCATAACGAAGGCTATAAATATGTAGGTATAACTTAGAAACTAAATCCTATGTGTACTTATCTGTATTCATAACCCAATATCTAAGGTAGGTTATTCTGTAATAAAAGTAAAGTAAAGTAAAGTTACAGCCTATATACGTCCCACTGCTGGGCTCAGGCCTCCCCCTCATTTCTGAGAAGGTTTAGGGCAAGGAAGTGTCCGCCGCGCTGCCCAAATGCGTGTTGACGAACTTCACATGTCTTCGAAATATTTTTTTCTTATTCCTCAGACATGCAGGTTTCCTCACGATGTTTTCCTTCACCACCGAGCACGTGGTAAATCAGCACTTAAAATTGCAATTAACAATTTCATTGGTGCCGGCGGGGATCGATCCCGGGTTACTCGCGTTCTGTTATATTTACAGCGAGCGTTAACCACTGAGCTACCACGGCTCTGTAATAAATTAAATCTAATCCAAAATATAGGTACTATAATACCATAGCAAAGCTACTACTATTTTTTTAGTAGTAGCTTATATAGTAGTATAGTAAATTATATATAAAAAAAATATGAGTATGTCTGAGGTAAGGTTAAATATAAACAAATATTTTGCCAAGTGCGAATCGGACTTCCGAGCTTCCGAGATTACAAGATTTAAATACCTATACATATTACTATCGATCAAAAAAGCCAAAAATACACGTTTCTTTTTCTAGTAGAAAATCCTTTAATTTCAACAATAGGTACCTATATTAGGATATGAGATTCCTATACGCAAGCACGATTATCGAAAATCTAAAAATTACCTATTCTAATTCAATTAATAGATAATTTTAAGATTTTCGATAATCGTGCTATCTATGAGATGTTTTCGTTAGTTAGCAAATTAAAGTAGTTAAGTACCTAATGTACTATCTGTATCGAAAGTTCATTATTATGTACCAACTTGTTTTCAATTTTAACTAAACGTGCTTCAACAAACTTATGGGAACATTTTAGCAGCTATATTCATACCGGCTTCAGCAATGGACACGAACAAAAAAAGGAAGCAATTTTTCTAAATAAAGATGTAGATAATTACAACCATAAATAGATAGCAGCGGCTAACCTAGTGAGTATGGATGAGTGCGCGCTGCGTCCCCCCTCCGTCCGTCCCACTGATCGGGGAAATAATTTGTAGCGAAAGGCAAGATGTTTTATAACAAAAACGGGCGCGCGAAATTTTATAAACAGACCTTTGGTAGTCTGGATGTCATGAAAAATCTATTGAATGTATCTGTTCAAAATAAAATTATTTGCATTTTTGAACAACTAATCTATCCCTGTATGGTAACTGTTTTGCAATTTTCGTTCTTCTTATGGTATTTATTTCCGCCCAAAGATGTGTTAAAAATAGTGTTGAAATTCGGAATTTTCGACGCTTATAACTTTTAAATATACTCTTTTTTACTTTTTTGTTTCCATACAGGGCTAGATAATGATGAGACCAATTGAAATCATTTTTTATTTTGAACGTACACCATCAAACAGTGGAGTTATCGCCGGACTACGTTTGTATGGAAGAATAAGCGACTAGTGTACCCTTAAGGGCTTTTCAGTTTGATTACTTACGAAGTTTTGAAACCGTGTACTAAATACGAGTAGCTCTTGATATGAACGACAGTTCTGTTTTCTGACACAGCGTAAAATTTATTTTATGAACATACATTAATTACACGCTATCACTTGTTAGTATAAAGATACATCGTTTCCTGTGATGTGTTTATCTGAACTCTACTTCTGAGTCATACTCGAAGATAAGCACTGTTGATAGAAAAAATATTTCTCTAATTCATGGTATATGTGATTTATCTCACTCGACCAACAAAACGTTTTAATTTTCAATTCACTTCAAAAAAGGAGAAGGTTCTCAATTCGACTATATTTTTTAATGTGTGTTTCCTCAGTAACTTTTTTATAGGTGAACCGATTTTGATGATTCTTTATATTTGAAAGCTAGTGCTTCATATGTGGTCCCAGATAAATTTGATCAAGATCTGACCAGTAGTTTTTGAGTTATCCTTAATAATGCGTCTTTAATTGACTTCGACTACATTGATGACGTCCTCATTTTACTTATATTGAAGTCGGTTGTACAACATTTTTAATTTTACCACGATACGTCGTCAGAAAGTTAGATTTGACGGTGCCATCCTCGTGATCGTGAAGTGTTAAAGTGAAGATGTTTCATTTGAAACATCTTCACTTTTGCTATTTTTTGCTACTTAGCTATTACACTTTGCTATTTAGCAACATAATTTAAACAGCACGTGCAGAGGTGCGAGTGCATCACCTACGATCACGCCACCTGCTACATTCCCATCCTCACTACGGAGTTTTTTGTAGTCATATAAATTGCGTCTTTTCGTACGATTGGCTATTCCTTTCGTAGATATAATTATGTTACAGTCAAACCTCACAACCAGTCTAAACCACTTTTGACTGCAAAAATCGGGCAAAAGTGGTTTTGACTAAACACGTAGGTTAATACCAATTCTAACCGATTTTTGATGTTAAAACTAGTTTTGACTATGGACGTTGGTCAAATCCCTTTTAACTTAAAAAATATTGGATAATAGTCGTTTTTACCAAACTATATCGGTTAAAAGTGGTTTTGACCGAGAATTCCACTCAAATCATTCATTCGTTTATTTTGTATATACTTCTAACCGTTTACTGCGTTTCATATTTGTAATGTTTCTTTGGGAAATATTTCTATTCATACAACAAGGAGGACGGTTGACAACAGAAAGAACAAACTTAGCTATAACGATTTCGATTTTCTCGATCCTCAAGGAGCTGCAAGAAGAAGAAATTTACTTGAATTAGGAGGATTTGAGAAAATCTATCACTTCGTCCCGTCCTGTGTTTATCGAAAGAGGTGTCACTTAAGCAAACACCAGAAGAATCTCATGGCTTCCAATAGATGGCGGTATAAATGTCGCATTACTAGATTTATTATTATTATGTCATTGTAACTGTGTGTAAAATTCTGGTCAATGCGCCTGTCTCTGCGTTGCGATTTTGGAGAATTCTACTTACAACCATACTCTATTTTTCTTTTTTTTTTATAGAATAAGGGTGACAAACCAGCACACAGTCTACATGATGGTATGTGGATGCTGTGGCCTATAGACATTTAGGACATTTATCCTCGATTAAGAATCAAAACGCTGACGTGTTGTCACTCCTGAGGACTAAGATGTAATGCCTTGTTTCCAGTGGCGTAGCTACCTTGGGACTAGGCGGGGCAATACCCCGGGGCCCCCAAGCCAAAGGGGCTCCTCAGGCTCCATGGACGACGTTTGAAAAAATTATACATATAATATCGTAATTTAACTTAAATTTTTTTTTTTACTTTGTGGCCCCTAAAAAACAAACCTCGTACGGCTCGAAATTAAACCACAAAAATTCCTTACACTTCCAGAACATTAAACATCATTGTTAAAATAAAGACGTCTACTTAGTTTTACTGTCTAAATAGCTGTATTATTAACTGTAATCTACTTCGTCATTGTTTATTTTACTAGCTTCCGCCTGCGACTTCGTTCACCTGGTATGGACCAACCTTGAAAACTCTAAGGGGACGGGATGAAACGGTGTGAGGAACGGGATGAAACTAAATCTCATACAAATCTGTAAAGTATTTTTTCGTGAAAACTTTCACGTTTTTAAAATTACTACCGACCCGCCCCTTGCCACACGGGTTCACTTTACATTTGGTGTCATATATATTTAAAAAAGCACGGTTCATTATATTTCAAAGAAACAACATTATGGTGAGTCAAATTTAGGAGATAAATATATTATTATGCTAGCGAGGACTTTTGGTCTAGACTTTTTGAAAAACTACGATTCCTTAGTATATTATTTTAATTTATCTCTTTAAGTTTAGCCAGCCAGATTTTTTGACGACTTATAAATACAAAATATTAATTTCTCTTTTTACTATTCGAAGTTCATTAGAATATATTGTATATACTAAGCTTCCGTAAAAAATCTCTAAATGGCAGTAAAAAACATTTTAAAATCCGTTGCGTGGTTGCGTAGTTTACAAGAAGTAAGTAGGTAAACGGTTGTTTTGAAAAACTGACAACTAGGTATTCAGAGAGAGTAGAGTACTCAACAGTAATCACCCCGTAAAATAAAATATGTCGTACAAACTGTAACACCTTATTTAATACTCTCAGGATTTGAATTTGTCAAAATCCTATCGTAGTTAAGTCCTAGTAGTCTAGTCCTAGTAGTCTAGTCCTAGTAGTTTAGTCTAGTAATAGATGTGTTATGCGTAAATGAGACGAAAAGGAAGGGGGAAGGATGTCACTACACATGGCATGTATACCGCATACTGGTCTGGTGTAGACGACATCGAGCGGGCATGCCAGGGAGTAGGTATCATCCTTTCAGAAAGAATGGGCCAATGTGTGAAACAGTATGAATGTGTAAGCCCAAGACTGCTATGGATACGAATGAAAGTGGTCTTAAAGAAGTTGTTTGTGTTAGGGGTATACGCCCCAGACATGTCTAAGCCCACTTATATCCGAGAGCAGTTTTGGGAAATGGTAAGGATGGTGTTAATGAAGTGTAAGGGAAATGAAAATATTATTATGCTAGGAGATTTTAATGGAAGAGTTGGGGTCAGGAGGCTTGGTTATGAAAGGATATTGGGAACGTTTGGTGATGAAAGTATAAATGAGAATGGTGAAAGTGTCCTCACCTTATGTATGGAAAAGAATCTTTTTGTGTCGAACGCTTGCTTTCGCCACAAGAGGATTCACATGTATACTTGGGAAAGAGGTGACGATAGAAGCATGATAGATTTCATAATTGTGGATGAAAGATTGAGGGGCGCAGTGGTAGATACGAGAGTTTACCGGGGTTCTAACGTAGGAACGGATCATTATTTAGTTTTATACCGAATTAATCGTCTATTCAGGCGTTGGCGCCATCGATCGTCTGTGTCTACCACTGCGTTACAGCGTATTAGAACATAAAGGTTACAAGATGAAAGTGATAAAAACAAGTTCAAATGTAGACTGAAAGAAAATATAAGTGGTTTGGATGAATTATGTATGAAGGAGTTAGACTTGGAGCATATATGGCAAAATGTAAAGAAAGGTTTAGTGGATGCAGCTACCGAAGTATGTGGTGTTAGTAAGAGAAAGAATGAAAGAAAAAATAATACGTTATGGTGGGATGATGAGATACGTATGGAAGTTGAAGCAAAGAAGAGAGCATGGCTAGATTTACTAGCAACAAAGGCTGCTAATTCTAGTGGTACGAATGGTGATATTGAAAGAAAAAAGGCAGTCTTTAGACATCTTAATAAGAGAGTAAAAGAAGTAGTTGAAAGAAAAAAGCAAGAAAGAACGGGTAAGAATACTTACTTACTTACTTACTTATCTTCACGCACAATCCCTAACGGGGTAGCCAGAGAGAACAGATCGCCAAGTGTCACGATCCTTACATACCTCTTGCTTCTTTCAGGTTCATTAACTTCTTCATACATGCACGTCTAGGTATCCGAGTACTCTTGACCCTCCCCTCTTCGAGCAATTTGCTCACATGGTCTTCGAAAGTTAGTCTCGGTCTACCTCGACACCTTTTAATATTTACTTTCGCTCTATATATTTTCTTCACCATTCGGTCTTCACTCATTCGTTCAACGTGCCCAAACCATTGGAGTACGCCCCTATCAATTTTTGTGATAAGGTCATCTTTAAATCCTGCCATATTGCGAATCTCTTTGTTTCGCTTTCGGTCGGCTATGGTAACGCCACACACACACTTTTACGAAGAGATCGCATCTCCACTGCATTCAACTTGCTTTTATGCTTCTTCTGGCATACCCAGGTTTCGCTGCCATATAACAAAGTCGGTACCAACACTGCGTTATGCAAGCAAGGCAAGGCGTACACTCTTGACCATTGACTTTGTTTACGGCAGCGACACGCCTATTCACATCTGAATCATATCTTCCATCCCAGCTGAAAGCACTCCCCAAGTATACAATTTCATTTACCTGTTCTAGACATTCCTGATTTACCCATATTTCACATTTCGTTCTCTCTTCGTCCTTTTTAAATACATAAGAATCTTTCCGATTTCTCTTGCATCCTACGTGTCAAAACCTTCGAGTAAATTTTACTTGCTAAACTGGTCAAGCTGATCGCCCGATAGCACCCGCAGTCAAAATGTGAACCTTTACCTTTATATAAAGGCACAACGACCGCGGATCGCCAATCATCCGGGACATCTCCCGTCCGCCAGCACAAATTGCACAGCAGATGGAAGCTGTCTCAGACGCGAGGCCCACCGTACTTGACCATTTCAGCAGTAACTCTGTCTAGTCCCGCAGCCTTACCACATTTCAAACTTCGAATCGCACGTTCAATCTCTTTCATGCTGATGACCTCAGTGTCATCGAGGTCCGTGTCTGGCGTGCCAGTCACGGCGTCACCCCCGGATCCTTCACTAAGATCATGACACGCATACATTTCTCTATAAAATTCACTCCATCGCTGCATGACGTCCGCTTTTCTGAGAGGACGTCACTGGTTCTCGAAAGCACTTTGTTCATTCTTAAGGCTGTCGCACCACTCCGGGACCTTCCAACCTCTTTCCAGAAGAGTTTGGAGTTTTCCCTAAAGTTGTGCGACAACCTCTCGTCCGCTTCTATTCTACACCTTTCACGTACTTCCTCAATCAATGTTTTCGCATGAACTTTCTGCAGCTTATATCTTTCTTTCATCTTCTCTCTCATATGCTCATCGTTACTAGAGGCCAAGTAGTCTAACCATGCTTTTTTTCTTCTTTTTTACAGCTTCTCTCACTTCATCATTCCACCATGCATCTCTTCTTTTACTACTACCTCTTTTTGTCGTACCACATACTTCTTCCGCTGCACTTACCATTCCATCCCTAAAGTTCTGCCATGTTCTCTCCACACATTCTTTCCTGCCATCGATAGTGTCAAGCTGTTCGGCTACCCTCGTGTGATATTTGTCCCTAGTATCCGCTCCCTGAAGCTTCCAGCTTCGGTTGCGACAGACAGACTGTGGTTCTGTTACTGCCGTCCGGTAGCGCCAACCCGCGAACAAACCCCTAAATCTAGTAATTACTAGATAATGATCCGTTCCCAGGTCAGCACCCCTGAACACTCGTGTATCCGTCACCTGTTTTCGCAGTCGGTCATCCACCAGGAACAAATCAATCATACTTCTCTCATTTTTTCTTTCTCTAGTGTACATATGGATTTTCCTGTGATTAAACATAGTGTATGTCACAAGAAGACCCTTTTCCTTGCATACAGCCAATATAAGCTTGCTTTTATCGCCAAACTTTCCAAGCACCGACTCGTATCCTGGTCGAGCGATACCTACCCATCCATTCAAATCACCACATACAACAGTTCTTTCGTTTCCCTTAACCAAATCTAGAACTTCTCTTACATTTTCCCAAAACTCCTCCAGCTCAGCTCTGGACGACGAAGCTACCGGCGCATAAACAGCCAAAAGGAATAACTTCGTCAGTCCCATTTTGAAGCGAACCCAGAGAAGTCTTGAGTTCACAACCTTGTATTCAGTCATAAGATCGACCAACCGGGACGACAACAGCACTCCCACTCCCTGGCAGGCGTTCTCGCTTTCCGGGACTCCGGACCAGCTAGCTAACGTCCCGCCAGGGAGCTCTTCAGTACCACTGCCTTTCCGTTTGGTCTCATTTCATTCCCTTTGGAGGTATTTTCCTTGATCCTTTCTTAGTGGATGCCTAAGTTAGCTTTCAACTCCTCGTGCCCTGTTAAAACTCCTAACGAAGGATCGCCTATGAATGTGACAAGTAAAGTCAATTTTTCATAAGTATATATATAAATCTGAAAATAATTAGTACGATTAAATAGTATCTGCTGCGTAGTACACATACTACGTAGTAGTTTCGCACATTTAAATTATTTAGTTTAGTTCAAATAGGGCCCCAATTTCTTTTTTGCCCCGGGGCCCTTGATTGCATAGCTACGCCACTGCTCGTTTCCAGTAAAAAAGGATCTCCGGATCTCTACGCTAACCATACGAAACAGCAGTATTAAACTACAATATACGCTGGTAATCTGTAAAAGCGTGGTTCTACCCCAGTCCAGCCGACCTATTCATGCCACAATCATAATATAGCTGCAGCGTGGCTCTACCACGTATAATACAATCAATCACTGATTTTCAAAATAGGATTCTAATTATTTAAAAGTGACAGTAGCCTAATGGCAGGGTGCGGACCGCGAACTCAAAAGTCGTGGGTTCGAATCCGCAATTCGACTACTGTTGTAAAGCACTCTTAACACAAGCATTTCAATCTTACCAGGATTGCTCATAGGTAAATATTAATAATGTTAATAGCATTGCTAGTTTCTCTATAATTTAAAAAAATATTGCCGAATGGCCTAAGAGAATTCATCACCCCACTTCGTCCAATTAATGTCGTAGTAACAAATACCTATGGAAAATGTCAAGAATATTATTATGCCGTCCGATAGGTATAATATAAGTGGTGAAGCCACGCTGCAGTTATTTCATGGTTGGAGCACGAATGGGTCGGCTGGACCGGGGAAGGACCACACTTTGACAGAACACTGGCGTAAAATAGCAGCTCATTGCTACTGTGTTTCGTATGGTGAGTGTAGAGACCGTAGACCCTTTTTAATGGAAACGGAGGATTTCATCTTAGGCCTCCGGGGCGGCAATGTATCTGCTGTTTGATTTTTAATTGAGAATAAATATATACTGCATTCTATTCTAAAAAAATATTCTAAAAAAATTGCATCATGCATGTAATTCTTTAGGAGGTAGTAGTCCAAAGAGACGAGAGCGACTCGGGCCACGTCTAACCAAAAATATGGGATTAATGGTATATGGTGAAAAAAGTGATAAGCTATCTCATAGCTTATACAATCCTCATAGTAGCTTTCAACGACATCCTAGGCAAGTAACACAGTTGGCAGATTTAAAAAGACATATAAATGGGACTTATAACTCCCAGACCATCACCAACCGGGGACATGGCTAAGCATGGCCATTAAGGCCAATATATCCTACAACGAAGTTAAGTGTCCGGTTTTAAGATATTAAATAACTCTGTTCGTTGTAACATGACTTTGTACAGAAATATGTTTTCTTATTAGTTTCCCAAGTTTTATCCTATAAAGCTATAAAAATCAGATATTTTGTAAGTTATTATGTACTCAAAAAATAATGGATTCAGATTTAAAGTATGATTAAAGGAATACTCCAGTGACATAACTATTCAAAGCTGTGGAAAGTAGTTGAGGCGGACAAAAACGCATGAAAAACCAGAGCATGTTGGAGCACACTTGCGGCTGTGCTTCAACGTGAAAGCGTGAAAACGTTTCACCCCGTGAAAGTCGTCAAACAAAATGTGTGGAAACTGCACCATCCAGGATTAAATAATACAAGAATAATAAGAAATATTTGAAGCGTAAATATTAAAACCTATCCAGTAAATATTATTAATAAATATTAATGCTCACCGAGTGGTTGAAATTCGACGATAATTGATTGAATTTTTAGGTTACAAACTGTATCCCACTTTCAACTGCATGCTAATAATTAAAACATAGACTTTTAATACACAAAATAAAAAATAAACCCCTTTTTTCTATATCACACACCTTTCAGACTATTGAAAAAGGAACTGCATCGTTGGTTTGATGGTCATAAAGGAGATTCCGAAATGTCACCGACAAATGCTACTCTTGAGGTTCTGGGTTCGGATCCCGTGTTAGGGCTAAAATCAGTTAATGGATTTTTCTTGACTATAAATTCTCGGGAGCAGCCCGGGGTCAGGAAATTTGGCACGTAAACTGTTGGCTCTGCGTACGATCTCTCTTCGGTCATTTCGAATTATCCTCCCATCGGATTATTAGAGTGAAAGAAAAGAGAAGAGAGTGCACCTGTGCTTGAACATACACTTAAGCACTAACTGCAGTTTTTAATATTTTAAGTTTTTACAGGGCATCTTCTTGATGCCGTCCATCACATGTTTCATTTCTCTCTATCGTTTCTTACGATACTCATGGCATACTCATACATACTCGTCAATAACTTCGAAACATCGCAACGGGAATATAAAATAAAAATAAGCTAAAATTGTCCTTGACAGCATAATAGACACAATAGTAAAAAAAACAATCAAAATGTTCATATATGATTCACGTCGACAGGAAAAGTGTTAATATATGCGATAAAGCTGTAAAAATTACTTTTATTTAAATATCTTAGAGCTTAATGTTCATACGGTAGTATCTACTTATTTTGTCAATCGAAAAATATTTGCGCAAAACGCGTATAGGTATGTTCTACTATCTCCAAAAAATCAAGAGTCTAACGTTTTGTCGCATGAAATCGTATCTAACAATCATGATGAACATATAAATGATATAAAAAGCACATTGTCGGAAAGATAAAATGATTGTTGAACTTATTATTATTTTATAAATTATTAATTTGAATACAAAACACATCATAACAGAACATATAATATTTAAAATAATACATTTTTATTTAGAACAATGTCTCATGGACGTTGATGTAAGGTATGAAATACTCAGACCAGCGACGGGAAATAGCGTGAAGGTGCGAGACTTGCACTACTGTATTCACCAATCTGACCGCTGAGCGTTTGTATTAAGGCACGAAACAATAGGCGAGGCCTATGTTTAGCGTTGACTTTAAACAACAAAAATGATGAAATATATTGTAAGCCAATTTCAGATTTCTAAAAAGAATGTTATTTCGATATAAAAACATCATTCTTAAAGAGTGCAACATAAAATAACTCTTAAATAGTTACACAAAATGCTCATCTATTTAGATGTGAAATATCATGTTGTAATCGTTTCTTTTATCTTCATTAACATCATCCTCATGCTATGTCACGTATTTAAACACTCATAAGTGTCGTTTTGTTTTATTGCTGTTTGCACAGACCTCGGCGTACGTGATGCGCAATCTGCAGAAAAGCTTTTATATGTAGATTTAATTAATCGTTGTATGAAAAGGGTAAATTATAGCATTTTGTTTGTGACATTATTATCCTAACTTCCATACATTGTATCTTTAGTTATTAGTCAGTGCTTGATTATTATCCCATCTGATGGTAAGTGGTGATTTAACTCATTAACAGTCGGCCAATTAACGTAACCTGATTCAAAAAATAGTCGTCGCTGAGACTGGCTGCCGTAGCCATATATGGACTGGCTATACACCGTGACATAATGATTTGTTTTTAACCATTTTGGCGCTGATAGCAGAAGCAAACGTCCAAGGAGTTAATAATAGAAATAAGACGGTGTCATAAAATATATCGATAAAAATTCTTTACCCATGCCTACTCGTAACGTCTATTCTATTTGTGTATGATATAAATACAACGCGATACAATAAATAAATGTATCAATTAATAGCAAGGCCTTAGACGCAAGCTTTATAGCTCATATAAAAACCAAGATCGGCGCTGCGTTGGTCTATCGACGTTTTTATTCGTAACTACAGAACGGATTTTGCTCCGGGTTTCAACATTGGGCACGTTGGTTCATTCGCGAGGCTTAAATATTCAATGAGTACTGGAAAATATTCAACTAGTATAAGTAATTATACAAAATAAAAATAAAAACATAGTTTCGCAGAGAATTTACTGTTAACCGTTCATTTAGTTCTAGTATTATGGAAAACAAAACAATGGCTATTCTAATTATCTACAGGTCTGTCTATAAACAGAATAAATTAGCTCTTCTAATGAATAAAAATTAATATTTGTTTGTTCGTATTATATGCACTGCCATAATAATTAACCAATTCACTGTTATTGCTTGCACTTGCGCGAAGATTATAGGTAACACGCGCGTATCGTTCAATTTATTTTAAAGTTATAGATCATTCAATTTCAATGATTGCATTGTCATTCCTCCTTCTAAATGTAAACGATATTTTTACAATTATATCCTCTGCGGCAGCAATGTACCATCTAGCAAAATATAATAAAAATATTAACTTTAAATATCATAGTTATTAGTAGGTAATTTACAACTTCATTGTTGGAATTCGAACGACAAAATTAAAAATCTATACTAAAAAAAAAAAACTAAAAACTGAAATTATAATATAAACCTACTCCCCGCGGTATAGTGCCAAAAACACTGGCTGTCTTTCTTCTCTGAATGGCTATACCGTGAAATACAAATTTGTTATTATCGATGGATTCGACTAAATACCACGTTACGCCAGAGTAATGAACACTCAAATAAGTTTACTCTTTGGTCTTACCCTCAGATAACTTCGTTTGCGTTTTTCCAACACAAATGTGGAGTGGCCAATATTGGGTATTATTACTCTAGAGTTTGCGAATCAATAACAACAGAAACATTTGATAATTATCTGTTGTCGGCGATTTTGGTTGTTAATAGATATGGAATATAAAATTCTTAATATAACACTAATCAAACATATTCAAACTACACAAAATACTTTCATTTTTCGTTTATAAGTTTAAAATACAGAGATACGATTTAAACAGCACAACAGACTTTGACATATTATATCAATTTTAGTTCCAGGTACGAAAAATAGCAGCACTTCAAATTGGCACAAATATTTTGTAGGGTAGCCAGTCGAGCGTACTTGTATCATTGACTTATATATTACTAGCGTAAGGACCGGGCCGCCGAACAACTAAAACGGACCAATGCATTGGCCCTAAAATTACAGTTTAGGGCCAACGCGAATCGCGAATCGTGGTGCGCGCGCAGGACAGATTTGCCTGTCACAAATATGTCTAGTTGCGTGGTAAATTACAATAATTTATAATGATAAATAAGTAAATTATAACGATTTATGTTATTTTGTTATTATTATTAAATTATTATTTTAGTTTCGATATTATTATAAATACTTACGCATTGGATATAATTAATATTAGTAATGATTTATATTTGGTCTAAAGAACTTAGTGTAAGTAAAATTTTGAATATTGGTACCTTATATATTTTATATTCAATAAGGGAAAAACGAAAAGAGTACAAAAGAAAAGGATCGATCGAGCATCGATTGACCAGAAAGGGAGCTAATTCCAAATTTATTAAAAAAAACGCGGTACTCATGTACAATACAGAAATTCTCGATATCGTAGGGTTAATATTAAAATGTAAAAGGACCCAATAATAATACAAGTCGACCTTTAGGTAAAATATATGAAATAATATTACAATTAGAATAATTATACTACGAAATCCGACCCTGGTTACGTCGTGTTTTAATATGACTTTTGTATTAAGACAGATGCGCTACTTTTTCTTGTATGAAAAAGTTATGAGTAAATTGCTTAAATTGGCCTATTCTTCCTTTTGAAATCTTTGACTTGTATATATAGAGGTCCGAGTGGTAATAATAATAATAATATCATTTATTCGCTTAAACATGGTACATCAGAGGTGACAGATATTGCATATTGTATATAGTTCCACATGTATACCACATCTGTCATGCGAAAATAATTAATTAAATGAAAAGATATAGTCACGTGCATTGCTTAATTTAAAACAAATAAATAGGAATTAAAAATGTTAAAATTACAATCATCATTTCAAGCAAAAAATTTAAATATGAATTATTCAATTAAATCAAATATGTTTAAAATTACAATCGTCATGTCAATCCTTATAAAAAGTAAAAATTAGAATGTCAAAAGAGCATATATGTAAAATCTACAAAATGTTTTGTACACAAAAAAATAGTTTTTTGTGTACAAAACTAGACATATTTGTGACAAAGAAAATTCGAGTGTGTAGTTTTCTAGAAAGCTTAGTTCTTCTATTCGATAATAGATGGCGCTAGTGCCATGTACCAGGCATCAACTGTGGCGCGCAACAGTAATAAGGTGTCATGTTTCAGTTGGTATTCAGTTACTACTAAACTATTGACACAACAAATTTCTTATAAATTTTTATTTATCTTTTAATATTTTACGCAACTTGTATTCAATACTGTCATCATAATACATTAATTATTTTTAGATGATATTTTCGAATATAGCCCGATCGAACATCGAAATTTTACCAATCAAATATTCTTTCTCATCCGTTGGAGTTACAAATTTTTGCTGGTCCACTAATTATCTCATTATTTACTTTAATATATGATCAAGTATATTGTACCTTCGATCACTATCTGTTAATATAAACAACATGTTATCGCAATAAAATTATTGTTATTATTATTATTACCTATATTCAATTTGTTTTTGTATCATACCAAGCATTTTAACTTTTAGTTGTTACTATAAATCTATTATATTATACAGATGGTGCTGAGATCCAAAACAAGGGAGTAACGCACACATTCAAAAGGCTTATGAAAAATAGCTGTGGAAACTTGGACGGGAAAACTTGGTGTAATAAATTTCTGTGCCATTAAGAATTTTAAAGTTTTGATCGAAATGGAATTATATTTTATAGTAAAAGGAAACTTGGCATCCCATCTTGAAAATAGTCTAAACTAGCCTTTGCCTGCGGTGTTGCTCGCATTGACTTCGCTTTATCAACATTAATGTTCTATGACAAAATTCGCATTTTTGGACTCTTGCCTTGTTTTCGATGTCTGCCCTGACACCTTAAATCATATTACTAAGTATTATGATCACAAATTTTTCAATTTTATAGTGAGTTTTCACTAATGTGGTCTTAAATAAACGTGCTATTAATCGTAGTCACAAATCATACAAAAAGGGTTGGTACGTTAGTTAAAATTAACGTAATTTTTTTAAGTCGTAGTTGAAAAATACTAAACAACAAAAATACTAAAAAAATACATTTAAAAATATTGAAACATTTAAAACTGAACTTAACAAAACTGATTGGATAGATATAATTTCGGAGAGTAAAAACATAAACACTAACTTTAATTCATTTCATAAAAAAATTCAATCCATTCTAGATAACAATATACCTAAAAAACGAATACTATTGAAGAATAAAAAACATAACACTTGGCTTACCAACGGTTTAAAAATAAACGCTTACTAAAAATATTTGTATCACAAACTAACAATAAAATCTTAAAATGTCATTACAAACAATACGAAAAAATATTGAAGAAAACAGTAGCCACTTCAAAAAAATCGAATATAAAAATAGAGTAAAAAATTCAAATAATGTAATCATAACAATGTGGCAAATAGTGTAGAAGCTTACAAATAAAACAAAAAAGAAACCTAAAAATAATTTAAAATTTATAATAAATAATGTGCTTACTGAAGATCCCATAAAAATTGCAAACCATTTGAACACTTTCTTTACCTCAATGGGGGTTCCCGCGAACAATTCTCGCTCACAAGCTCAGTCTGCCGCCACTACTAACAATAACTCTATATTTATCGAGCCAACTAACCCAATAGAAATATTTAATATCATAAAAAACCTAAAAAATAAAAGAAGCTATGGATTTGATGAAATACCACCAACCTTAATAAAGACTTGTGCCGATGAATTTGCCTCACCACTTTCCCTTCTTATTAACCAATCACTGTCGCAAGGAATTGTCTCAGACTTAATAAAAATAGCAATAGTTAAACCGCTACACAAAAAAGACGACCTCGAAAATTGCAATAATTATCATCCAATAGCACTTCTCTCAACATTTTCCAAAATATTTGAGACAGTCATGTATAACAGACTCTATTCCTTTTGTGAAAAATATAATATATTAAATGACGGACAATATGGCTTTCGAAAGGGTCGCTCTACAGTACTCGCAGTATATAAATACATAAGGGAAGTATTAAAGATAATTGACAAGAAACAACACGCTATTTGTATATTCTTGGATATGAGCAAGGTATACGATAGGGTTTCTCACTCGATCCTATTAAATAAACTTTATAATGTGGGTGTGAGAGGTCTGGCCTACGCATGGTTTGTATCTTACCTTAATCAACGCGTCCGGTATATAGATATAGGCTACAGAGACCCACAAACCAGAATTGTTGAAACTGTAAGGTCTAAAAAAATTTTTCTTAAAACACTCAATACCCCAGGGTAGCGTGCTGGGTTGTTTGCTGTTTTTAATATATGTGAATGACCTTCCGAATATATGTAATATCCCCTGTGTTCTTTTTGCTGATGATATTTCATTAATTCTTCCCTTACCCAATAGCACAGATTTACACCATCTCCTAACCTCTAATTTAAATGTAATAAATTGCTGGTTCCAAGATCACAACCTCAAGATTAATTTCAAAAAGACTAAACTTTTGCAATTTAGACCACACCAAAAACGCCCCTTACATATCAACTACCAATACCTAAATATTCCCTTCGAATCTGTTAACTCTCACTGTCTCCTGGGTATAAATATAGATGCACATTTAAATTGGAAGGAACACATTAATAAAATTGTCAAAAAAATTATCTAGTTTTACATACGCTCTTATAGAACTTAAAAAAAACCACCGACTTAAAAACAGCAACCTGTGCCTACTACGCGTACGCAGACGCCTGGATACGCTACGGTGTGGTACTTTGGGGTAACAGCACAGATGCTAACAAAGTATTTCTAACTCAGAAAAAATGTATTCGCATACTTGCAAATATCGACTCCATAACAAGTTGTAGAAATTACTTTATCAATTATAATATCCTGACATTAAAATCCCTATATATATCCGAAATATGCTCACTAGTTAGTAATAATATCGACTGGTTCCCTCAATATTTTCGCCCTAAAAATTTAAGACCAAAAATAAAATTATCCATAGTTACATCAAAATTACAAATCGTAAACACCGGTCCCTATGCCATGTCAATAAAAATATATAACAAAATTCCGGAACAAATCAGAAGCATTAAAAGCATTAAAAAATTTAAAAAGGAAGTTAATACATATTTAACGAAAAAATGTTATTACTCGTTGCAGGAGTTTTTTAGTGATTGAGTAGGACATAGGAAATTGAAACAAATAAATAAATATAATATGATCCAACTTATATTTAAGTTAATTGTAAATATTCATTAAATGATAATTTTATTAAAAAAATAATAATTGCCTATATTTGGTGCCCTTGCAGGGTTCTTGTTTTGAACATTTTTTTTAAATATAAGATCAAATGTATAACAAGAATAGCAAATAAATTGAATTGAATTGAATTGAAAAATAAGATCACCTAATTTTGACTCATCATTAAAAAGAGCGTACTATAACCTAGGTAAGTTAAATTTAAAAAGATGGCTCATTTATCCTAGAATTCAAAATGGTATAAACGTATCATTTTTCATCCTTTTATAATAAAAGAACTAAAAGAAAAACAGTTCCACACCTATACAACTATACATTTTCATCTATTAAATGTTGAATTCAACAAGTGAAAATGAGACAAAAATAATTTTGAATGAAACAGATAATAACGCAATTTCATGTGAGATAGAGCGGGACAGGTAGAGATGCTATTTGAAGTGATTGGCTGGAAGAGACGTTGACGCTTGGCGGTTGTACGTCGTTTAATGGTCAGTACGCTACACTTCTTTGATTAACGCGCATCTTTTGTATTTATGCTGCTCCTGTTTTCCTTCTATCGATTTTCGTTTTGTGGAATTGGACTTGATTCTTGTTTGTTTAGTGTCCTGGCTTTCTTCTGGACTTGCGATTGTAACACATGAATATAGTGATTTGCAAACTTTATAGCCGTTAAAATCAGTGATTTGTGTTTTCTTAGTTACTTGGGGTAATCCAAATCATGCCTTATCTCTACTCAACTGAACAATTTCCCAACATGTACCTCATCTACCCGCCGAACGCCGAATAACATCCGGATCACCGCGTTTTCGTCCATGTACATCAAGCGTATTCGGAGGGACGACTAACTGGTGTTCGAAACCTTGGTGGAAGACCCTGAGGGGACTCGATGACGTACTTTTGAACGAAATTTAAGACAACCCCAGTACTTCAGTTCATGTGATTCAAGAAAGAAGGCAGTATCTAAAACTGCTGTGGATCGAATTTTGAAACGTCACACATACAAATCTCTTAGAATAAATTTTTGCAGAACAATGTTACCAAAAATAGCGAAGATCAGCAATTTTCGGATAAAATATTATAGGCCGACGAAACAATATGAAAAAAGATGGTTATTTCAATATTCATAATGTTCGTGGTTGACATACTGGAAACCCACATTTAATGTGAGAGGACCGATAGCAATACCAACTTAAAATTAATTTGTGAACTGGAATAACAAATGTTCAAACTATTGGCCCTTTTGAATTACCGGAGAACTTTAATGGTGAGAATCATTTGAATTTCCTCGAAAACGATTTGAAAGACTTGTTAGAAGATGTACCGCTCAACATACTTCGAAGAATTTGGTTTCAACAATAATATAGTTGCCCAGCGCATTATGCACGTCCTGTACGGGACTATCTAAAATGAATTTCCTGATAAATGGATTGGCCGTCTTGGCACAATTGCGTGGTTACCTCGCCTTCCAGATCTACACTCTTGATTTTTTTTACTGGGGTTGCATAAAATTTATGCAAAATATATTCAAAACTCATTCTTCCAACTTCAAACCTGCCGACCGTCGTTACTCAACATCTTGAAAGTATCGTGTGTTAATATTAATTGAAAACATGTGTCTTAAGTATTTTTTATATTATATTGTTTTGAAGTTTATTTAATAACCTATAAATTAGTGTTATTTTGATTTACATGTACTAAAAAGTAGGTGATTACTAAGCAAAATTATTTGGTAAGGTTTTCATCCTGGCCATAGCACAGTCACTGCTTTGATTAAAATTATAGACGATATTCGAGCAGGAATGGAGAATCGGCAAGTTACTATTCTTACTCTTCTTGATTTCAGCGATGCTTTCAACACAGTTGATTTCGACAAACTTCTAGCTGTGCTCCGTTCTATTAACGTATCCCCAGCAGCAACCGACGTAGCGCGTTTCGTAGTTGGACGCCGTCAATGCATCAGTATTAAAGACATTTATTCCTCGTGGTGTTTGTGGCTACCTTTTGTTTGTTTTGAAAATTCTGTTATTCTTTATAGTAGGGTTGTAGAAAATCTAGGGGTTTTAATTGACAGTACAATGCCTAGGGCACCTCAAATTGAAAAGATAAACAAGAAAATGTTTGCAGCTTGTGAAAGTCTTAAGAGACTCCGAAATTTCCTGCCCATTTCTACTAAAATTGCGTTAGCATATTCCATTTTGTTACCTATTTTAGATTATACTGATATATGCTACACTGATTTTACCATGGAGCAATTAAACAAGCTTGAGCGTCTTCAAAATAAATCCATTCGATTCATATTTGGTTTACGCAAATATGATCATGTATCCTAATTTCGAAAACAACTCAAGTGGCTCCCTTTTTGTCTTCGCCGGAATGTTCATATACTCTCTTTACTTTTTTGTGTACTGTTTAATCCTATATCTCCAAGATACCTTAGGGAATAATTTCACTATCAATATCAATTTCATGACCGCAATTTGTGCTCAGTGTATAGTTTGGCTTTAAATACTCCTTGCAGCGTAACTTCATTTTATAATAAGTAATTTACTTCACTATCAACGCGACTTTGGAATTAATTACCACTAAACATTCAGAAAGCGCAATCTTGACAGTCTTTTAAAAACTACTTAAGTAGTATTATTTGAAGTTTCCGTCATAATAATAAATTATATGTATTTCTTCTTTTCATAAATACTTGATATTTTTTGTTAAATTTTCAGCAGTATATACAACGTAGTTTGTTCAGAATCGTTTACTGAATCGATTCCTATCATTTTTAATATAGGTAATTTTTTATCCCAAAAATAATTAATACTACGTAAATTACAGTCGCACTAAATCTGTACAGACAAAAAAAAAACTGAAATGGACCGTAACCTAAGGCAATAAGACTTTTAAGAGTGCAGTTTTATTCGTATTATTACTATTTCTGTCATTCAATAAAGATAAAAAATGAACTTTATTTCAAGCAAGTTAAAGTCTTTGCGTTCGTGGATTTGTACTGTGACCACAACATTCTTCGGGAATTAGTATAATTAATTTGATAAATAATCAGTGCATAAAAATGTTTAACTAATAATTCAGTGTATGTATTATGATTATAACATAATGTACTAATTGGGGTGCCTGAGGGTGTGCGTTAATTACGTTACATATTGTATATATTATTATTATATACTGCCTTAGCCGAGGAGTAAGAGGATTGTCGAAGACCCCACAGTACTGATACTCGTGTAAGTTAGAGATAATAAAACCACATACAATTTGAAAATTAATTTTTTTTTCATCGAAATGTTTTAAAAAAAAATTATTTCTATTTGCTTGGAACTGATTACAAACAATTTGTTACATATTGTGGTTGGGCGGCGGGCCTTAAGGTTGCCGAGTCACAATTCCCCGGTCGACCCTTGACCCTACTACACAAGATGTCATACTAGATGGACTGTATACGCGGTTGGCTTCTTCTGCTTTAACAAAATGGCAGCTGTAGCATGCGGTTCGTTGACAATGCACTCGCTCTTCCAAAAAAAAAACCTATTTCTTGCCAAGGTTTATGAGAGAATCCTGCTTGATCACATTAGGAGAAATGAAATTGGGCGGATTAACTAATAAAACAGAAATATTCAAGCAGGCGTCATAAGTAAGAAAAACACTTACCGGGGTGTGACTTCGATGCGGCTTGGACACTGCGGTGCTACTTCTGGCGGATCTCCTGGGGCCCCAGGGATGCGGTCCTGGTCGGTGGTGGTGAGAGTGGTGCGCGACGATATCTCACTAGGTGAGGCGGTCACTTCTGGAGCTCGACTGCTCCAGAAGTGACCGGTGGTGCGGTGGAACTAGTGGTGCGCATGGGCAAAGGCCCTCTAGGACGCGACTGTCCCAGGCGGTGTTCTTCCAACCAGCGGCGCAAGGGCAAGCGAGCGCACGAGGGCCGTGTGCTAGCTTATATTACATCGGCCCTCCTATCAATACGTCTCGGAGGGGCGCGTTTCTCATTAGTTGCAAATCACGCGACATTCTAGAATTATCTTCTTTCCCCTCTCACCTCACCACCCCGGTGTGCACGGAAAGGATAGGTGAAGGAAAGGAATGCTCGGCAAGCCTACCTTCAAATAAAAATAAAAATACGAATGGTTTTCCACGCAACCATCCCCCCCGGCTTGAAGGGTCCCCTTCAAAATTAACTAAAACAACTAACGCTAAGATTAAACCTAAATTTCGACTACAATTTCTAATCTAGAAAGCTAATTTAAACTATTGAAGGGGCAAAGGGCACAAACGGACAACAGGACGCATGTAAGACCCGGTCGTGGTCCTAACGCGAGCTACCCTAATTACCCCGTCGGAACCGGGAAAAACCTTTTTGACAACCCCTAATGGCCAATGGAGAGGCGGCGTATTCTCCTTGGTGAACACAACCACAGTTCCGACAGTTAAAGGTTCAGTTCCATTTTTGTTCCATTTTTGCCGAGACTGCAACGTATGCAAGTATCACATCCTCCATCGTTTCCAAAACGATTGCACCAACCGGTCTAATAATTTATGGCGTGCGGAAATGCTAAGTTTGTTGTCGTCCATATCTACGGCGGGCAAATACTTCAAGGGCGTTAAATTCAAAAAATGTGCTGGAGTTAGAGCCAGCGACTCTGAGGGGTCACTTGACAACGTACGACAAAGTGGGAGACTATTCATGACGCACTTAATTTGAGCGAGCACAGTACTTAACTCTTTGAAGGACAAAATTTGATCTCCTATTACTTGGTATAAATGACTGTTAAATTTGTCTCCCAATCTCCCCCCAAAATGACTCGCAACTGGGACGTTCAGAGACCACTCGATGCGGTTCTCGGCTAGAATGTGAGCGAACTCCGAATTATAATACTTGCTGGCTAAGAGCTCATGTAGTTCTGATAAAATACAATTTAGTTACAGGACCACGGCGGGAAAGAAATCTTTTAAATGCACCCATAAAGCCCGCTGTGCTTAGATCGCCAACGAGTTCTATATGCACAGCCCGAGTAGTCAGACATAAAAAATTGCGGACGTAAGCTTTTGTGCATCTTATACCACGCCCGCGAGTGAGCGTGACCTTAAACGGGCCGGCAAAATCAGACCCGGTGTGCATAAAGGGCTTTACGGATTGTGTTACTCGACAAGACCTAAGGTCCGCCATTTCCGGAAATGACGGCTTAGGACGTACTCGAAAGCAAGCTATACATCTGTGCACCCGATTGCGGATTAAATTACGTGCTGCAAGAACCCAATAATTCTGACGCAATATTGACATCAGCAAATCGGGGCCAGCGTGAGAATTTAATTTATAATGGTAATCAACTAATAAATTCGTGATATGGTTTTTATGCGGTAAAACTATAGGGTGCCGTTGGTCGAAACTCAACTGCGAGTTGGACAAGCGTCCGCCTACCCTGACGTAGACATCTTGTAAAAATGGCTTAAGGCGTTGAAAGCCGCGACTACAAGTTCTATTCGATTGTAATCTTGTAATTTCCTCGGAAAAATGTGCACATTGAAGTTCACGCAATACTAGCAACTCGGCGTAGTTGTAATCGGACGCTACGATATACGAACGTCGCGGTAAAAGCTTCGCGAATCGACAAACGTAAATCACGCTACGCAATAATTTCGACCAAGAGGACAAACGGTTCGCCAAAACAATGATTGGAAACCTCGTTCGAAACGCTCGCTACCAGAGCGTGCCTCTTCTCTTCCGACGGTTGTGACACTGACGAAAGGTCGAAATCGGTTATTGGCCATTGCGAGGGTTCAAAGTGAACCCAAGAAGTTCCGTGGAACCAAAGCGGATGGTCCATTATCTGCATCGGGGTGAGTCCACGGGATAGACAATCGGCAGGGTTTTCCGCACCGGACACGTGATAAAAGTTCCGTGTTCCTAACTCGTCTTGGATCTTGGCCACTCGGTTCGCGACAAACGTATCCCAACGGTGGGGTGAAGAATGAACCCAACATAAAGCAACGGTTGAGTCAGAAAAGGCAAATATCCTTTCTATGTGAACTCTGTCACTACATGCACTGATAACTGCGGTGATAAGCTTGGTAAGGACTAATATCGCGCAAAGCTCCAAGCGCGCGAGGGAGACAACCTTACGGGGGGAGACTCTTAACTTAGAGCTAATGAAGCTGATCGAATTTCTATCATTATTCTGGACTTGAAACTATACAACACCCCCGTAAGCCTTCTCGCTAGCGTCTGCAAACCCAACGACCGTGATGACGCTATTTCTATCGACGTTTATGTGACGCGGTATTTTAATTTCGCTTAGTAATGAAAGTTCCTCTCTAAAACGCTGCCACGACCGAACAATGCTATCAGGCGGCGGGTCATCCCAATCGCATTCACATAACCAAAGTTGTTTAATCAAAAGCTTAGCGTATGAGTACCACCGGGGCTACGAAACCCATGACATCCCATAATCTAGCAACGCATGACAGCATTGTGCGCTTTGTGCACGTTTCTGAGGGCGAGTTTACCTTAAGGCTAAACACGTCGGACTCTGGTGACTAACACAAACCGAGCACCTTGTGCGTATCAGAATCGTCGAATTCCTTTATCGCCGAAAGACGGTGTGATAGTGGGATTGTATCTAAAACCGTACGCGAATTACTAGTCCACTTGACGAGATCGAATTGACTCGCTTTCATGAGCTTTATAATCTCGGCGGTGATTAAGGTGGCCTCCTCCACGCTATCAACCGAATACACAAAATCATCCATATATAATCCACTTTCAATTGCCCTCTTAGCTTTAGGATAAGAGGGACCTTCATCGTAGGCGAGTTGTCACACCGTGCGTAACGCATGAAATGGGATCGACTTTAAACCAAAGCAAACTCGGTTAAATTCAAACACCAATAGAGGTTCTTTTGGGTTGAAACGATATAAAATGCGTTGGAATCGACGGTCACATTCACGGACTCCTATGCAAAGAAACATTTGGCGAATATCGGCGGATAGTGCTATACTGAACAAACGAAAATTTACTATTATGTTGAATAAACTGCCCTGTAAATTTTGCCCACTGTAGAAGATATCGTTAAGAGAAAGGTGAGTGCTAGTTTTAGCACTAGCGTCGAGCACTACACGTAACTTAGACGTAAGTTTGTCTTCCCTAATAACCCCGTGATGTGGTATGAAATACGACGGTGTGTCTTCGTAGTTATCTAATTTTGGAGCCACAAGTGATATGTAACCCTCCCTTATATATTCATTAATGACGCCGTCATAAGCTTCCTTTAATCTGGGTGAGGCGAGCATCCTACGCTCCAAACTGTAAAAACGTTTTTCCGCCATTTGACGCGAATAGCCGAAAGATAAAACATCTCCTTTAAAGGGTAGCGCTACACTATATCGACCGTCGCGATCACCAACGGTCATGTGGACGTAAATTTCCTCGCATAATCTATCATCTGGCCAAACTATAGGTGGATCGTTCACCTCCTCCATCTCCCAAAATTTGCGGACTAACGACTCGAGCGGTGCGACAGCCATACAACAATAAGAGGTTGCCGAAATATTATCCATAATAGGGGCGGAGCCAACGATGACATAGCCCAAGACGGTTTCCAGTGCGTAAGGCGCGTTATGCGAGGAGTTGCCCCTGACCTTGTTGTGTAACAAAAGATGAGGGAAAAACGATGCTCCAATGAGCATGTTTATGTCTCCGGGGACGGCGTAGGTATCGTCTGCCAGCATCAAATTTTCAAAATCAATCATTGCCGAGGTGTCAACCGAAACGGTTGGCAGACGTTCAGTGACTTTATTTACTACTAACGCATTTATATCAAAGTTAACATTACGTTGTAGCCGAGAATAAAATTTCAAATTTATATATCCTTGGGTAACTTTATTAGTACCTCCGATGCCTTTGACTACGGGACATGAAGGTGTCCTATTTATTGGCAGCCCTAAACGCTGACAACTGACAACTGTCTTTTTTTAATTTTTACATAGAACACAGGCGTTATGAAGCGATGCAGGCGCAGCGGTTACGTACGTTAGAGGCCCTGCGGGTCTAAATGATGAAGTCTGTCTGCGGTCGACACATTTCTTGACTTCTTGTTTAACATTCGAGGAGCGCTGTATCACTTTAATTTGATCTCGCACAAAGGATGCTAATAAATCGAATGACGGTAACTCAGAAGTACGATGCTCCATTTCAAACGCACACACGGTGTTTGAATCTAATTTCTTTAAGGCGATATGGAGAAACACCACTTCCGTAAGGTCATTAAATTTCAGGTTCCTAAGTGCAGCCACCGATGCTACAAATTTATCCAAAAACTGCTCTAAGCCGGTGATGTTCGCGGATGAAATAGCTTTAACATCGAATATTTGGTCTAAATATGAAGAGGCTATCATTCTCTTATCTTCATATTTGTCCTTAAGTGTTTCAAATATTAACGAATAATTATTTGCTGTTGGTGTGAAGCCCGAACAAATGGACTGTGCCCTTCCGCTTAATTTACTAATTAAGTAATATAATTTTTCAGCGTCCGTTAACGATGGATTATTATGTATGTTGTTTTGAAAACTACTAAAGTAAAGCGGCCAAGTTTTAATATCGCCATTGAATACCGGAATATCTATGGGGGGCAATCTGAGTGGATCACGTGGGCGTACCTGGGCTTCCGGCTTTGCTTCGCTTTGAGATGGGGACTGCAAGAGCTTTGCCGTTCTTTTCACGCGACACAACATGTCTTCAAATGATAGCAGTGTCTGGTAATTTACTGTATACTTAGGGTCGATTTGTAATTCCAAATTATTGAATTGGTCTAATATCTTTTCGTAATCCGTCCGCAAAGAGTCCACCGTTTCGATTTCACACAAAAACGTCTCCCACACTGCTTCTACGTTAATATTCTTTATGTGATCACTTATATATTGTATACGCGAAAAGAGTACGTCCCTCTTGCCGTAAAGAGTTTTAAATTTAATTTCATTTCCACTAACTGCTATTTTAAATTACTATAATTAATATTACATTAATCACAATTAATTGCACAACGCTTGAGGATGGACACAATGTAATATAACTATAACTCACAACACTATTGTCTTATCGTGCCGTATTACGTCGTTAAATTGAACACCTTTGCAACGAAACGAGGCGACGCGCGTCGGTAGGTAAGCTAAACTTACACTGTTTTTTTACAAATGTCGGGTAGGCCGAATAATCCGTGCGGAACTAAACTATTTTAAATAAATAAGTCGATTCACTTATGCGAGTAACCAATAAATTCCAAACTCAAACCAAACAAACACTATTTAAATGAATAATTCTATTTGCGAATAAAACTAACCAAATTTTAAATTTAAACTAAACGAACACTATTTAAATCTATTCAATTTTAAATCAGAGTGCATTGTCTAAGGAATTAATCTAGCAATTCGATGATTGAATGGTTGGTGAGGCTGTAAACACCAGTACAAATCCGGCCGAAGGATCATAAATGGTTGGGCGGCGGGCCTTAAGGTTGCCGAGTCACAATTCTGCGCCCTCCTTTCTGCCGCGTTCGTATACGGCTTAGAGATCTCTAGTCAGATCGTTAAGCCAGTTCCTAAAAGGTTGGGTTTAGTGGGTAAAAGTCATCACATAACCACGCAGCTGGCTGCGTGGTATGCTACGAGCATTCCCAACCTCCCTCCCCCGCTTTCCGGAGGGTTGCCCATATTTGCTTCGGGCGCAAAAAAAAAAGTCACAATTCCCCGGTCGAGCCTTGGCCCTACTACGCGAGATGTTATACTAGATGGACTGTATACGCGGTTGGCTTCTTCTGCTAAATGGCGGCTGTAGCATGCGGTTCCTTGACAATGCACTCGCTCTTCCAAAAAAAAAACCTATTGCTTGCCAGGGTTTATGAAGGAATCCTGCTTGATCACATTAGGAGAAATGAAATTGGGCGGATTAACTAATAAAACACAAATATACAAGCAGGCGTCATAAGTAAGAAGAACACTTACCGGGGTGTGACTTCGAAGCATGGAAAACCTACCTGGAGAAGATGAAGCTGCTCCAAGGCCTGCAAGTTCCGAGATGCCTGGCGCCACATTGTACCGAGGGGGAGCTACACACTTTCGTGGATGCGAGCGAGCTGGCGTTCGCAGCGGCAGTTTATTGGAGGACAGAAGATCAAGATAGGACTTACCACGTCAGCTTAGTGGCAGCAAAGGCGAGAGTCACTCCACTGAAGCCAGTGTCCATCCCAAGACTCGAACTGCAGGCAGCCCACCTAAGAAGCAGACTGGCTCATTCAGCAGAAGAGGAATTGGACCTGAAAGTAACAAAAAAAAAACATTTTGGACAGACTCCAGCATCGTACTTTCCTGGATAAAACAGATCCGAGAACCTTCAAGACGTTCGTGGCTCATCGCTTGACGGAGATAGAGGACCTCACCAAACCGCAAGACTGGAGATGGGTGCCTACAGCGCAGAATCCTGCAGATGACACAATGCACGATGTACCAGAAGACTTCGACTGCAACCACTAATGGTACACCGGACCAAGCTTCCTGAAAAAATAAGAGGCACATTGGCCGGCACCAAGAACCTTCAAGAAGACAACCACCAGCAAAGAAAGGGCAGCGGACGTCGCAGCAACGGCACAAACATCTCATCCATCACCAGACCCCGAGAGATTCTCTTCATGGAAGAGGCTTTGGCGAGCCACAGCGAGAGTACTGCAGTTCTTACAACTCTGCAGAAAAAGGCAGAAGGTCAACGTCTGCAAAAATGATCCCACCTGGAAAATGACACAAAGAAAAGGAACGAAGACTGTAGAGAAGCAACACAGATCTTCGAAAATAATAGAAAGGAAATATATACCGCTGGACACCGAACTACTTGAGCAAGCTGAAACTCTTTTGCTGAAAAGAAGCCAAGATAAAAGTTTCAGAGAAGACATCAAGTGCCTTCAGCAAGGGAAGCAATTAGAGGGCAGCAGCAAATTGAAAAGGCTCGACGTAATACTAGAAGAGGGTCTCCTGCGGCTGAAAGGAAGAATCGACGCGATACAGGGTGTGACCAGGGACTACAAACGACCCATCGTGCTCGACAGCAAGGACAAGACAACACAACTCATCATAGAAGAATTCCACTGCCGCTTCAATCATGGAAATCACGCAACGATGATGAATGAAATACGACAACGCTTCTGGATACTCGGTCTAAAGCGTGGGGGTCCAGAGTGATCACCCCGCCGGGTCATGCACTTTATGAAGACGCGGAGAACAACAATTATGACGTTTTAGGTCCCGAAGAACCGACACACGTTCCATCTGACCCACGAAAACGTCCGAATGTATTGGACATCGTGCTCACTAGGAACGTCAACTACACGATAGTGGTAGAGGTGCTGTACGACCTGAACTCGCAGCACCTCCCGATTCTGATCACCCTTGGCACAAAGGCGGTGACTACGCCGCCCAGAGCATTCAAGACACGTATCGACTGGAGGCTCTACCATCAACACCTGCAGGAGAGACCTCCAGTTCATCATCCTATATGCACAGCGGACGATGTAGAGGCCGCTGCTACCAGAATCACCAAAAAATCTAGGAGGCCCTCCACGTGGCCTCTACGATCGCCCCGATCACAGCAAGGCAAGACGATCTGCCGCAAGAGATATGCGTGCAGATCAGGCGCAAGAGAGCGTTGAGGAAGCTCTGGGCGCGTACTCGCTGCCCAAGACTGAAGACGCAGTTGAACACCTTATCGTAGGAACTGTCGGTTGCAGTCCAGGCCTACAGAGGAGAGGCCTGGGAGCGGCGCATATGGAAGGCGGGTGAGCATGATGCGTCGCTCTATAAACTGAACCTATAGTTGACCAAAGCCCGTTTGCCCGCTGACCATCAGCGCGGGTGAACGCTGCTACGATGCCTGGGGGCAGAGCGGATATCCTAGTAGAGCACTTCGAGGAGCAATTTATGCCGAACCCAGCAAGAGCGGAGTTCATGGAGCTTCATGCCCGGAAGGAGAGCCGCGTACAGGAGTTCCTGTCGTCGCCCGCGCCGCCTCTTGCAGGAAAGTGGTTCATCTCCCCCGCTGAACTGCGGAGGACAGTAACCCGCCGGCAACTGAGGTAGGCGCCGGGGTACGACGGGATTACCAACGCTCCGACTCGACACTCCGACAGCTGCCCAATAGAGTCCTAGTAGAGATTGGTCGACTCTACAATGGGATATTACGGACATCCCACTTCCCGGAGGACTGGAAGAAAGGCGAAGTTATCGTCTTGCCGAAACCCGGGAAGGACAGGCGTAGAGCTATCAGCTACAGGCCGATCACGCTATTACCGTGACATACATATATACATATATACATAGCTAAACTGCTTGAAAGATTGCTGCTGAGACGTCTCCGTCCGTGCATCCAACTTCGGGCGGAGCAGCACGGATTCAGGAGGGGTCACTCCACAGTCACACAGCTGACTGGAGTGCTGCACCTGCTTGCGGCAGAGTACAACCGAGGCCGCATATCGTTGGGCGTCTTTCTCGACATAGAGAAAGCGTTCGACCGGGTGTGGCACGCAGGATTACTATACAAACTGCACGAACAGACCAGTGTCCCTCCTGCTATGTTGTGGCTAGTGGCGTCTTTCCTGGAAGACAGGAAGTTCTACGTCTGCGTAAAGGACGCCGAGTCCGCAACCAGATCCATCAGAGCCGGCGTTCCACAGGGCAGCTGTTTGTCTCCAGTCCTGTACGCGGCTTATACTAACGACATCCCAACACTGGCAGGCAGGCTGCAAGAGTGGGAGGACGACGTCGAGCTGGCGCTATTTGCGGTCGATAGCGCCTATTTCACCTCGTCCAGAAGAGCCCACATAGCCACTGCCAGCATGCAGCGTCTGCTGGACCTGTTGCCACCATGGCTGGACGAGTGGAGGATGGTCGTCAACGTTAGTAAGACGACCGCTCTGCTCACTCGCCGTCTCAGGAAGTTACCACCTCCGCTGATCTTCAATGGCCAGAAAATCGCGTACCAGAAGGCTGTGACTTACCTTGGGTGCCGGATCGACAGGACGCTGCGCATGACCGCGCACGTCGAATTCGTCGTCCGCAGAGCCAGATATGCGCGGGCGATGCTCCAGCCGGTCCTGGCATCCAAGTTGCCGACAAGAACCAAGCCCCGGATATACAAGACGTATATCCGGCCTATCACCATCTATGCTGCTCGGCCCTGGTACGCGCTTCTGAGCGACATTAAGGACGATCGTTGGAGCAGGTCCCAGTGGGGTCGTACTATACATACGCATTCAGGGGTGCGTGGGACGAGCGTCACCAGCACTAAGCAAGGAACGTACGTCATCAAGTGGGAGATTGTCCCAGGGCGACTGTACGGGCACTGGACGTGTCTCTGCCGTCCGAAACAGCATGCTAAAAGTTTTTTTGTTGTGTAGTGCAGTGGCCTCATCTTCTCTTATAGTAGGTCTTTTTCTTCTATGTAATAACATTATTATGTTACTAGATGACCCTAACCACCACAAAAACCCTTAATTTAGAGTAAATTCTGAGTTTTTGCAAATCTAACATACGGCAATTGATTTTCAAATTAAAATAAATTTGTGAAGCATAATTTCATCACGTCACGTGTTATAAATACTTTTATATATTGACAGTAGTTATATGAATGAAGTAGTTAGATTGTGTGACTATTCACTTATAATATTGTAACTTTTTTAACATATATCTAAGCAAATAACTGTCTTCTAACTCAAGAATAGTGGTAGGGATGCATTTTTTAATTAAACCGTTTCATGGTCATGTCACATTTTCGAATTTTGCGAAAAATAATAATATTTTTCATTTACAATCTGAATGAATAAATAAAATATGATATACAACTTGCTACAACTTACTATTTGTGATGAATTATGTGCAGAATAATTAATAATAAATAAGTATTGATTTTTAAAACAGTTTATTTAATTTTTACTCAATTACTCAATATTATTTTATATTAAAATACTATAAAATGGGATCAGGGACCTTTATCCCAGTAATTCTTTATACAAAAACGCAGTTAGTAAGTTATTTGACGATTGAAAATTCAGCCCAGTATCTATGTAAATACCTACGAAATGAAGTATATTAAGTAAAAAATTCGATTATATAAAACGAGAAAAATTCATATTAGTTAAACTATAGATATCAGCTGCGCATATTGCTGAGTTACAACCCTATAAAAGGCGGCCATTTTATGCGCCAGATTTTTGTAGGTAGTCTCGGTAATTATGTAGGTATGCCCAGTCCATATACTTCTAAGTCGGTGGTCCTTTTATGTTTGTTAGGTAAAAATCGCTTGTACTTGTACCCGCCGTTTGTAGTTCATATCCGTTATTGTAATAACTTTGTTCAAATGCAATAAAGAGTTGTCCATCTATCTTCCCGTGGGTGTCGTAAAAGGTAACAGAGGGAAACAGGCAGGAGATGGGCAGCAGCATCTTAATGATACCAGAAGTTGTACAATAAAAAAAAAACTGCGGTTGCCAATCCACTCGCCAAGCGTGGCAACTAAGGCAATATATCCCCCTATGAGCAGCCTTTATCATGGCGGGGTAGCGGGTGATAAGAATCTCCATTGGAGGTTCGGTTGCCACCTAACACTACTCGACCTGGCAACATACAGCACACGCACCCAAAAGACTGACGAGAAGATCCTGGAGCTAGAACAGGACATAGATAGGTTGCGCTGGAATGTTGTAGGATTATCTGAGATCCGAAGAGAGGGCGAGAACACGATGATTCTCGAATTCAGTAACTTGTTCTATCACCGGTAAGGCGAACATCTGTCTCAAGGAGGTGTTGAATTTATCGTCTACAAGTCTCTCGTTAACAACGATGTAAAGATTGGGAGTGTGTCGACGAGGGTTGCATACTGTATACTCAGAATCACCAAACGATATTCGCTGAATGTCATACAAATCTTTTCAAGAGGCTGAAGGTCATACAGGTTAACACACCAACCTCGATACATCCCGATGAGAAAGTGGAGGAAATTTATCAGGATATTGCTAGAAATGGAAACAGAAACAGAAACTTTTTTATTCAATGTAGATTATAAACAATACTTATTGAAAGTCAATTTTTTTTATTTACCACTGGTTCGCAAAAAAACCTCTGTCCTGGGAAGAACCAGCAAGAAACCCAGCGGGACTATATTCTTTTTTTTTTCAAATAATAGCTTACAATCATGTTTACAATTAACAACACAAGACAAATTAGAAATAGCTTGGTAGCGATCATCCTTCCCAGGGGTCATCATCCATAAATTCCTTAATATTATAAAAACCCTTTTTATACAAACTTAGTTTAACAAAAATTTTGAACTTTGCGTACGACAAATTTTGTATATTTTCTGGGATTTTGTTGTAAAAGCGTATACATCGCCCCAAGAATGAATTACTGGCTCGGTGGAGTCGAGTAATTGGTACCACTAACTTGTGTCTGTTCCTAGTATTTACAGAATAAATATCACTTATTTTTGCAAAACTACGTTTATTCTTATGTACGTACATTTTCATAAATTTATTTATAGGCCAGAGTTAATATATTAATTTCCTTAAATTTTTGTCTCAGTGACTCTTTTGGTTTTAAATTATATATTGCTCTAATGACTCTCTTCTGTAAAATAAATATAATTTCAGTGTCAGTCGTGTGTTCCCATAGCAAAATACCATACGACATAATGCTATGGAAATAACTAAAGTAAACTATTCTAGCGGTTTCAACAGTGGTAAGAGTTCTAATCTTTTTTACAGCATATGCTGCAGAAATAAGTCTGCTAGCTAGTTATATATGGGGGAGCCATTGAAGCTTTGCGTCTAGTGTGATTCCAAGAAAAATGGTGGTATCAACAAGACTCAGTTCTTCCCCCATTTAAAATTACATTCGTATTAACATGTTTGACATTAGAAGTTACGAATTTCATACATTTAGTTTTAGTACCATTTAAATGCAAATTATAACATTAAACAAATTGACTAACTTATCTATAGCATTATTTACTTCGTTGTAATTTAAAAACTGTTGTTTTAATTTGAAAATTAATGAAGTATCATCGGCAAATAATACTATATCATGGTTATCCCCTACTATGTAAGGTAAGTCATTAATATATACAAGAAACAGAAAGGGGCCGAGAATTGAGCCCTGAGGCATGCCCATTTGTACAGTCGACCCGGAAGAACTCATACTATTAATGAAAACTTTTTGCGTGTCACTTAAATATGAAATAATTAATTAAAGAGCGTCACTTCTTACACCGTAGTGTTGAAGTTTCCTGATTAATGTTTCATGGTGAACACAATCGAAGGCCTTGGATAGGTCACAGAATATACCCAAAGCATCATGTGGATTCTCCCATGCATTAAAGATATATTTAATGCATCCCTGTGAAACCGAATTGATTTTTATGAAGTAAATTATTTACATTAAAAAAATTTAACATTTGACTTGATCAAATAATAATTTTTTCAAAAATTTCACTAAGTGTTGGCAGTACAGAAATAGGTCTAAAATTAGCGGGGTCCAATGTAATGCCAGATTTAAATAAAGTTATTACTTTACTATGCTTCATTAAAGCAGGAAACACACCAGATTTGATACTAGTATTAAAAATAATAGATAGTTGAGGTGCGATTGCATCTATTATAGACGTAATAACTTTAACGGAAATCCCCCACAAATCGGCGGTTTTCTTAATATCAATAGTCTTAAAATATTTTAGAATATCTTCTGATGACACTTTATGAAATGTAAAATTCTTTGTACACGCATTTACATTTTGTTTAAGTAATGATTCGGCGACGGCAGAAGAAGAATTCAGTGACTTAGTGGTTAAGATAGGAATATCAGTTAAAATATTTCTCGAAAACCATTGCAACGTCCTGATCTGATTCAGTTAATTTATTGTTAAAACTTAATTGATAGTTCGAATTGCGAGAGTTAACCTTCCAGTTTCACTATTAATTATACTCCATGTCATTTTAATTTTATTAGAAGCCGTCTTTATTTTGTTGCTCAAATACAATGACTTGGCTAAGGAGCACACTCTTTTAAATATTTTGGAATATTTTTTTACATATTCCCTAAATTCGACGCTAGGATTATATGACCTTTCATTGTAAAGTTCATATAACCTTTGTCTACTCTTATGGACTCATACTGTCGCCCACTCATTAAATGCCTTGCGATTGTTGAAGGAGAATGTTTTAGAAGTAAAAGTGTTATTAAATTAATTGCAAATAAGCTTAAATAATGTTCCATACCAAAAATATGGATTATTTTGGTATGAAATGATCGAAGTTTTTTTAATATGTTACTTCTGAACTTCTCCAAGCGACGTGAATTTACTGGAACAAACACAACTTTTTTATTTACTTGCTTTTTGTGAACATAAGGTAACGAAACTAATTGTCCGCAGTGATCAGAGCTCAATTTTTGAATAATACATTTATTGAACGGCTTAACATTTGTAAAAATGTTATCTATAGATGTTGCACTAGATTCAGCAATACGCGTTGGCTCCAAAAATAAATTAAAAAGACCATAAGATTTAAAAAATGATCTTAATTTAATATTGGTGGAGGAAGCTTTTAGGAGATTGATATTAAAGTCTCCACATATTACAATCTAAATGTGAAATTCAAACATTTGCAATAAAAAATACGTCGTAGAGTACTAGCAGTTAATCTTTTATAATAATTGTTTGATTAGCAGCGTTACAAAAACTCGTGATATCTACGCCGAAGGAATTATTTAACCAAATCAATATTTGTCTTTTACAAGTTATGTTTACGTTTCATGTTTACTTAATTACAGAATGTAAATGAAAGAAATGTAAATACAAAAAAGTCTTTTGGAAAAGGATAATGACAGACATAACAGTAAATTGGGAAATAGTAATTCTGTAGTTGAAAAACTTTTAGGGGTCAATGTCATAATATGGCTTTAAGAAACAAATTTAAGAATTATATTATAAAGTGATTGTATTCTAAGACTTTTATATTCATATACAAAAATCTTGTGTTACGCCTTAAGTGCGTCATCAGAATTCATCAATATCGGTACAGGAAAATAGTAGGCTTTGCAGGCAGAGCGTGGCTTACATTTTTATCGTACATTCCATTCGCTTCTACAACCGTTATTACAACACAGTTCAGTGGAGTGGAATGCCTATCGTGTTTATTAATTTTGTTTTAAATATTTTTTGTTTTTATCTAGAAGACACAAAAACTAAGTTGTTAAGTTATTTTTGGTGTTCCTATCCCATAAATTGCCGTTTTTTTATGAAATAAGTTAACGATTTTTTTCTATATTTTTATTTCATTAATCAAAGTAATCACCCATGCAATCGATATATATTTGCCAACAGAGTGACAGTTTATTGATGCCCTTCTTTAAGAAATTGGCTGGACGGGATGCAACAAATACTTCAAAGGCATTTTGTACTGCCTATATTGGGTATATTGAATTTCTTCCCCCCAAATAAGATATCCCAATTCTGGAAATAACAGAAGTCTGTATGCACAGGGTCTGGTGAGTAAGGCGGATGACAGAGAGAACCAAGTTACTGAGTGCTTGCGATTGTCAAACAGAATCCAATTTTCGTCGCAATTACAAATACGGTTCAAAATTCCTTCGTTTGTGTGCCTGTTGAGCAGTACAAGACACGTCTCGAATAATATCTGTTAATTCAGTCGTAGATTGAGTATCATCAGCTTCCACAGTCGCCTTTAATTCGTCATTTTCAATCGGTTTTCAAACAATCACAGGGTTCATTTATCAGTTCAATATTTCGAGAACGGAAGGGGGCAAACCACTAACCTCTATATATACAAGTACGCTAGACTGGCTATACCACACAAAATGTCTGTGCCAATTGGAAGCGCAACTACTAGTCGTATTGAGAACTAATGTTGACATAATATGGCAAAGGCGTCTTATTTAAATTGTCTTATTTAAAAAATCTGTATTTTGAACTAAAAAACGAATGTATTATATGTTGATTGTGTATAATTTCAGTTAGATGATAAGAATTATTTTTAATAATATTGAAAGTGTTCGTAATCTATATCTATATATATAAATCTTCGTAAACTCGTTACCAAAAGAAAAGTGATATAACATTTCACAAGTAAGTGAATTTGCAGCTAATATTAAACAAATGAAAACTATTTGATAATATAGGTGCATAAAAATTTGTTACTAATCATAATATCATAATTATGTACCAACATTTTTGGCTGTATATTACTGTTTTGATAAACAATAAAATTCAATAGGGTTGTCGAGTTCCTTGTCTATAATATTTATTGATGTTATTTCCTACCCATGTCTGTTAAAAACAAAGCCGCCAACAGATAATCTTCAAATGTTTATTAATTAACAAGTTTCCAACTGAACATAGACTAAAATTATGGCTTATAAGCATAAATATTGTGAACTGGCGTCCGAAACAAAATGACTATCTTTGTTTTAAACATTTCACAGAAAACTATTTTGCGTGAGTGTGTGTGTACGTGGCGTGTGCGTGTGCGTGTGTGTGTGCGTGTGGGTGCGTGTGTGTGTGTGTGCGTTTGCGTGTGCTTCGCTATTGTATGTGCGTTGAACAGTTCATTTTATTTTTGCTGTGTGTGTGTGCGCGTGTGTGTGCGTGTGCGTGTGTGTGCGTGTGTATGCGTGCGTGTGCATGCGCGTGCGTGCTTTTGATTTGCTTTGGCGGAAGATGTCGGTTGCAGTAAATTCTTTATCTTTATATCCATATAACTCGCTTTTTGAGTGTCAAACGTCGCCCGCCTGACACTCAAAAAGCGTTGGATTGAAAAGATTGGCAGAATATTTAGAAGCGTGACTTCTACGTCATTTGTATATGGAGTAAATCTGCAGGTAAGCATATTGCTCCTTGCGGCCAGAACCATATGCTTCCTATCTATATTACAATAACCAATGATTTCAAAAGGAAGGATAGGCCCATCTAAACATTTTGCTCATAACTTTTTCATACAAGAAAAAGTAGCACATCTGTCATAATACAAACGTCATATCAAAACATGCCGTAACCTGGTTCGGATTTCGTAGTAAAAAAATAATGTACAATAAGGATAATTATCCTTATTGTACATTATTTTTTATTTTTATTACATTATTTCATAGTTTGTAGTACACAGTATCGTAATAATACTAAGTGAAAATACCATAATTTTACTTTTATTAACAAGTCAACCTTTAGGTAAAATTATGTATTAGGTAAAATAATAATTTATTGGGTCCTTTTACATTTTAATATTAACCCTACGATATCGAGAACTTTAGACAAAAATTAAACAGAAATAAAAATAAAACCGTCAAAAAACGAAACGTATAGATAAACTAGACGTGTGACGACAAAATACCGGCACATTTGAAAAAAGAAACATGAAACTTCAAACATGATACAATTTTTAAATAATAGTATAATTTTATTTCCATGTACAATATTTTTGAGGGTCTGAATCCAACCCTGGCCTAAACTTTTTTAACGTAACTAAACTAACTGCAAAATAAAACTTTAAAAATGCAGTTATATAATAATTTAATTGTTATAAAATGAATATAAGGTTATTTACCGATGGTACGATATCCCATGTTTTTTTTTATCTTTGTATCGTAATTTTTGAATTCTTTTACCACACAACTAGACATATTTGTGACAGGCAAATCTGTCTTGCGCGCAAACCACTGTCGACCGATTCGCGTTGGCCCTAAACTGTAATTTTAGGGCCAACGCATTGGTCCGTTTTAGTTGTTCGATCGGCCCGGTCCTTACGCTAGTAATATATAAGTCAATGACAATAACCGCTTAAATTGCTCGTTATAATATGACCAAGGTACTTGAAAGTATTAACAATATCAATTAAGGGCTAGTCCATTTGGTGCCATTGTTTGGGTGATGTAAAAACAGGAACTCCATTTCTTTGAGTTGTACTTTAAGGCGTGATATTTTTGATTATTTTGTAGATTTATATATTTATATTGAAATAGATATTTATATTGAAGATTACAATGTGGAATAGATTTGGTGATAATATGAACTAATTCGGACGAGTAGATTTTGAGAAATCTCAAAAATAAAAAATTTGAAAAACTGTTTTTTTGGAATAACTTTTAAACGGCTTTACCGATCGATTTCAAAAACTAATCAGCTTTTTACCTTAAAAAATGACGTCGAATGCCGTTTGGAAAACAAAAATCGGTTCGTTATACCTAAAAGGTCAGGTATACATACATAAAACCTGAAAACTAAATTGTACAACCAGTGCGTGTTGCTAGTGATGACCTATGGAATTGAGAGAGTCCTTCACTACTGTCCGTATGAGGACGCTGAGCGAGCTATGGAGAGGGCTATGTTCGGGGTTTCTTTGCTTGATAAACTTAGAAATGAGGATATACGCAGTAGAACCAGAGTGACCGACATAGCCCAATGGATTAGTAAGCTGAAGTGGCAATGGGCCAGCCATATAGTTCGAAGAACCGACAACCGTTGGGAAAAAGGTTCTCAAGTGACACCCTCTTACGTACGTGAGGGGGTCGCCCTACACTTTGCTGGTTGGCAACCACCGCGTGTAGAGCGACCCCCCACTAGACGGAGTGACGACTTGGTAATACATGCAGGAAGTTGATGGATACAGGTGGCTCAGGACCGTGCTTTGTGGCATACCTTGGGGGAGGCCTATGTTCAGCAGTGGACTTGTGAAGGGCTGTAATGATGATGATGATGAATAAGGCTATTTTTTATACGGTTGCATCTCGATTTCGTATATTTTGACTGGACAAATATATAATGATTTCTTATATTTACGCGAATACTACACATTGAAATAATACTAGTTTTTACGGAATTTATGATGTCATAGTTAACCGCGGTTACCTATGACATCTGAACGTTGAACATCTCAGTCCCGCCCGTGACCATGAGTGCTGTAAAGCGTTCGAAATGGCGGGTATTTAAAAAGTTAAATAATCGCGAATAATTCCGTAAAAACTAGCATTATTTCAATGGACAAATATAATTTATAGCGATTGAAATTAATTCTACTGCATCATTCTCGCACATCTTAAACAGGCATAGTTTATTTTTTGGATAACTTAATGTTACAATTGCTGTTTTTAAAATAAATTAAAATTATTTTTATAAATGATATAAATGATATATGAATAAAAATAGTAAATCGGAAATAATATTAAGTTAAATACAAGTTTTCACATGTTAGGTTCAAAATATTCTACCTGATATTCTAATTTGAAGAGATGCCAACGCCCGGCTACGTCTGCGTAGCCTTTTAATTTTGTCTAGACTGCTTTAAGTGCAGTAAATGTTCAAAGTTTGTTATGCAACTCTTCAATTCTCCTTCGAAAAAAAAACTGATTACTAATTTTCAACGACAATTTTATACTTAAAGCGTTCTTTTGTATTTTAATTAGTGAGATATTACCAATAAACCGGCTGTCTCATATTAAAACCTAGTAAGATATATTAAAAATGTTTTGTTACAAAGTGATTCTTTCCAGAAATTTTGAAACACTCGCAAAAAAAGCCACTAAAATGATCAAATTTTTCAATATTATGTTTAAAATATTCGATGTTTGATATTTTGTTTGTTTTTCTGTGCAAATTATTTAATAAATCAATAATTGTAACTTTTTAAGGAAAATTTGGTTTATGCTTCGGCTTTTTTCTGTAGTACTACTCCTTATTTGTCTTTAAAATGATACCGCTCAACAGAAACAGAAACTTTTTAATCAATATGCATTATAAATAATGCTCATTGAAAGTCACTCTTTTGTTTAATTACCACTGGTTCGGAAAAAAAACCTCTCTCCTGGGAACAGCGGGACTTTTCATAAAATAAATAACATATTCACAATCATGATTGTTACACAATTAATCAACGCAAAACATATTAGAAATGTTGAATAAAACTATTTATACGGATTTTATCACGTTTAATTAACTTATTTTCACTTATTTTCAATTCCCGACGATTCGAGTGCTTTACAGTACCCATGGTCACGGAAGGGGAGGGGGGAGAGTGGACTGATATGTTCAGTGGCGAAGCTAGAGCTCCAAGCTAGGGCAAGCCCAAGATATAAATTGATAAAAATATAGATTGTTGTTTTTAGCAGTTTTATAAAAATACACCAATCTTGATCTGTCTTCACGCTTCAGTTTCATATTCAGTGCTTTTAAGACGTGTTTAACAAAGCACACAGAAGGCATACCGCTGCTAGATAGATTGTATTACATATCAGCAATTGCATAGCTTCGGTGGCTTTGAAGAAAGCCGTTTGGGTTTGTTTAAGCGAAGAAAAAAAACATTTACATCCAATACAATACATGAACAAAAGTAAAACACGAACAAAGTACAAACAAACTACGTACAAAATTAAAAAAAATATTTACACTCTAATGGAATAGTGAATCGTCTCGCTTTCATATGGAAAGATTTAATTACGTCCACGTAAAATGTTGGTGAACGTTTTAATTGTACCAATAACTGTTTTTAATTGCGATAATTGATAAGTCTGAAATACACTCTTAACCTTGTGTATTATCTGAAAAAGTTTAAAGATTTCCTCTCCGATTATCACTTTAACACACGTCAATTCATCACAAGGAACACTATTATTCTCCATTTTCTTTATAAAAGCATAAATTTTGAACTCGTAATATTAAATCGCTTAAGATAAGCACACAGAGTAAATAAACATTGAAACGTGAAATGAACTTGCAAACGTATTGCCCGCGCGCCTCCGCTTTTAACAAATTTATTCCCAAAAGCCTGGCTTTAAATCTCTATACTAATTCCTATATATACAATCGTAGTTATATTTCATTATAGAATATTTTGCCATAGGTTAGAATGAGAGCGATCGTCTTCTCGAAAGCCCCGTAAAAAGCCCACGCGAGCGAGGGAGATAACTATTAGCTCTATTAAAACTCATTTTTTATGACAACAGCAGTATCGCTAAGGCAATACGAGGTGATCGGTCGACATGTGTCGAACAGTGGAAATTTGAAATAGCTTGAAACATTTTACGAGTTATTTTATTAGTTGATATTATTGATTGATTCAGGTTTAATAAGGCAAGCCCGGCTTTTCGGCTTTAATGGAAGCTTCGCCACTGGATATGTTTGACGTCCCAATGTCATAGTTAGCCCCGTTACCAACAGATTTTGAATATTAATTTTTTTCCGATCTACGCAAATCCCTGATCCGATCTATACAATAGCCCTGCACGCCTATTTGTACCATCGACCAGGAAGCTTATGTTATTAATGAATACTTTTTGCTTTCTGTTATGTGTATGTCAAATATGAAATAATTAATTTAAAAGCATCACTTCTAAACGATAGTGTTGAAGTTTCTTGATTAGTGTTTCGTGGTGAATACAATGTAAGCCTTTGGATAGGTCACAGAATACACTCAAAGCATCCTGTGAATTCTCCCATGCATTGAATATATATTTAATCGACTCAACACCAGCATCAGTTGTCGAGCGACCCCTTGTGAAACCGAATTGATTTTTATGAGGTATATTTTTTTTTCAAAAACTTTAATAAGCATTGGCAGTACAGAAATATGTCTGAAATTGGCAGGATTCGATGTACTACGAGATTTAAATAAAGGTAATTACTTTACTTTGCTTCATTAAATCAGGAAACACACCAAAATCGATACTTGTATTAAAAATAATAGCAAGTTGTGGTGCAACTGTATCTATTATAGGCGCAATAACTTTAACGGAAATCCCTCACAGATCGGCAGTTTTGTAAGATCAATCGTTTAAAAATATTTTGCAACGTATTTTGATGATGATTCATGAAATGTAAAGTGATTTGTACACGCATTTACATTTTGTTTAAGTAATGATTCGGTGACGAAAGGAGAAGAATTCAGTGACTTTTTAATTTGTGATTGGTTAAGATCGAATTACCATTAAAATATTTCTCAAAAACCATTGCAAAGTCCTGATCTGATTTAGTTAATTTGTTGTTAAAACTTAACTGGTAGTTTGAATTGCGAGAGTTGACCTTACCAGTTTGACTATTAATTATACTCCATGTCATTTTAATTTTAGTAGAAGCTGTCTTAATTTTATTGTTCAAGTGCAACGACTTGACTGCGGAACAAGTTTTTTTTAAATATTTTTGAATATCTTTTTACATATTCCCAAAATTCGATGCTAGGAAAAGCAAATGTCATATAGACCTTTTTCTGCTTTTATGGACTTCTACTGTCGGCCATTCATTGAATGCCTTCCGACTGTTCATGGAGAATATTTTAGAAGTAAAAGTATTATAAAATTCATTGCTAACAAGCTTAAATAATGTTCTATACAAAAATCTACATAATTTTTACTTATTATTTTTTTCACTATGTTACTTCTCCACGTGACGTGCATTTTCTGGAACAAACACAACTTTCTTATCTACTTGCTTTTTGTGAACATAAGATAACGAAACTAATTTCCCATATTGATCATTTGAATTATACATTTATGGATCGTTTTAACATATGTAAAAACATTATCTATACATGTTGCACTAGATTCAGCAATACGTGTTGGCTCTAAAAATAAATTAAAAAGACAATATGATTCAAACAATTATCTAAGTTTAATATTGGTGGGGGAAGCTTCTACGAGATTGATATTAAACTCTCCGCATATTACAACACATTTATTCTGTTTATTACGCTTAACAAAAACTTCCTCCATAACATTTTCAAAAGTATTATATTTAGGACCTGGCTGACAAGCTTTCCTCGGTATTTTTTTTTTGGAAACTATATTTAGATACAAATTAGATACTGATGAAACATGAATAATATTTTTTGATCTTATTGACATAATAGAAAATACTGAACTGGTTATTTGAATAAAAAATCATGAGTGCAATTAGTTTAATTTAAATTATCGTATTTTTAAAAAATACTAAAAAAGGCCCGAAATAATAGATTTACTCACAAAAGAAGGGAACTTGAAAAAAAGGGAAAAAAGTTGGACCAAAGACAGGTTCGCGAACCAGGGCACTCCGATTTCACGACCGCCCAGTAGCCCACTTGAGCTATTACGATCGTTAATCCGCTGTCAAAATTTACCTTCTTATATTGTAGCAGTTTTTCATTGCCTGAAAACACGGACAAAAGGACATTTTATAAAAACGAATCCTAGTTAGATGGATTTATTGCCCTCGAAACCCACTGGACACTAAATTTTATGAAAATAGTTGGAACCGTTTTTTATAACAATATATAAAAAAAAAATATATATATATATATATATACAGTGTGTCTGGTTACGACCTAGCGATAATTTAAAGTTACAAAATATACCTAATTTCATCGACGAAAACACCCATATATAGGGGTCTACGCCCCCTCCTGTCGGAATGGCCGCCATTTAATTTTTTTTTATTCTTGTAGATACCTCTGCCAAAAGATGCAGATTTCTCTGGACAGAGAGGTCCTACAGATGTAAAAAAAATGTTATTTAAAAGGTAAAAATAGCATCTATCAAATAAAAATAAAAATCATGGAAAGTTTTCCTTACCAAATATTAAACATTTACAATGCTAATTTAAGTAAAAAAAATTGACTATTTTTTTTTATTTTTCTTAACATATTTCAAAAACTAGCACATTGATACTAAATTTTTTAATACTGTCCTAATACTTAAGGATATTACTTACAAATTGACATTAAAATTATTGTTCTTAATTGCATAACTCGAGAGTTAGGGCTGTTTGAATATGACCCTTTTGCGAGGGTCATGTATGTAGAGCCTCATATGAGCGCTATTAATTTTCGATAATGGATTAAATAAAAATACACTATAACTTTTAAGAAACTTTTAATTCATTAAGTACTATTATTAATTTAATAATTGTTCAAAATGTCCACCTCTATTCTGTAGACAGGCTACTGACCTTACAGCCATTTGTTGTGTGGCCCTTGATATTAAGACTATGTCGGATCTTATGTCATCCGCAATCGTCATTATTTTGTCGAGCAGTTCTTGTCTGCTATTTGGGACTGTAGCATAAACCCTCTGCTTCATCCATCCCCATAAAAAATAATCCAGAGGTGTTAAATCCGGAGAGCGAGGTGGCCAAGCTACCGTTCCACCACGTCCTATCCATGGTGAATAATTTTCATTAAGAAAAGCTCTCACAGCACGTGCGTAGTGAGTTGGTGCACCGTCCAACTGTAGCCACATGCGCCTTCGGTTGATCACTGGTAATTCCTCCATGATTTCTCTAAATGTGTTCCTTAGGAAATCTAAAAATCTTAGGCCATTCATTGTATTTGGTAATTCAATTGGTCCAATTAATTTGTCATCAATCATAGGGCGCATAATCGGCGCACACATTTACTGAAAATTCATGTTGAAATTTACTGGGCCTTTACTGCATTTGGATTTTCTTGCATCCATAAATGCTGGTTTCTGTGGTTTATAATACCAGCTCTTGTAAAAGTCGCCTCATCGGTCCACTTGATTTTTTTACAAAATGTCGGTTGACGTCGCACACAACCGTTGAGCCACGAGCAAAAAGTGGCTCGCACAGCATAGTCTGGTTCTCGAATATCTTGTACGCGACGAAAATGGTACGGTTGCATGCCTTCGCGTTTTAAAATTTTCCACACAACCCATTTTGACAAATGCAGCATCATTGCTATTCGCCTTACACTGAGCCTGGGATCTCGGTAAATTAATTGAAGAACTTCTTCTTCTGCTTGCACTGACACTATGCGGGAGCGTTCATTTGGCGGCCTTTGGATGCCATATTGCGACAATCTTAAGTGAATGTCAACAAAAGTTTGTCGACTGGGTGTAGGCCGGTCGGGATACCTCTGACGATACATTCGTACGGCGGCAGCAGCGCTTCCATTACATCTTCCATACACGAAATGCATGCCAGCTATGTGATGAGACGAATAGTTAGACATGTTTTTATCCGAAAAGTACGTAGTCACTGCAAACTACAACAAACTCGGCAGAATATCTTGGTGAAGGAATAGCTCAGAAAACGGAACGGAATAGTAGCGATCGCAACGCAGAGCGGAGGACAACTGATCTAACAAACATTTATCTTCGATACCTGCGTTGGTCAAACATGATTGTTTGTCCTACTTATTCATCGCCTAACAATAATACAAATCATTTTCCGTCCTTGTCACATAAACCCTATTCAATGTAGCTCTACATGGGTTTGGGACCGTCGCAAAAGGGTCATATTCAAACAGCCCTAACTCTCGAGTTATGCAATTAAGAACAATAATTTTAATGTCAATTTGTAAGTAATATCCTTAAGTATTAGTACAGTATTAAAAAATTAGTATCAATGTGCTAGTTTTTGAAGTATGTTAAGAAAAATAAAAGAAATATTCAATTTTTTTCACTTAAATTAGCATTGTAAATGTTTTAAGATATTTGGTAAGGAAAACTTTCCATGATTTTTATTTTTATTTGATAGATGCTATTTTTACCTTTTAAATAACATTTTTTTTACATCTGTAGGACCTTCCTGTCCAGAGAAATCTGCATCTTTTGGCAGAGGTATCTACAAGAATAAAAAAAAATTAAATGGTGGCCATTCCGACAGGAGGGGGGCGTAGACCCCAATATATGGGTATTTTCGTTGATGAAATTAGGTATATTTTGTAACCTTAAATTATCGCTAGGTCGTGACCAGACACACTGTATATATATATATATATATATACAAGATTTAAAGAAAAAAATTTAAAGAAAATTATAACTCGAAAACTATCAAAAATCCCGGAACCTACGTACATAATTTGAATAACCCACGACCTGCCGGACCTAAAAAAAATTTATGACGTCAATTGTCCGGCCACCCTGTATATATATACAAGAATTGCTCGTTTGAAGGTATATATTTATAACATGGGAGTCTGTACACACACACGCACACACGCACACACGCCAGACACACACGCGCACACACGCACACACGCGCACACATGCCCGCACACGCGCACACGCGCACGCACGACGCACACGCACACGCACCACGCACACGCCACGCACGCACGCACACGCACACGCACGCACGCACACGCACGCACGCACGCGCACACGCAAGCGCGCACGCGCACACACGCACACGCACGCACGCACACGCACACGCACGCACGCACACCATTAACAAAACGTATTAATATTTAGCACATAATAAGACATTTACATAACAAGATATTTCGTAATATAAAAGTAAGTGAGATAATTTTTATTGTTCCTGTCTAGTTGTTAAATAAATATCCTAATTATTGTAGATTAAATTAATATCAACTCGTTGTAAACAGATAGTTTTATAGTTTCCAACCACATTTAACACTGTACGCAGTACAATTATATTAGTTCTAAAACTCTCAATAGATGGCGCTATCACTTTGAGAATCGTGCAATCATTTGGTTTGTCCTTATCCATAAGGTATAAATGTTATCGAAATACATCGTCAATTTTCGTCAAATGAATGTTGGTGTTTTATTCATGGTCCTTCGGAGTCGGATGCAGAGTGAAGTGAACCAGTGAACCATAACACGTACGTTGACAGTGACCAGTGACCAGTGAGCAGTGGCGCCACCTAGCGGTTTGTGATATTTTTACGGAGTTGAGCAGCAAACGGAACTGAGGAGAGCAAGTTTGTATGGGCGTAAAACTGTAAGTACATTTATATCAGTATTAGAAATAGAAGTTTGAAATTGAACCTTAGAGCAAAGAGATATATAACTTAAAAAATTTGAAGATTATTAGTATCATTATATCTTGAATAGTGTCTGAGACGGGGAATCCATGCCCGATTTTGCCTAAGGGCTTACAACCAAAACACTTAGAAAAATTACGCCCATACTGGACATAGAAAAAATAACTTGCTCCCTTCCTTACAACGAGACTTGTAAAAAATCTTTCGAATTTCAAGGAAATAAAAGTAACAATGGAAAGCAAAATAAGAGCTCAGTCAGATATGTACAACCGAATGGAAAAAGCCAGAACCAATTTTAAGAAATCTCCAAAAGATAGACTAACTTCAAACTACATAGAAACTAGAATTGACATTTTGAATGGACAGTGGGAAACTTTTAACAAATTACATGAACAACTTGTTAATGAAGTTAGTGATACTGACTATGAAGAATTAGATTACTTTGTCAAGGACTTTTACACCAAAACAGAAGAATTATACGCAGATTACAAAACAGAATTAAAAGCAAGCTTGGAAAAATGTACTTACATACCGACCAAAACTCAGGACGCATTGCGCAGTAATGAAGAGCAAATTAGTGTGCAGCTTCCAAAGATTTCCATTCCTAGTTTCTCCGGAAAGTACTCAGAGTGGACCACGTTTCGTGACCTCTTCTTATCACTCATTCACAATAATAATTCATTACAAAAGGTGCAAAAACTTCATTACCTAAAAAGCTATGTAACCGGTGAAGCGGAACAACTATTGCGCAATCTACCAATAACAAGTGACTTACGAATGCAGACCGAAAAAATTATTCAGTGTGTTGGGATCTTTTGGAGAAAAGACTTAACAATAAGAAATATGTAACTAACTGTATCTTAAAAAAGGTTTTTTAGCCAAAAAAATATTGCTCATGAAAATTCAAGTGCTCTTAAAGAAATGTTTGATACTACTAATGAGTGTTTAAATGGGTTAAAAAATACTGGTGTAAAAACTGAAAATTGGGATATTATTGTGATTTATCTTTTGTCCTCAAAATTAGATAGTGAATCTCGCAAGCAGTGGGAAGCAAAAATTTGTGACCTTACAAACGACTTGCCTACATTAAAGCAATTTTTAGAGTTTTTAGAACACAGATACAGGTCACTCGAATTTTTGAATCCTAAAATCACAAAATGTACTCAATCCCATCACGTAGTCACTAAAAATAATGACAAGGTATCTGTTCCATGTTCCTACTGTTCTGATAATGATCATAAGCTCGGAAATTGTAAGAAGTTCGCAAATGAAACTCTATTAGCACGCCGTAACTTTGTCCAAACCTCCAACTTGTGTTTTAACTGCTTAGGCGCCAAACATTCGGTCATAACGTGTCGTTTGCCCACCAGATGTAGAATTTGCAAAAAGAAACACCATTCGCTATTGCATTCAAACACCACCAACGTTCAGTCGAACAATGTAAAAGTAACCACTCAATCGAATAGTGACAACGTTGTCGCGGCAACAGCGACAGCATCAGACGAAAATAATCAGACCAACATTACCACTTGTTTCTCTAACAACAAGAGTCAAGTCCTTTTAGCAACCGCTTTAGTAAAAGCTGAAACAAATAACGGATCTTTTATGACACTCAGGTCTTTACTGGACCAAGGATCACAGGCTTCGTTTATAACGGAGTCTGCAGTTCAATTACTTGGGCTGAAGAAGGAAATAAGCAGAAGTGTCATATCTGGAGTAGGGAGTGACTGCAACACAATGGTCAACTCTAAACATGTAGTACACATTAATCTACAATCGACCCATGATACAACCTTTAACATTAAAGTGAAGGCGCACGTTCTTACCAAACTTACCACATTTCTTCCTGAACGACAGGTTAACGTACAGCTATATATTATATGCCAAAAATGAGGTTGGCAGATCCAAATTTCAACGTTCCAAACAAAATAGACTTGCTGTTGGGTGCAGAGGTCTATTGCCAGATATTATTAGAAGGGATGCTTAAGGGTCCAATAGGAACCCCTATAGCGCAAAACACTAGACTCGGCTGGATTTTGTCGGGCCAAATATCTGATGGTCGTGAAACGGAATCAAGCTGTAGTAACTCCATAGCCACTTTACACACTCAAGTTATTGAAGAAGAATTTGATCTTAAACAATTTTGGGAAATCGAATCTGACCGATGTCTTCTCAACAAACCTCACCACACAGCTGAGGAACAAAGATGTGAAGAATTTTATAATGAAACAACTACAAGAGATCCTTCAGGACGATATATCGTCAAACTACCATTCAAGGAGGAAAACCCGAGCTGCAAATCAGGGAATTCGCGGGAAATTGCAGTGAGCAGATTCCTTATGCAAGAAAAGCGTTTAGTACGGTCACCACCGCTCAAAGATCTCTATTCCAACGTTATTGATGAGTACCTGGAACTCGGCCACATGGAAAAGGTACCAAACAATGAAGTCAGCAAATCTGACAGTGTGTACTTACCTCATCACGCCGTAGTGAAGCTCAACAAAACAACATCAAAACTGAGAGTTGTCTTCGACGCTTCATGTCGTGACAGCAACGGTGTGTCGCTCAATAGTGAATTGATGGTAGGTCCAACTCTTTAATCGGATCTGCGTCACTTGGTGATGAGGTGGAGACTGCACCCTGTATGTTTGGTCGCTGACATTGAAAATGTATCGCCAAATATTGATGGCTAGTGAAGATGTAGATTACCAACGATTGGTTTGGCGAGCCACGCCAGAACAACCTATTGAACATTTTCGATTGTTGCGAGAGTCACATTTGGCACTGCTGCAGCCCCATATCTCGCAGTTAGAACACTGCACCAGCTCGTGTACGATGAAGGAAAACTGTTTCCTTTAGCATCTGAAAGAATCTTAAATGATTTTTATATGGACGACTTACTTACCGGTTGCGAAACAGTCCTGGAAGGAAAACAAATCTACAAAGAGATCAACGAATTACTAAGCAAAGGGGGGGTTTGAACTTCAGAAATGGTCAAGCAACAATGAAACCCTGTTAAAGGAAATAAGCAAGGAAACAGAAACAACAGAAAGCAATTTGGAACTCAAAATAGATGAAATCATTAAAATACTCAGACTTACCTTTAATCGACGTACCGACGACTTCGAATACTCAGTGCAGCTACCGCCACTCGTGGAACCTGTAACAAAAAGAAGGGTTATATCAGATATTGCAAAGCTGTTCGATCCTATGGGATGGATTGCTCCAGCCATCATAAAAGCAAAAATATTCATTCAACAGCTGTGGTTAGCAGGGATCGGTTGGGATGAAGAGCTCCCACCAAAACTATTCAATGATTGGATTATTTACCGAGGTGAACTTACAGCACTTACTCAATTTCGCCTGCCACGCTGGATTGGTATGAACAAGACATGTATGAAACTGGAGTTACACGGATTCAGCGACGCCTCTACTGATGCGTATGCTGCTGTGGTGTACGCCCGCGTGGTAGATGAATCTGGAAATATTAGGGTTACACTCATTACGTGTAAAACCAAGGTAGCCCCATAAAACAAGTGTCTATCCCGAGGCTAGAGTTGTGCGGTGCCGTTCTATTGGCAAGATTATTAAGGGAAGTCTCTGAAGTTTTGAAAGTACCGAAGACAAATCTACATGAGACATACGGACTCCACAATAGTTTTAGCTTGGTTGAGCAGTCATCCAAGCCGCTGGAAGACGTTCATTGCAAATGGAGTTTCAGAAATTTTGAACATTTTGGACAGAGATCAGTGGTCACATGTGTCGTCCACCGATAACCCGGCAGATTGCGCTTCCCGTGGAGTCAACCCGTCGGAATGTGAAGCAATTCCCCTGTGGAAAACTGGACCTGCGTGGTTAAAGGACACAAATATAGAATATAACAGGAAGGAGGTGAATGACACGGATTTGGAAGAGAAAGGAAAGAAAGTTTGTCATGTGACTAAGGAAGATGAATTTGAATTGTGGACCTAGTTTTCGTCTTTACAGAAATTGGCCAGAGTTTTAGCTTATTGTTTGAGATATATATCAAAGACGAAAAAATCTACTGAAGCAAAAACGTTTCCGAGTTGGTTAACTAGCAAAGAGCTATCAAAAGCAATACAAATCAGCACAAGGGCGTGTCAAGCGGCGTATTTTGCACAGGAAATCAAAGATATTAAGCTTAGAGGTGCAGTTAATAAGAAAAGCAAACTTACTACTTTGACACCTTTTCTCGAAGGTGAAGGCATTTTGAGAGTTGGTGGTCGTCTTGAGAAAGCTGATGTAAGTGATGACAAAAAACACCCGATTATTCTGCCGGCGAAATCTCATTTCACAAATCTTGTTATTGCAGATGCCCATCAAAGAACCCTGCACGGAGGTCCTCAATTGATGATCAATTACCTACGATCCAAATATTGGATCCTCGATGTGAAAAATCGTACCAAATTATTTGTACGCAAATGTGTTTCTTGTATACGATATGCAGCGCAATGTAGACATCAACTCATGGGACAACTACCTGTAGCTCGGGTTACTCCAATTCGCCCATTTTATCAAAGCGGTGTGGACTATGCTGGACCCATCCAGATAAGGACTTCTAAGGGAAGAGGTCATCGAGCGTACAAGGGCTACATATGCCTATTCGTATGTATGGCTACAAGAGCCGTACATTTGGAAGCCGTAACCGATCTTACGTCACAGGGATTCCTCGCGGCCTTCAAAAGGTTTGTTTCTAGACGTGGCCATTGCGCTGACCTCTACAGCGATAATGGAACTAATTTTGTGGGCGCTGCGTATGAGCTGAGGACTCTAGTAGCTCGGGAAAATTCAACCATGACGAGGGAAATCGCTGAGAGTTTAGCTACTGTTGGAACCACCTGGCATTTTATCCCACCGAGAGCTCCTCACTTCGGTGGACTTTGGGAGAGCGGGATAAAGTCCACAAAACATCACCTGAAGCGTGTCATAGGCACAGAGACTCTAACTTACGAGGAGATATCTACCCTGCTGTATCAAATTGAGGCATGCCTTAATTCCAGGCCCTTGTCACAGGTTAGCACCAATTCACAGGATCCAACACCCCTCACACCGGGACATTTTATCATCGGTGAACCCTTGGTGTTAGTTCCAGATGCCAATTATGAAACTTCGTCAATATCTTCTCTGAAACGCTGGCAACTAACACAGAAAATGTTACAGAACTTCTGGCGAAGGTGGTCTAGCGAATACTTGACTCAGTTTTTACAACGTCACCAGTGGGCAAACCAAACACCAGAGCCCAAAATTGGGGACGTAGTTTTAGTTAAGGAGGATGATCTTCCTCCAGCAAAATGGCTTATGGGTATTATCACAGAAAAACACAAGGGTTTGGACAATATTACGCGGGTTGTGAGTCTCAAATGCAAGGATGTCATAATTAAAAGGCCTATTGTAAAATTGTGTGTATTGCCAGTGGCAGAATAATGCCTACTTTTTTATTCTCTTTAGTGTCAGTCAACGCCTGACACGTTTATTGTTATTTATGTTTAAGAGTTGTGTTTTTTTTTTTGCCAATTTGAGCATGTTGTAAACGTAAATCTTTAGTTTAATTATCTTTGAATTCTTCATTTAATAAGATTTTTAGGATTTTAAGGATTACCTATTTGTTTTTGTTGTTGTCTATGCACCATGATTCAACCATTTGAATCTTTTATTTCTTGTTTTATCTTACCTATTTACAGTCCACTTTCTTTGATCGTTGATTCTTGGTGGGCGGGAATAATGACGATTCTGGCCATGGTGGGCGGAATGTCTAGTTGTTAAATAAATATCATAATTATTGTAGATTAAAATAATATCAACTCGTAGTAAACAGATAGTTTTATAGTTTCCAACCACATTTAATACTGTACGCAGTACAATTATATTAATTCTAAAACTCTCATTAGATGGCGCTATCACTTTGAGAATCGTGAAATCATTTGGTTTGTCCTTATCCATAAGGTATAAATGTTATCGAAATACATCGTCAATTTTCGTCAAATGAATGTTGGTGTTTTATTCAGTTCCTTTGATGTGGTTGGGCTATGAACGGACAACGGAAACGAGATATCGTTTTGTTATAAAGTTCTAATACTTCAAGTGCCATTGACGTTATTTAAGGACAGCTAGGTATGTATGTGTGTATTAGCTGGAGCTTTGTGTATTGTACGTAAACGAAAAAAAACATTTTTTCTTCAAATCTGAGTTTATTTGTAAACAATAATACGTGGTTAAATTAATAATTCTGTACAAAAATCGACTACAATATAAATAAAATAATTTATTGTTGATTTTTTAAACACCGCTCGATCGATAATTTCAATCAAATTTAAATATATACCTCTTGGGAAGTATACCTATATATAATTTTTTAACTGATAATTCTGGCCTTATCATAGTTATCGCTATGATGAGCCCAGTAACTATATTACATTGGGACCCGTAAGGCTAGTAAGCACTAGATATGCTTATTGGCCTTATCATAATTTGTTTATAATTTATTTTGCTACTTTTAAAAAAATATTTTTAAATAAAAGTAAAATAAGTCTTCTTTTTTTAAAAATTCGGTGCAAAGACATTGTGTATAAAATAATTGAAGCCCCTACTTCAGAAGCTATTATGCGAGAATCCCAATGTTTTTTAAAATTGTTCTACTTTTCATTAAAAGTCAAATTTTTTGACCCTGGTCTGGTAACAGGATTTATCATAACTACTACAATAACTAAAATGTTGTCTAAGTGGTTACAGCTAAGTCGGCATTCCCTATGTAGTGGAATTTATTCTATAAATCTTTATTTATTTTATTAAATGTTATATTAAATAACTTCGAAGAAACCACAACTAATAAAGTTTTGGATATAATTTTAACACAAAGACCTATTTTACATATATATTAGGTACCTAGATTATATAAATTACGATATTACTAAATTTTTATTATTAATCGGCTATACGATCGAGAATACGACTTATTATCTATCTATATCACATATACCTACATATGTATATATAATCTATTTATAGAAGAGGTATACCACTGACTGATTGATTCATCATAAGATCTCTAAAACTATTGACTTAAAATTTAGTATAATAAGGTATATGAGGGTAAACAAAAACACAAAGTACTATAAATAATATATTAAGAAAAAATGCCAACAATCCTTGGCAATAATTACGAACACTTCGAAAAATCAACTTAAAAAATCTAACTGCACTACACCACACTAAAATCGACTAAAATAATTACTATAATATCAATTGTCAAAATGGCGTCGATAAAGCAGCGCCCTTTTGACCCTTTATTATTTGATGATCGATAAAGAGCTATCGTATTAAAAGCCATATGTAAACAAGGCTGTAGTTTTAGAGGTATAAGAAAGTGACCATATTAACCGGATGACCATATTAGCCTCACGTACTATAGTTACTCATTTTGCAATGTAGACGTTCACTAAGAACGGATTTCACGATAGTTCCATAAAAAAGAAACTTGATATTTTACATCTAGGTTCCGCAATAAATTATTATCGTACGCCGAGCGAAGCGAGCGGCAATCAGCTAGTGGCAAACTGGCAAATATAACAACATTTCGAAACAAAGCTATCGATGCTCACATAACTATTTTGACATTGAGGCGAAGAACAGTGTTGTTTTGTTAGAAGTCAGATAACATAAAACGTAACAGTGATGTGTGAGGTTAAAGATAAAGTGTTTTTAGTTACGGGAGCTGTAGGTGGGATAGGTTCTGCTTTAGTGAGGGCTGCCTTGCAAGATGGAGCTAAGGTATATAATTATTGAGCAATTGATTTATCAAAAAATATTACAAAAATATTTAACTACTTAAAATTCCTTTGAAATACTGCAAATCGATTGTAAGAATATATAAGTTTAAAAAATAGATAAATTTTTTAAACTTATATATTCTTACCGCATACTAATGCGGAGTAGAAAATTTATCTATCATAGTTGATATAGTATATAAAAATGAAAATAATATTGAAACTATACGAATTAAAAACTATTCCAGTATTATTTATATAATTTTTTATATATTTCAAACATGGAAACCATTTTAAGTGTAAATTACAATTATTTATTTTAAGGACTAACGTCGTTAAAACTAAGTATAAATCTACCATAATTAGTTTCAGCTTAAAAGCTGATAATTTACACTAATTGTTCCTTAATTAAAATTAACGAACAATTAGTGTAAATTATTTTATTTTGAGCTAATTTAAAATTATTTTGTTTATTTTAGCATGTAATAGCTTTAGATATCGATGAAAACCAAGGTAAGGAGTTAGAAAGCGAATTAAAAGGCGTTTATGGGCAAAATAAAATAAAATTTATTAAATGTGACGTCACCAGTGATTTGGAAAATGCATACGATTTAGTGATGAAAGAATTCGGATATATTGACGTAGTCATAAATAACGCTGGAATCATGAATGACAGTCCGAATGCGTATTTAAAAGAAATTGCTGTTAATGTGGTAAGCTAGCTATATTATATTATAAATTAAAATAATTTTTATATCCTAACGATTTTAATTAGATTATATATATATATATATATGTGTGTGTGTATGTATATAATGCTATTTTTCAATTTCCCAACTAGTTTAAAAATCAGACGAACAATAGTGTTATATGTTCATAGGCCAAACAATAAATTTCATAAGAAATTTCTATTCAAATGCTAATAATTTATTCTTTGTGTCTATTTTCAGACTGCGTTGATAACGAGTTCCCTTAAAGCATTTGACCTCATGCGCAAAGATCGAGGTGGGAAAGGAGGCACCATAATAAACATATCGTCCATAGTAGCACTGGCGCAGACATCAATATTACCAATTTACAGCGCTACAAAGAGCGCAGTTTTGCAATTTAGTAATTGTCTTGGGGTAAGGATGTTTATAATTAACTATCTAATGTCCTCCAGACCGAATTTCGGTCGCGGCGGCCTGCCTCAACTGAAGCTAGCCATCGGCGCAAGACAGGATTCAGTGGCGAAGCTAGAGCTCCAAGCTAGGGCAAGCCCAAGATATAAATTGATAAAAATATAGATTGTTGTTTTTAGCAGTTATATAAAGAAACACCAATCTTGATATGTCTCCACGCTTCAGTTTCATATTCAGTGCTATCAAGGACGTGTTTAACAAAGCACACAGAAGGCATACCGCTGCTAGATAGATTGTATTACATATCAGCAATTGCATAGCTTCGGTAGCTTTGAAGAAAGCCGTTTGGGTTTGTTTAAGCGAAGAAAAAAAAACATTTACATCCAATATAAACATGAACAAAAGTAAAACACGAACAAAGTACAAACAAACTACGTACAAAATTAAAAAAAAATATTCACATTCTAATGGATAAGAGATAAGATAAGATAAGTGGAATCGTCTCGCTTTCTTATGGAAAGATTTAATTACGTCCACGTAAAATGTTGGTGAACGTTTTAATTGTACCAATAACTGTTTTTAATTGCGATAATTGATAAGTCTAAATAAATACACTCTTAACCTTGTGTATTATTAAAGATTTACTCTCCGATTATCACTTTAACACACTTCAATTCATCACAAGGAACACTATTATCCTCCATTTTCATTAAAAATCTTTAAAAAAAAACATAAATTTTGAACACGTAATATTAAATCGCTTAAGATAAGCACACGGAGTAAATAAACATTGAAACGTGAAATGAACTTGCAAACGTATTGCCCGCGCGCCTCCGCTTTTAACAAATTTATTCCCTTTTGGGAATAAATTTGTTAAAAGCCTGGCTTTAAATCTCTATACTAATTGATATATATACAATCGTAGTTATATTTCATTATAGAATATTTTGCCATAGGTTAGAAAGAGAGCGATCGTCCTCTCGAAAGCCCCGTAAAAAGCCCACGGGAGCGAGGGAGACAACTATTAGCTTAAAACTCATTTTTTATGACAGCAGCAGTATCGCTAAGGCAATACGAGGTCATCGGTCGACATGTGTCGAACAGTGGAAATTTGAAATAGCTTGAAACATTTTACGAGTTATTTTATTAGTTGATATTATTGATTGATATTATTGATTGATTCAGGTTTAATAAGGAAGCTTCGCCACTGACAGGATTATAGTGCCCAAGTGTATGCGCAAGCACAGTTGAGTGCAACTATTCCCCTTACTCTCATAATCCGATGGGACAGTAAACCGACACGATCGGAGAGATCAGGTGCAGGACCAACGGCTTTACGTGCTTTCCGAGGCACGGGGGTGAGACACTGCCAAGTTCCTGATTCCGGGCAGCTACTGAGAATTTCTGGACAGAAAAACTTAATAATTGATTTTTTTGGCTGGACCCGGGATTCGAACCCAGGACCTCATGATCAGCAGTCGTACTACTATAACCACTAGTCCAAAGGGGTGTCAATTAATCAATTAATTAGTAAGGAAGATTAGCCTTAATCGTCACCATCGGTCCACCAATCGGCCCATACATGGAACCAAGGCCCGTACATTTTATATGGCCAATATACACCTACCTAATTCAATAACTCTCCAGTAGAAAGTTTTTTTTATAGGATAGGGTGACAAACTAGCACACAGTCCACCTGATGGTAAGTGGTTGCTGCGGCCCACAGATATCTACATCTATCCTCGATTAACAACGTATTGGTGGTGTAAGAATATCCACACTGTATACGTGGTAGAGCCATGCTGCAGGTATATTAGTAGTATAGTTGTAGCACGAATGGGTCGGCTGGCTTAACGCTGCTGTGTTTCATATGGTGAGTATAGAGAACCGGAGACCCGTTTTACTGGAAACGAGACATTCCATCTTAGTCCTCACGGGTGACAACGCGTCCGCATTTTGATTCGTAGTTGAGGATAGATGTAGATGTCTATGGGCCACAGCAACTACCATCAGGTGTATTGTTTGCTCTATTGTCACCCTGATCCCATAAAAAAACTACCCCATAACGTCGAAAATGAAACAGGAGATGAGCAACAGCATCTTGATAACAATTCAAAATATTAAAAAACCGCGGTTGCTAACCCGCTTGCCAAGCGTGGCAACTATGGCAAATAAAATGGGTGCGTTTGGCAGAAAAAAGCGCTAGCAAGCGCTTGTAAGCAAAATGGCGATCGTAAGCGGTAAGCGCTGTCAAATCGTAAGTAGCTATTTTCCTCCAGGACACGATGTTAGTTTTAACCGGGGAACCTAACCTAATTTAAATATATGTTTGTAAAGTATTCATATTAAAAACTTACCAATCATGAATTCTTAATAACATGTATATGTCTATTCATGTCATTATATTACTTAAAACTAATATTGCAGAAAACAACTTATAAACTCTACTTCAAAACAAACAAATTAAATAAGCAAAATGGCGGATTGTGTCAGCGCTACTGAAGTAGCAATCGTGTCCTGGCCGAAAACTATTTTAGCGCTTGTAAGCGCTTGCTAGCGCTTTTTTCTGCCAAACGCACCCATTAGCAGTGTCTATAATAGGTCATTATTATGATGACGCTGCTGCCCATCTCCTGATTCGTTTCCCTAAACCGCCTTTTACGGCACCCACGAGATGATATTATGAGGTAGGGAATAATTTTAGACCGCCGCTACATAGTAAACATTTATTATGAAAACATCTTTAAAGGAACAAACCAGAGTCATTAACAGATATCTTATCTTCTTAACTGTTAAAGATACGAGTAAAATAAAGGTAGGGAAATATTTACTTGTATTTTGAGTATTACATTCGTGTGGGTTATATAATATGTATTGTAATGTTTAGTTGATTGGTTACAGTTGATAAAAGGGGCGAATTTCCTACAAAAATATTAAGAGAAAAACGCGTCAATCAAAGATTTTAATTACTTATATTTAAAAAAAATAATGTGGTGTTTTAACCATTATGAGAATTTCTGCCATTAGTAGGAGTAAAAATAGGGGCCTCTGTTTTAAGAAGTGTAAACAAAATATTTAAGAGTTAATCTATATTTTTTTCAGATTGAACAGACCTTCTCTTGGTCAGGTGTACGAGTACTGGCTGTGTGTTTCGGTAGCACGGATACTCCTCTTATAAGTCTGCAAAAATTGGGCGGTTTTACCAAAGAGTATGATGAAAAAATACATGCTGGCATTCAAACGATGCCACAGCAAAGGTACATTCAAACACATCAAATGGAATTATTATTTAAATGTATATAGGAGTACCTACAAGAGCTTTTTTATGTTATGATTTCTTATGTTTACGCGACCACTAAGCATTTAAATAAAACTAGTTTTTTCGAACCCCGCCCCCCTCTCCCCGTTAACCACGTGCACGAAACGTCGAAAATATAAAATAAGTTAATATAGGCGATAAAATCCGTAAAAACTAGTTTTATTTAAAAGAGTTTGTTTTTGTATTTCCAATGTTGACTTCGACAAATCCCACGGGACGATTATGAATTATTTCAAACAACAATATTTAAAACTTTAGCTGGGTGTTTTAAAAAATACATAATTTTTGTTAAGGTAAATAATTGTCAGTTATTAGGTAAATAATGCCATCTAGACTTCTAGTGTCAAGGTCCCTAGCAAGGTATCTAGCTAATTATTAATTACATATTGATGCATACAAATTGTTAATGCGTGTTAAATTAAAAAAATAAAAACATAATATTATTATACTTCACAGTGCATACTCTGCGGCACAAGGTCTTCTAACTGCGTACAGAAACGGTATTAGCGGAAGCACTTGGCTTGTGACCTCTAACAGGCCGGCCGAGGAAATTACAGAAAACGTAAAAAAGGCTTACGAAACTCTTAGTGAAGGCATATATCAATAATTTATAACTAAATGTATTAATGTTTAAAAAATTTGTAAAAGAATTCCAAAGATTTTAAATGTGACCTATGGTTTTGTATGAGAAAAGGGACGGTTTCATATTTTCCTTAAGTTATATTTTATTTATATGTATAATAGTAAAAAATAAATTTTAGGGAAAAAGATATTTGTAAATACCACGGAGTTAATGGACATGGAAAAGAATAATTAATGTTTTATTTGAAATTATTACAAAACTTTATTTCTGGATTTACTGATTTGCATGCTTATTGGGTAACTTATTATTGTTGACACATTTGAGCCGTGATAGCTCAGATAGTTAGCGATCGCTGTACATTTCACGGTATGCGAGTGACGGGGTTCGATCCCCGACGGCACCAATGACATTGTTGATTGCAATTTTATGCTCTGTCAAATTTAGTTTGATAATTTTGACGGCTCACACCTGTGAAATTTAGTATTTTAGTAGATAAACTGTCACAGATATTTTCGTACTTCACGGATGAGTACCGCCCACTTAAGACAGTGATATGCCACACTGAACTATGCCATGCAAGAACGAATAACCAGAGACTATCAAAAATCGGTTTTGAAATAAATTGAATATATAAAAATCACGTAAATTTGTATTAGAATTGACTCCTTATTGGCAAAATATGTTCTATTAACGGTACTGATTGCGTATCAGCCCTATATTGTCAGCTATTATTCTGAAAAAAAAATGGAAATCAATAATAGTATCTATTGGCGTCAAAAAAAACTAACAAAATGGCGAAACGAACCGAAAAGAAACAAGTCCGGGAAACAAAAAAAAACAAAAAAAAAAAAAAAAAAGAAAAAGGGACCAGGAAACCGCCAAGCATTGACTCTAAGATTGTAGTAACACTACAGCCTGTCATCTTTGTATCAGTCAGCTATTTTGTAATGTAGTACGAGTACTAACGCAGCGCCGTTGTCACCCCTGAGGACTAATATGGAATGCCTCGATTCCAGCAAAAAGGGTCTCCGATTCTCAACACTCACCTTACGTAACATAGCAGCATTACGCTGCTATTTTACGCTGGTATTCTGAGCGTGGTCTTGCTCCAGTCGAGCTGCCAAATTCGTACTACAACTATAATATAGCTGCAGCGTGGCTCTACCACGTAATATGTTCAGACAAATATTTCCAAGAATATTCATTCAAATTATTGTACTGTATCAAAGTATACTCAACTGTCAAATAAAAATCACCTATTATATACTAGACTAGACCACAACTTATTCATGAAATAAATAATACTTTTATATTAAGTTAAAGTTACAGCCAATATACGTCCAACTTCTGCTGGGCACAGTCCTCTAATTTCTGAGTAGGTTTTAGGGCAAGGAAATGTCCGCCGCGCCCCAATGCGTGTTGGCGAATTTCACATGTCTTTGAAATCATTATTTTTATTTCTTACACATGCAGGTTTCCTTCACGGACGAGCACGTGTTAAATCAGCACTCATGCTCTGTCAAATTTAGCTTGATAATTTTGACAGCTCACTGTAAGGATGGGTTGGTGTATAATTATATTCGATCATTATTCTCATAGAACTTGTAATCGATAGTTGCATGTTTATGCTATATAGATTTGGAATTTTGAATAATTTATTATCTATTGAATTAACAATAAATTATTAATACGATATTAAAATCTCTCCCATAATAACGATTTCGCCTCGTGCATATTTTTATTTGGTCAGTCAGACTATTTTTAATAGAATACGTGCGAGTCGAAATAATTTTTGTGAACGGGCTTAGTGTGAAATAAAACGAGGAATTGTAA